>JAFEMH010001911.1:0-403242 GCA_022495995.1 Adenophora triphylla var. japonica
CGCCCTATTGATACATGAAGTACACAGTGGGATTTGTGGCGGACACCGGGGGCAGAACTCTTGCAGAACAAGTTAATCACTTTGGGGTATTACGGCCGCACATGAGAGTGATACTCATAACTTTGTTCAACAATGTGATCAATGCCAAAGGTTTGCCAACTTACCTCATATGCCTACCACCGAGCGTACTCAGTGCACTGCAACTTGGCCATTTGACATGTGGGGTGTCGACTTGATTGGACCCTTCCCACCCGCCCGGGGAAATTGCAAGTATGTGATCGTTGCCATAGATTACTTCACTAAATGGGTTGAGGCCAAACCATTAGCTCGCATCACAGAGGAGAATGCTATCAACTTCATTCACGATTTCATTTGGTGTCAGTTTGGTTTTCCACGAGCCATAGTGTCAGACAACGGACTGCAGTTCTCCAGAGCCTTCGAAGCAGAGATGAATCGGGTAGGGATCAAACATTGGCAATCTTCTGTCGCCTATCCTCAAGGAAATGGACAAGCTGAAGCAGCGAATAAACTGGTCCTATCTTCACTCAAGACAGGCCTCGTAGGTCGACGCAATAACTGGTTGGACGAACTTCCCCTTGCTCTTTGGGCAGTTCGCACAACCACTCGGGGGCCTTTGGGGGAAACCCCATTTGCTCTTACATATGGATCAGAGGCCATGGCACCTGTTGAGCTCAGATTTCCTACTGCTAGAGTGACTTTCTTCAATCAGGAGCAGAATGACATCAACAGATTGATCGACTTGGATCTAGTCGACGAGAAGCGAGATACAGCTTACCTTCGAATGGTCAACTACAAGCAGCGAACTAAAAGTTACCACGACAAGAAGGTCAAGGCAATATCATTCCAAGTAGGAGACCACGTGTTGAGAAAGATTGAAGCAACGGGAAGGAGAACTCAGCAAAATAAGCTGTCTCCCAACTGGGAAGGTCCTTACATAGTCACTCGAGTCGTCAAGGAAGGAACCTACATGATAGCTCATCCTGGGGGAGAAGAGTTGAAACATCCTTGGCATGCCACTCACCTCATCAGATACTACTTCTAGTTTTCAGCTTTTAAGTTCAAGCTTGTTTTAGTTCTAGTTTTCAGATTAATGTAAGCGTGTTCGTACTTCAATAAGAATGCTGTTTTATTCGACCAATGTTGCGCAACACCAGTTTTAACTAGCTCGACTCCTAGTCGGCTTAGTTCGAACGAGATCGATTCTTAATCAGCTTTGTTCTTTTAACAAGTCCGACTCAACGTCGACTTCGTTCTTATGAGCTCGATTCTTAATCAGCTTTGTTCTTTTAACAAGTCCGACTCAACGTCGACTTCGTTCTTATGAGCTCGATTCTTAATCAGCTTTATTCTTTTAACAAGTCCGACTCAATGTCGACTTGGTTTTAATTAGCTCGATTCTTAATCAGCTTTATTCTTTTAACAAGTCCGACTCAATGTCGACTTGGTTTTAATTAGCTCGATTCTTAATCAGCTTTATTCTTTTAACAAGTCCGACTCAATGTCGGCTTCGTACAAATTAGCTCGACTCTTAGTCAGCTTTAGTCTCATAACAAGTCCGATCCAAGGTCGATTTCGTTCTAATGAGCTCTACCCTATGCCATCTCTAAACAGGTTCGACCTTAAATCAACCTCGTTTCTGAATTCTTACAAGGCTTAGGTCGACTCTTCCTACTATATCTAGCTCGACATATATATGCTGAAATTAAAGGCATGAAACATACAAGGATATGAAGTCAGCTAAGATTAAACATGTTTAAGTCTCCCAAAAGTGGGCTAAGACTTGCAAAAATATGATTACATGTTTCTATGCCTCCCAAAAACTTGGCCAAGGCATTCAAATAAATTTCAAAACAAAAAAGCAAAATGTTGTTTAGGGCTTGTTCATTACAATTCAAACAAATGACTCAAGGGTCCAGGCCAGCATCAGTTCGGTCGTCAGTAGCAGCTCGACCTTCACCATCATCTCTTTGTTGCTGAGGATCCAGAGGCTTACCAGATACAGAGTACACTCGCTGATCAGGTTCCTCTTCCATAAGGTCAGCATCTTCAAGATCTTGCAGGACGACATCGAAGTTCCTTTCAAAAATCTCGGGGGCCGCCCACGGTTCACAACCATCCTATTTGTCTTTTTGAGCAATGAAGGCTAGGTCGTTCTCAAGATAAGGAACGAGCGAGTGACCCCTGCGAGCTGCCATGTCGTACTGGGGTTCAGAAAACCAACGATCCAATTGCTCTATGGTAACTGTAGCTGTTGAATCCACCAGTGCTCGTCGCGCCATGTGCCTCTTGCCCACCTCCAGGAAGTCCTGGGCCTTGGCAACAATAGCGTTGTAAAACTCATCCCCATCCTTGAACTTCTCCACTGCTTCTGGGCCAGCCTTCTCCAGAGCTTCCTTCCATTTAGCTCGAGCTGAGTTGTGCTCCTCGTTAAGCCCTGTCAAAAAAGAATCTTTATCCGCGAGAAGCTTGGTGATAGTGGCGAGCTCGACCTTTGTCTTCTCATAAGCAAGACGCTCAGCGTCTCTTTCTGAAGTTACTTCTCCAATCTTGGCCTTGGCCTCTTCAAGATCTGATAGAGCCTTCTTCTTCACCATATCCGCTGCTTCGAAGGAATTATCAAGATCGTTGTATTTTTCCTTCATATCAGCCATCTCCTGCACCTTTTTGGCATAATCTTGAAGAGCTTGTCTCTCCCTCTCAATAGAGGCTCTCCAAGAGCTATTGACCTGCTCGACCATGGTGAGATTCTACATTTCGAAGAAACCGAAGAGGTGTTAGCTCGTAATTCAAGATGATCGAGTAAAATAACAAACGAATAGAATGAAAGAGAAAGTGAAAAATTACCTCGCATTGAATCATCCCAGAACGAGAAGAGAATTCTTCAGGGGTAATCCCCTTATCAGCAAGATGAGCTAGGAGGTCGACATCGATGGCCCTCCTGACCACGACCTGGCCCAGGCTCATATCAGGGTAACGGCGACTTAAACTGTTGACCCCTGCGAGTGGAGGAACATCACTCAACCTCCTCATCTGGTCCTCAAGAGACTCTTTGGTGGGAGGAGGAGAGACTGGTGGAGGCATTTGGCTCGAAGAAATTGACTTCCCTTTCTCATAGCGCAGCCTTTTCCTCGCATTCAGAGGTTGGTCGTCGGCATCTATCTCCATGTCATCATCTTCAACAACCATAAAATTCAAGGGGCTGGCCCCTGCAATCTCAGCTCCAGAGGTCACAGCATCAACCTCCTGAATTGGGTCGGAGCTTAAGCTTCCTTTGGCCGACCTGGTGGACTCGTCACCTCCATCAGTGGCATCCACAGACTGGGTACCACTTAGCAGAGGGTCATCTTCTTCAACCCCCTCCATTGGCACCATCCCAATGTTATCCTTTGACAGCAAGCTGGTCCTTACCGCAGCGTCCCTCTGCCTATGAGCTCGAGCATTAGTGAAATTACCCGGATCCGAGAGGCAGCACAATCGCGCCCCGGCATCTGGCATCTTTCGCGTTGGAGCGATGTGTCTCGCCGTTTTTGTTTTGTAGAGTCGCCACGCCGTTTTTATTAAGCCCAAAACATTGAAAAAGGGCATCAGTTTAAAGATAATTTTAAACTGTTTTTTGTGTGATGAGATTTTGAGTTCGGAGGTCAGATGACTCCCCGGGAAGAGATTATTAGAATATTAGAGCTCACTCGAGTAGCCTCGTAAAACGAGTCTTTCGGATACCCCTAATATCCTTTAAATGTTGTGTGTGTGTGTGTGTGCTTTTTAAAAATGCATGCTGTATCGGATGTCTACATTGTATGCTATGTATGGAAATGTATTGAAATAGTATAGGAAGGAAGCCTTACCAATGTTGGTTCGTGTCTGTCTTCCGCTGGGGAATAGTGTTTGAGGTCGGAGTAGCGTTCCGGTACGGATCGGGATTGCTTCGGGAGGGACCGGTTGTACGCGGACGAGTTTCGGCGTGAGTTGAGGTTGTAGGCTGCGTTCGGGCGGAGGTTCGGCGTGCGTGGGGATCGTCGGGATCACTCGGGCGAAGGTTCGGCGTGCGTTGTGGTGGCGGGAGTCACTCGGGCGAGTTTCGGCGTGGTTTGGGATCGTCGGTTTGACTCGGAAAGAGCGGGACACCGTGGAAAGACCGAGGCAAGACCTCAGAGTACCACGAGGGGCCTCAGAGTACCTCGAGAGTGCCTCGGGGCATCGCGGGAGTGTCGCAGGAGCGCTCGGGGAGGCTTCGGAGCACCACAAGGGAGATCGGAAGGCCTCGAAAGGATCCGAAAGGGGCCGGGAGTGCCTCGAGAGGACTTAGAGGGGAGCCGAAGGCTAAGGGAGGAAGAGAGAAGAGGGAGGTGTGTGAAAATGAGGAGGGGGAGCCCTCTATTTATAGTAAAAATTTCGGAGCAAAGAGGTCCGTACGGACCTCCTTGGTTATCCGAGAATTTTGGATTTCCTCGATTTGAGGAATCCGCAATGATGGTGAATATTACGGAATGATGATGTCCCCATGCAAGAAGGTCCGTACGGACCAACTCGGCATGCAAAGAGGTCCGTACGGACCAACCATGCATTTGGGTAATCATTTCTTCCGGATTTGAGGGAATATTGTGGACTTTAAGGGGATTCAGTAATTATGGCAACAAAGAGGTCCGTACGGATCAATATTGCTTTCCCAATTTTCTGAAAATTCCCAAAAGGTCCTTTTGTCCCTTTTTATCCCAGGAAGGCTCCTCCCTTGGTTTGGTTGGGGGTTTGAGAGGGTTTTGAGAGGGTTTTGAGTGCCAGAGGTCTCCGAGACTGCGTTGATGAGTATGCGGTGTTTCCGTGTGTTTGAAAGGGGTGATCCAGATTGGGGTACTTACGAAGCCCCTCGACGACGTCACTTATGAAAGAAGTGGGGTCGCCGATAAGATAAGGGTCCTAATGCTGGATCGCGTCTTTGGGAGAGGAAGTGACCGTGAGGGTCAATGTGAGGACGTGGTGGTGTCCTTTTGTGTGACCGTTTAGGTCAATAGGCTGGACCTGTGATAGGATTCCTACGTATCCCTGGCGGGAATCAAGCACAGTCGTAGTTCGGGTGTGGGGTGAGTGTTTTGTGAATGCGGGCGTGGTGGTGCCACGAAGTGTCGTGTGACCGCCGAGGTCGGTGGTAAGGACGTGGTGGTGTCTGGGTGACCGTATAGGTCGATGGAAAGGACGTGGTGGTGTCTAGGTGACCGTATAGGTCGATGGTGGACCTGTGATAGGATTCCTACGTATCCCTGGCGGGAATCAAGCACAGTCGTAGTTCGGAGGTCGTGAATTTGTGAGTGCATGTGGGCGTGGTGGTGCCACGAAGTGTTGTGTGACCGCCGAGGTCAGTGGTAAGGACGTGGTGGTGTCCTAAGATGTGGTGACCGCCGAGGTCAATTGTGAGGACATGGTGGCGTCCTGGGATGGAAATTTTACGATTTTCCTAATCGGGTGGTTTAAGGCCTTCCGGGCCGGAGATAGAGTGAGGACTTGAATCGTCTTCGATTGCGGTTGGTGCCACGGCCCCGGAGGACTTTGAATCGTCTTACGGCGGCGGTTGGTGCCACGGCGGAGGACTTTGAATCGTCTTGGCGGCGGTTGGTGCCACGGCCAGAGGACTTTGAATCGTCTTACGGCGGCGGTTGGTGCCACGCTGGAGGACTTTGAATCGTCTTCTGGCGGCGGTTGGTGTTATGCGCGAGGACTTTGAATCGTCTTCTAGCCGCGGTTGATGTAATGCGCGAGACTTTGAATCGTCTTCTAGCCGCGATTGATGTAATGCGCGAGACTTTGAATCGTCTTCTAGCCGCATTGATGTAATGCGCGAGACTTTGAATCGTCTTCTAGCCGCAGTTTGATGTAATGCGCGAGACTTTGAATCGTCTTCTAGCCGCATTTGTGGAGCGTAGGCTGCCTTGTGCTTCGAGAGGCGTAGATGCCTTTGTGTTTTTGCATGTTGAGTAGAAGGTTGGACTTACGATGACTGCCGGTGCTTGCGCTGCCGTTGAAGTGGGCAAGGATGACGGCCGGTGATTGCTTCACCATTTGGCATTTTGGAGGCGCTTCGTGCCTTGGGACTTGTACTCGGAGGTGTTGGCTCCTTCTTGTGCTTGTTTTGCCGTTGAGTGGGCAAGGATGATGGTGGTCTTTGAGGATATGCGATCTTGTATGACTTCCCTTTGACTTGTTGGGGAGGAGCTCGGGCTTACTTTGATGGCCGGTGCTTGCGTTGCCGTTGAAGTGGGCGAGGTTCGGGCTTACATCGGCTGGCCGGTGCTTGAATTGTTGGGGATGCGTGACCTTGTAGGGGCCCTTTTACATTGGGAAGATGACTTCGGACCTCTTTTGAGGGCCAGTGGTTGAGTTGTCGTTGAGCGTTTGGAGGCGTCTTGTGCCTTGATATTCGTGCTGGGAGGTGTTGGCTCCTTCTTGAATGGCCGTTGAGCGGGCGGTGGTTGAATTGCCGTTGAAGTGGGCGAGGACCGGTCTTACGCTTGACGGCCGGTGGTTGAGTTGCCGTTGAAGTGGGCGAGGACCGGTCTTACGCTTGACGGCCGGTGGTTGAATTGCCGTTGAAGTGGCGAGGATCGGTCTTACGCTTGACGGCCGGTGGTTGAATTGCCGTTGAAGTGGGCGAGGACCGGTCTTACGCTGACGGCCGGGGGTTGAATTGCCGTTGAAGTGGGCGAGACCGGTCTTACGCCGACGGCCGGTGGTTGAATTGCCGTTGAAGTGGGCGAGGACCGGTCTTACGGCCGACGGCCGGTGGTTGATTTGAAGGGTTAGGGACCATTACGCACTTGGATTTCTTTGGAAAAGGCCTTAGGACGACCGGGGGCAAAGATTATAAGGGCGGGAAAGTAATTTGGCCACCCCTTGCAAAGAGGTCCGTACGGACCAACACAGTTGCAAAGAGGTCCGTACGGACCACTTTGGTTTTCTGATTCCCAGGTTTTGACCGGGTTAAATAACCGAACCCTTCCCATTCCTTCTTCTTCCGGTTCGTAAACCGGGCGAGAGAGAGAGAAAAACCTCCATTGTTAACCAAAATTCCCATTTTTCGCTTGAATTGCTTGCCATGGCGGAAGGATCTCGAAGGAGTCGTCGTCAACGCTTGATCAAGAGGTGGTCGAGCAACGGATGGAGCTTCAAAGGAATTGGATTTCGTTCGTTCCATCTTCGAAGAACCCGGATGTCTTGTATCCGAATCCGGAGGTGCACAATCGTCGCTCTATGAACGTCGGGGAGGTAAGAAATCTGTTCCGTTTTGATTCCCTGCTCGAATTTTTGAATGCTAGAACTAGGTTTTAGTTTTTCGCATTTTTGAATTTTTTGTTATTATTTTATGCCTTTTTGTGAAATTCTTGATGAATTGTTGAAAATGGACATGTAAAAATTGTGGGTATGTGTATTTTGTGCAGAAATGTGTAGATTAGCTTTTATTTGTGAAAATAAAGTGCTTCTCTAATGAAATGCATGCTTTGGTGTTTTGTACCGTATGCTATTTATGTATGTACATTATGAGAAAAATTATCGTGTAGTGATAATTTTTGTGAAAAAATGTGACATGTGCCGTGTTTTGTGACGGGTTATATGTGAAAGTGTGTGCCGTGTAGGGACGGATTTTTTTTGAAAAATGTGTTATGCATATGTGTCGTGCCGTGTGTGCCATGTTTTTGGGTGACGGACTTTGTGGGGAAAATATGTGCAATATGTGCCGTGTTTTTGTGACGGGTTATATGTGCCTTTGCCGTGTTGGGACGGACTTTTTTTTTTTTTTGAAAATGTGTCGTGTAGGGTTTAATCCCCCCCCTTTTTTTCTTTTGAGAAAATGTGTACAGTGTGTGCCGTGTTTTTGTGACGGACTGCATGGGAAAAATTATATGTATGATATATGTGAAAATTATGTGCGACATGTGCCGTGTTTTGTGACGGGATATATGTGAAAAATATGTGCAATGTGTGCCGTGTTTTGTGATATGTATTTGGGACGGACTGTTTTGTGACGGGTTATATGTGCCTTTATATTAAATCTTGTGATTGACGTACCTTTCTTTGTGTTTACTGCGGGATGCGGGGCTTATGGCGGGAAGGCCAAGAGGATGAAGACTCGGGGATCGCTCGAGGCATTGTTGGCTATGGCGGCGGATGCACGATATTTCCGTGGACGGTAGGCCGAGTCCCGGAGGCTGGTTTATGCTTACGGCACAGGTGTGTTCGTTGAGAACACATTTGGGAGTTTGACACGAGGAAGAACAAGAGCGTCTTCCTTGGCCTTTCTGAGTGCGGTGGGATACCACCCACACCTTCCATCGAGGTGGGGAGAGGTGACGGTGACGCCGACCGACTTTCTTTGCGATCAGGAGCTTTCCTTGAAAGGAGGGCCGGTGCGGTGGAGAGATATGATCTCGATGTGGTGTTGGCCGAGGTCTGCTGGGCTTTGAGCCTCGTCCTCGCGAGGGCACAGGCATGTTGTATAGTGACGTGGAGGCGAAGATTACGGCCGATATTGGGGCCTACATCCAGAGTACCGGCCGAGTGACGGAGCGATTGGCGCGCTCCTTTTTGTGGTATGCCTTGTCAGAGACTTTGTTCTCGAACCACGCGACCGCGGCTCCCTTTGCTCTGTTGGAGAGCTTGATTGACTGGATAGGGTGCACGACATTGCTTGGGGCGAGGCGAGGCTTGGGCGAGCTCTACTTCTCCTTGGACCGGTTTAGCCAGGGGTGGCGATTCGTTGGCTGTTTTGACTTTGCTTTGGAGGTATGAGTTTATTCTTTGTTTTTGATTTAGCAACTTGTCTTTTCTCCGTTTTCTTTTGCCTTGAGCCTTCTCTGTTTTTGTCACGAGGTGTGGTTTTATGAGGTTTTCCGGTGCTTCCCGTGGGATAGAGATCCGGGGCATTCTTTGCGTACCACTGCTATCTTTGGGCTGGGCTCGTACGGCGAGGAAGAGGAGGACCCGGCGGGGAAGCTCACCATCGCCTACGGGGATGTGCGGGGAGCGTCTGGAGAGGATAGCCGGAGGGTTCGTCTTGTTCCCGTGGGCTCGGTATGAGGGGATGAGTTTGAGGGCTCCCGAGGTGACGGCGCGGCGGAAGATCTTTGCGGGGCTTGACTTGTGACGTCATGTACACAGGGAGAGCGGGTCTTACGCGGCATGGCCGGTGTGCTTCCCGTGGCTCAGGGACCCTCCCTTTGGGATGCTTGATTCCGGGACATGGACGTGCTCGATTTCGAGAGGTACCTTGGCGGTGTCGGCGCCGAGGAGTTCATTTTATATGGAGAGGAGTACGGGGCCTTCGTGAGGAGGAAGGCGAGGGCGCCGCAGTGCGCGCGGGAGAGAGAGGCGCCGCGAGCTCCCGAGAGGTTCCGATCTGGGACCGGATTTCACGTACGTCCGCGGGGACGGATCGAGAGGAGGGTGTACATGCCCGTTCGGGCTTGAGCTCTGCTGCATACGAAGTGGACCCCGATAGATCGGTGAGTGTGCTTACTCTTTTCCATCTTGGCATCTTTTACGTATTTTTCTCTTTTTGTTGTTGAGTATAAGCTGTATTCTTTGAGCGTTTCCTTGTTTGCTTGTTGGTGCGAGGTCAGGGAGAGCTTATGATATCTTGACTCGCCGTTACGTGGCGATGAGGTCGTTTGCGAAGAAGATGGCTTCGAAGATATCTTGCCGGTCTTCGCGACGCGTGCCGGCGTACGAGCCTATGCCTTCGAGGCACTACGCAGAGCGTTCCTCCGCCTAGAGCCGAGCCGGAGCCGCAGCGGGGAGGGACCTTTGAGGCGGCATAGCATGGATGCCGGGACATCTTCGGGAGGCTGCGGGGCCTTCGAGGAGCAGCCCTTTTATCGGTTCATGCCTCCGCATGGCGCACGGGGTGAGGGTTCCTCGAGCCTTCTTTCTTTGATCCTTTCGCCGGATTTGATCCTTCGGAGTACTTTTCGTGGGAGCCTCGGGCGGGTGCTCGGTATTCGGCGACGAGGATGTGACGGGCGAGTTATTTGGGATGCCCGACTTTTCTTTGGAGGACCTCGGCGAGGATGATGATCTTGAGGATTCGATTAGTATTCATTTGCTTTCCCTCTTTTCATATCCCTCTTTTTTTTTTGTTTAGCAACAGAGACATTTATGGGTACACTGTAATAAAACACTTGTATTTGGACGGCAAACAGCATTTTATTTTAAGATGTAATGTCAATTTTGTGATTCCAGGGAATTGTCCTAGAAATTGTTGCTATTATTATTTTTTATTTTGTGCATGCCACGTGAGTGAGAGTGTGTTTGTGGGTAGTGTATGTTTGCGGGAATGGCTTTGGCCGATGTTTGGGCGATTTGGAGCAAGGTTTTCTTGAGGACGGTGGTTGTTATGCTTGTTCTTTGAGGAAATGGGTTGTTTGCAAGGAGGTCCGTACGGACATACTTAGCATGCAAAGAGGTCCGTACGGACCAACCTTGCTTTGGGAAGGACATAAATGCTTTCCGATTATGCAGTTCTTCCTCATTTCCCCATTTGCGGCCATTTTCGAGCTTTCTTCCCCATTTTCTCTAGGAACCTCCATTTTTGCCATGGATTCTTCGTACGTCCCTAGAATTTTGCCGAGGCTTTCGCGGGAGAGGCAAGCACACTTCCTTGAGCGGTTGAAAACGTGGATGCGGCGCCGTATGAGGCATCGAGAGACGGGCTTTCGAGGTAAGGTTTCGTCTTTGCTCGGTTTGGTCTTTTAAGGAGTTGGTTCTGATTGGGATTTGTTGCGGGGCTGCCCGCGAAGTTACAGGATGTTAGGAGGCACGTGTCTTGTTTCTCCTATAATGAAATGGTGCCCACTTTTGAGGATTTTCGGGCTTTGATTGGAGGGCCAGGAGGTGGAGGCCATCTCGCTTCCTTTGATTGGTGGTGTTCTTTGTGAGCGTGAAGCTTGCGAGACTTTCTTCGTACTTCGTTGGAAGAAGTGCGGGGCATGATCCTTGATTCGGGTCATATCGACATTTACGAGCTGCCGGAGCGGTTCATGGTTGATGATGAGAGTGACGTCTCTTGGGATGTATTTGCCTTGTGCGTGATGGCGGCAGCTTTTCTGAGTCGGTTCCCTTGGCATTTGTGATGGCGCTTTGCTAGATGTGGTAGAGACGCTGCGGAGTGGAGAGGATATTGTCCCGTTGGTCTTTGGGGAGACTCTTCATGGTATCGACCGTCGCGGCCAGGGATCGTTTTATGAGAGGGGAAGCCCCGCTTTGCTCACCTTGTGGGCTGCGAGAGAGACTTCGAGGCCATGTCCGAGGCTCAGACGTCGTTTAGCCCGTGGTCATTTGCTCGGCGACCTCTTGTGTTGGATATGGATCGGTCACTTTGGGAGAGATGGATGGCACGGCTTGGTACGCATCGAGATCCATGGTGGGTTCCGCGGCTGGAGGATTGAGACCGGGAGGATCTTGCGGGAAGGGTCCTACGTTGTCGAGTTCCGGGTTTGTCTTGGTCCTCCTTCTATATTCCGTCGCTTGTTTCCGGCGGTTTGGGATGAAGCGAGGAGCCTTTGTTGGTAGGATGACCTTGCTCTTTGCGGAGGTAGTTCCTCTTTGTATGGCGGCTTCGGGTGCCTTCTTGTATTTTACGAGGGTATGGAAGTATTCCGCTTTCCCTCTGTGGTACTCCTTAGACGTCGGGAGAGTGTCGTGTTGACGACTCGGTATACGGCACAGTATGAGCGGCGTGTTGGGCGATCCCAAGTGGTCTTGGAGAGCGAGGCGTGTAGCGATTACAGGACCCGGTTGCCGTAGTAGCTATTGCCTTAGGAGTGCGAAGCACAGTCGACCCTTTGGATGTGACGGGAGACACTTTGTTTGACTACGAGACTAGAGTTGACCGGCGACGGGGAGAGGTCCTCTTTACGGGCTCGCGGGGAGGAGATCAGAGCGAAGCACGGGCGAATGAAGCCACGAGAGCTCTTGGATTGTTTGACTCTACGGGAGGACCCCGGATCTCGGGCGAGAGACGCGAGTTGGTTCACGTGAAGCGAAAGAAGACTCGCCGGGGACGAGGGAAGAAAGGAAAGAATGGCGAGGGACAAGCGCGAGATGGCGCGGAATGACCTCCTAGGTATCCATTCATTGCATTGCAAACACATTATTAGTTAAATGTATTAAATTTGTCTTTTAGCATGTTGTGAACTTGAGAGTAGACCGTGCTTGAACTCATCAAGAAATGTTGTAACCGTTAGTGATTTGTGATTTACTTTTAAAGCTTTGTCGAGACGCAAGATCTCTTGTTTGCCTTTGCTTACATTGTGCGCTTTGTCGGCGTCCATCTTTGGACTTTTACATTGCATTCGCGGGCCCGAAGCGATGCAGGCCACAGACGGCAATCCCTTTCTTTGAGGCTTTGTGCTTGGCTGAGAGGTTGAATGTTCCCTTGATAAGTCGTTTTGACGGTCTTTTTCGTAGCTTCCTTGCCTCTTGTTGGCGTCGGGCTCTTGACCTCTTTTTGCAGCTTCTGCTTGAGCTTCTTTTTTTTTGTTTTTTTGTGAGCCCTTGCTCGAGCTCTCTTTTTTGTGAGCCCTTTCGAGCTCTCTTTTTTTTTTTTTGAAGCGCGTGAGGGCGAAGACAAGCCCCTGGCTTGGAAGCGGACATGAGTCGATCGTTTGATCTTTGAGTGACCCTCGGATGTCCTTTGATGTTGCCGCCGTCGTTTGACTTGGTCAAGGTGGCTAGCTGGGGCGTGTTTCTTGAAAAGTGCGTAGCTTGATGGAGGTCTTGATTGACATTCAAACTTTTGACTTTTTGTGTATTTTTAGACCGGACCAATTAAGGTTGCCTACGTTCCCCGGACTAGAGGGCTCGGAGTGCACGTAGTTCGACACTACATGGAGTGCCAAGAGATGCACGGTTGTTCTTCTTCGGGCGAAGTATCTGCGAAGTTTGCTTCCGTTATTTGGATTCATGAAGGGATTGCCGTCTAGGTCAGTCGGCTTCATGGCGCCTCCGGAGAAGATCTTTTGAACCACGAAAGGGCCGATCCATGTGGGTTCCCATTTTCCCGGTGGGTTGGTTCGAGTGGGAGGCTTTTCTTTGAGTACAAGGTCACCTTCACGATGTCTCGGGATTTGACTTTCTTGTCGAAAGCTCTAGCCATCCTGCTTTGATAGGCTCGGGACGTGTTCCATGGCCTTTAGTCGTCGCTCGTCTAGCGAGCCAATTCGTCATGTCGGCCGGAGCCATTCGACTTCGTTGATGTCATTTTCCAGCGGCACTCGGAGTGAGGAATTTCCGGCTCGATGGGAAGGGCTGCTTCCATCCCGTATGTCGGGGCAAATGGGGTTTCTCCGTGGTGACATTCGGCGATGTGCGGTAGCCCCAAAGTGCAAGGTGCGGCTTCTCGGGCCAATCTCGTCCTCGGGTGGTCATTTTTCGGATGATCCGTTCGAGGGTTTTGTTTCTTTGCTTCCACGGCGCCGTTTGTTTGTGGCCGGTAGGGAGAAGATTTGTGGCGTGTGATCTTGAATTCAGCCCGGCGATGCAGTCGAATTCCCCTTGAAGTGTGAACCGTTGTACGATATGACCTCATTTGGGATGCCGTATCGGCATATGATGTTTTCCTTGAGGAAATGCGCGACCTTCTTGGAGGTGAGTACCTTGTAGGACTTGGCTTCGACCCATTTGGTGAAGTAGTCGATGGCTACTAAGATGAACTCGTGGCCGATTCTTTGCTGGCGGAGCGATTTTCCCGATGACGTCAATTCCCCAGTGGCAAAGGGCGAGGTGTAGTCATGCGGTAGAGATCGTGGGGCGGTAGATGATTGAGGTTGGAGAACCGTTGGCACTTGTCGCGGCTTCGGACAAAGTGGATGCAATCTGCCTCCATGGAGATCCGGTAGTAGCCCATCACGAGAATGATTTGCATCGGGGCTCTGGCGTTCATGTGGGGACCGCAAGCCCCATTGTGGACTTCGTTCATGAACTTGCTTGCTTCTTCTTGGGCGACGCGGCGTAGGAGTGGCCCGTGGTAGCGTTTCTTGTATAGCATGTCCCGAGGATGACGAAGTGAGAGGCAAGGCGTTTTAGGGCCATGATGCTCTTGGTTTTGACCCCTTACGTGTGTGGGTCTTCCTTGTTCATGAAGGTGGTTTCCCGTTCTTGAGGTATTGGAAGATCTGGTTATACCATGGCTCATTGACGGGCTTAGGTTACGGTTCGATCTCACAACGGTGGCGGGAATTTCCTTTCGTCCGACTTTGAAGGGTTTGATTGCTTTTCCTTCGGGGATTTCCACAAGGGAAGCCAAGGTGGCTAAGGCATGCAAACTGTTTCGGTCTCTTGGCAAGTAATGGAAGGTGACCTCTTCGAATTGTGTGATGAGGTCCTCCATGCGGGCATGGTATTTTTGCAAGCCGGGTCTATGGTTTTCCACTTGTTGGAGACTTGGTTGATGATCAAGGTGAGTCCCCATAAACTTCGAGTTTACGGACATTCCTCTCGAGTGCGGCTTGTAGTCCGGCGGCGCGAGCTTCATATTCGGCGGCATTGTTGGTTACCTCGAAATTGAGCTTTATAGCAATGGGGTGTGCTCGTCCTTGGGATCCACCAAGAGCATACCGATGCCGTTTCCCTTTTTGTTAGCTGCTCCGTCGAAGAACGATTGCCATCGATTTTCGCCTTCGATTGTGAAGATTCCCTCGTCTGGAAATTGTGGTTCGGGGCCTCGAGCCTCGTCGGTTGGGAAATCGGCCGGTTGTTCGGCCATGGCCCGTCCCTTGATTGACTTTTGGTTTACGTACTTGATGTCAAATTCCGCTAGGAAGAAAGACCATTTGGCGAGCCTCGTTGAGAGATGGTTTGTCGAAGAGGTACTTGGCTGGGTCCATTTTGGAAACCAAGTGTGCGTGTGTGCGGCGCATGTAGTGCCGTAGTTTCCCGACAACCCATACAGGCTGCGCGAGGTTTTCTCGAGGGCGAGTAAGTGAGTTATTTGCCTTGAAACTTTCGGCGACGAAGTAGATGGCGTTTTCGACCCGTGACTCCCTCTTTTCTTGACGAGCATGGCTCCAAGCTGCGGTGTCGGTCACGATTAGGTATAGCAACAGTGGCTTTTCCTCGTGGGGAGGACGAGAGAATCGGAGGACTCACAAGGTATGCTTTTATTTTTCAAAGGCATCTTGGCATTCGAGTTCCATTCGATGTCGGCGTTCTTCTTCATCGGTTTGAAGATTGGCTCGCATATAGAGGTCAATTGGTTGTGCCAGCGGGCGATATATTGCGGGCGGCCCATGAAGCTTTTCACCTCTGTCACGAGTTTGCGGTGGTCTCATTTCGATGATAGCTTTGATCTTTTGAGGATCCACCTCGATGCCTCTCTCGGTGACCATGTATCCCAAAACCTTGCCTCGGCTAACCCCAAATGTGCATTTGGCGGGGTTAAGCCTCATTGAGTGTTTTCGGAGGCGATTGAAGAATTTTCTCAGTGCAGTGAGGTGTTGTCCGTCGATCCCTTTGAGTGAACGATCATGTCATCGACGTACACTTCGATCTCTTTGTGGATCATATCGTGGAAGAGGGCGGTTCTTTGCCCGTTGGTAGGTAGCCCAGCGTTCTTTAGTCCGAACGGCATTGCGTGTAGCATAGGTTCCCAGGGGTTGTGAAAATTTGTCTTTTCTTGGTCTTCTTCGGCCATCTTGATTTGATTGTAGCCGGCAAAACCGTCCACGAAGGACTTGACTTGAAATTGGGTGTAGTGTCTACCAACATGTCGATGTTGGGTAGTGGAAAATCGTCCTTGGGACTTGCTTTGTTGAGATCTCGGAAGTCCACGCAACGGCGTACTTTTCCATTGGCCTTGGTGGCCGTGACGATATTGGAGAGCCATGTGGGGTACTCGATCACCACGATGAAGCCGACGCGGAGCATTTTTCGATCTCCTCTTTGACTTGTAAAGACCATTACGGCTTGATTCGGCGTAGCTTTTGCTTGATGGGCTTAGCCTCGGGATTGAGGGATCCGGTGCTCTACAATGTTAGGATCTAATCCGGGCATGTCTCGGTAAGACCAAGCGAACACATCCACGAACTCTTTGAGCGGTGCGATCAATGCGTCTTGCTCTGTGCCGGTGAAGAAACTTCCGATTTGCGTCTCTTTTGGCTCTTCGGCGGTTCCCAAATTCACTTTGGTTAAAACCTCCTCGGCGACTTGGGCCCGGTTTTCTCTCGTTTGACAACATGCTTAAAGATGTGCTTAATGTATTGTTCGTTTAATGTATACTTCTTTATCAAGTGAATCGTTATTAAGCTTGTTTGTGTGTTAGTTAATTTATCGGTTGTTAAAGATGCAATGAGAGGATACTCGGAAAGATCGAAGCATTCATTAAGAGCATACGGGAATACATTATTGGCAATGAGTTCGTAATCTTCGGCGTGAGGCCATCGGATGACTCGAGAGACTCAAATTCAAAGCTAATGGACTCGGGATGAGTTTTGACACTAGACTCTAGGACTCGAGGGTCGGACCAAGTTGTTCGATCATGTCCTTTTTGGCGGTAGGTCGGAGAATGTGGCCCGGTTATTGAGTGGCAATGAGCTTGATAGGAGATGGGGCTTGAAAGGCTTTATGTCACCGTTCCCGATCATTGCTATCACGAGTTATCGAAACAAAATCGATTAGATCCGGCATCTCGATTTCTTCTTTGAAGAGCGGAGTGGAGCGATGGTTCGTCCCGAAGCATCGTCTGCGGAGTCTCTTGCTTTTGTCTTGGGCATTACTAGCTCGAATGCGGGCTCGTCCCGCTTGTTGAAGGCGGGAGTGTTGACGAGAGAGTTTTTGAGTTCTTCTTGCCAAAGAGGGAGTTTTTCCCGAACCAAAATTCATTGTGAATAGTGGTGGTTGTGGATCCGGCGGGGGCGGTGTGTCGAGGAATGCTCTTCGGACGGGATTTGGCTTGAGGCCTACGAATCTTGCCGAGGTTACTGCTGGAGCTTGTCCATGGTTGTCGGCCGGCTTTGTTTGGCGGCTTGATCGGCTCTGTTCCCTTTTACGGATCTTCTTCCAAGTTGCGGCCTTCCTTGTGAAGTACTTGGTCATGTCGAAGGCTGTAAGGACGAAGATCGGAGATTGCGTGCAAGCCTCTTTTGTTATACGTGGAGCGTTTTCGTGCGGCTCGCTTGTCCTCCGCAATGTGTTCGGGAGTAGGAGAGTATCCCGGGCCGTGCGGGGTATTACATTCTTTGATATTGATGATACGGTGAGTGCCACGATGGCGTTTTCCCAAACCGAGCCGGGATGTAGTTCATGTGCTTCATCATTTTCATCGGGGAGGGATCTTGTCCCAAATCAAAGGCGAGGTCTATGTGGCACACTTGGGCCTTTGGGCTTTCGATGGTGAACCACTGTTAGCATCATGCCATCATCGTCGGGTTTGATTTCTAAGCCGGGACGCCGTTTGTTTCGGTCCTTTCGTTGACTATGCTATCACCGTAGATGATGGTAAGATCTGTTCCTTGGACGAACTTTACGCAGCGATGGAGAGTGGATGCCACCCCATTGATGCGGGTGTAGCGAGGCGTCCCAAAATGGCGATGAATGTGATCGGGATGTCGATGACTTGGAAATCCGTCGGGACCATTTGTTTTCCAAACCACGAGTTCAAGGTGGCTATTCCCAGGCTGGGCGGGATGTTGAGTCGTATGCCTTGATTGCACGAGTCGAGGGCTTTAGATCGATTGCTTTGATCCCTAGCAAATCCATCATTTTGGTACGGAAGGACGTTCGTGGATGATCCCCATCTACCCAGCTTACAGGGAGACAGGCGCTCGTCCGGTTGAAGCTGTTATGTAGAGAGGCTCGTTGTGAGTCGGCCCCCAATTTTGGAAGGTCGAGCTACGTGAAAGGTGATGATATTCTTTGTAATTGACGTTGCCCAATCATACGGCGCTTCATCGGGTGTCCTTTGTGATGGGAACCATGGTGCAGGCCGGAGCTTTCTTCCAACTTGAGCTTGTGCGGGTAAGATGAAGTGAGTAAGGACCGAGTGAGATGTTAGCTGAGTGCGCTTGAGTAGCTGTGTCAAGGCAGGATCTTCAACCTTTGGGTCCAAGGTTTCGGCTTCTTTGGCGTAGGGCCCCTTTTCAATTCGTGGCTCGGTATGGGTGGCCTTTTGTCTGTCCGTGGAGGATTCATGGGATTTGGCCAGGAACGTGTCGAACATTCACCTCTGGACTTATGGTTTTGCTTGTCTCTCCCGTTTACGTAGTGGGAGGAGCACGATTGGCGTAAGGCCAGGCTGCGCATTTCAATTCGTTCACTGTCATGGCTTTTCTTGAAGCATCAATAGTGGCTTTGAGATCTTCCCAAGACGGGGGTTGGATTATCTGGACCTTCGGGCCTTCGGTGGCGGTGCGAAGCTTCGTCCCGGTGATCATGGAGCAAACATTGCGAGTGGCCTGTGCGGGAGAACTAGGGCAATTTGAGGAGATTTCTTTGGAGTAGATGACATAGTAGTCAAACTTTCTGAGGGTTCTCCGAGGGTTCCGGCGTGGGATCACCGGATTCATACCTCTTTTTCGGTTTTCGTTGAGAAGATAGCTTCTTCTTTCGTCGAGGACGGCCCTCGTTCATTGCATCCTGGAATTCCATTTCCGGACAAGCACTGTCACGGAGCGTCCCACCGAGATGTGTTCGTTGTTTCGGCGGTGGTACCGGGACCTCGGGAGGCCGGATGGGCGAGGCTTTCCTCTGGAAGGTCTTGTGGTCTTACGTCATAAGCTTGCATGGCTCGTACGAGGGTAACAGGTTGACTTCACGGGGATACAATGAGAGATGTTAGAGGCTGTAGGAGCGATCATGGCTTAGGAAGCCCCGGGTAGTTGGGTGGCTAAGGTTCGAAGTGGTGCATGGCACCTTCGATCCGAGCTTGTTGCTCACCTTGACGTTTCTCAATAGCCATGAGGACTGCCAAACTTCTTCCAATGTTGGGAAATTTCTTGGGGGTAAGGTCCCGTTCTCATCGTTGTTATCCACCGACTTGGCCATGGGGAATTGACGGTCACGGTGACAGAGGTGGGTAGGACCTTTGTTTTGACAACTGGGAGACGGGTTCCCGGGTACTCGACCACTCTCTGTTGCTGGAGGGTGATGGGCAAGGTTTAGACACGGGAATGGCCTAACGGGATAAAAGGGGAAAGCTCACGTGGCATGCGGTTTCCGTTTCTTTTATTTTTGATTTTTTTGTTGTTTTAATTTACTTAAAACATGTTTTCTCGAGAATCCTAGGTAGGTTGGAAAAGATTGCTCTTCTTTTCGCAACTATGCTAGATCTGGGTCGATGGAGACCATACGTGCGGCTATAAGCCCCTCGTTTTGCACAGTATTTCGACATCCCGGGGTGGGCGGCCCGAGGCGAGGTCCTATAGTGCAAGCGGTTTCCACCGGCCTAAAGAAAAATCGAACCTAAGGACCGAGCTGTCATGTTCGTTTTGATGCGTTAGCCATGTGAATAGTGAACCGAGCCGGCCGGCGAGTCAAGATCGGGTCAAGAGTTCGGCATGACCTCTCTTTACCTTGCTTGCGCAAGGGATGCAGTGACGTTAGGCGTTAGGTGGGTCATATCGTCATGGGCGACGTATCAAAGGCGTGATGACATGGTGTCATGCGAGCATGGATGTATATCGGGACGGAACATCGTGCAGGTGTAGCTTCGGAAATCAAGATCGAGTCAAGATTTTAGCATGACCTTTCATCGCTTTGCTTGCGCAAGGGATCTTGAGTTCCGAGCCTTGACTCGAAAAATGGCCGGCATGGTATATGTATCCGAGTCATATGACACGGGCTGAGTAAAAACCAACCGAGTACGGGACAGAGTGTGACTCAAGACTCAAACGTGCGGGGTTGACGCTTGGCTAGGATGGGATGTTTGGAATGATCCCGTGCGCGTCCAAGAGGCCTAGGAAGACCTAACGGACTGCAACGAGACCACTCCGGGTTGAGGGTTGTAGTGTGCGGTGCGGTGTATCACGGCGGCGGTGCGCGTAGCGTGCGGTGTAACAAAGCGGCGTGTGAGTAGAGTGCGTGTAACAGGCCGAGGCAGTGCGCGTAGCGTGCGGTGTAACCGAGCGGCGGTGTGAAGTAGAGTGCGGTGTAACCGAGGCGGCGGTGCGCGTAGTGTGCGGTCTCTAAAATTCTTTTACGAGTAAAACGAAGTTTTTGAAGAATTTTAAATGTATGCACGGATGTATATTGATGCATTTTTTTTGTATTTTTATTTTTTTTTTTGTAAAATAAAAACGAAGCACGTGCACACACACACAACTTGATTAAAGGAAGGGGTAAAATGAAAGTTTGACCCTCATCATCGTTTTAAAAATCTTTTGTTTTGTTTAAAAGTTTTTAAAACAAAATATTCCCATGAGTCGCCAACCGAAATTACCCGGATCCGAGAGGCAAGACAATCGCGCCCGGCATCCGGCATCTTTCGCGTTGGAGCGTGTGTCTCGCCGTTTTTGTTTTGTAGAGTCGCCACGCCGTTTTTATTAAGCCCAAAACATTGAAAAAGGGCATCGGTTTAAAGATAATTTTAAAGCTGTTTTTGTGTGATGAGATTTTGAGTTCGGAGGTCGAGATGACTCCCGGGAAGAGAATATTAGAATATTAGAGCTCACCCGAGTAGCCTCGTAAAACGAGTCTTTCGGATACCCTAATATCCTTTAAATGTTGTGTGTGTGTGTGTGCTTTTAAAAATGCATCTGCGTATCGGATGTCTACATTGTATGCTATGTATGGAAATGTATTGAAATAGTATAGGAAGGAAGCCTTACCAATGTTGGTTCGTGTCTGTCTTCCGCCTGGGAATAGTGTTTGAGGTCGGAGTAGCGTTCGGTACGGATCGGGATTGCTTCGGGAGGGACCGGTTGTATGCAACGGACGGAGTTTCGGCGTGAGTTGAGGTTGTAGGCTGCGTTCGGGCGAGGTTCGGCGTGCGTGGGGATCGTCGGGATCACTCGGGCGAGAGGTTCGGCGTGCGTTGTGGTGGCGGGAGTCACTCGGGCGGAGTTTCGGCGTGGTTTGGGATCGTCGGTTTGACTCGGAAAGAGCCGGGACACCGTGGAAAGACCGAGACAAGGCCTCGGAGTACCACGAGGGGCCTCGTAGTACCTCGAGAGTGCCTCGGGGCGCGCGGGAGCGTCTCGGGAGCGCTCGGGAGGCTTCGGAGCACCGCGAGGAGCTCGGAAGGCCTCGGAAGGATCCGAAAGGGGCGGGAGTGCCTCGAGAGGACTTAGAGGGGAGCCGAAGGCTAAGGGAGGAAAAGAGAAGAGGGAGGTGTGTGAAAATGAGGAGGGGGAGCACTCTATTTATAGTAAAAATTTCGGAGCAAAGAGGTCCGTACGGACCTCCTTGGTTATCCAGAATTTTGGATTTCCTCGATTTGAGGGAATGCGCAATGATGGTGAATATTACGGAATGATGATGTTCCCCATGCAAGAAGGTCCGTACGGACCAACTCAGCATGCAAAGAGGTCCGTACGGACCAACCATGCATTTGGGTAATCATTTCTTCCGGGATTTGAGGGAATATTGTGGACTTTAAGGGGATTCAGTAATTATGACAGCAAAGAGGTCCGTACGGATCAATATTGCTTTCCCAATTTCCTGAAAATTCCCAAAAGGTCCTTTTGTCCCTTTTTATCCCAGGAAGGCTCCTCCCTTGGTTTGGTTGGGGGTTTGAGAGGGGTTTGAGAGGGTTTTGAGTGCCAGAGGTCTCCGAGACTGCGTTGATGAGTCTGCGGTGTTTCCCGTGTGTTTGAAAGGGGGTGATCCAGATTGGGGTACTTACAATTAGCAGCTCCATGAGCTTTTTTAGCTTTCTTCTTATCAGAGACGCCAACGATACGACCCATATTAGCTTCTTGGTCGGGTGTTAGAACTGCAACAAAATCAAAATAGAAAAGTGTTAAATCGACATACGAGCAAAAGTTCTATATACGAGCAAAAAGTTCTATATACGAGCAAAAGTTCTATGTACGAGTAAATTATGAGCGATTTGACCATCTTATACGCGAGTTAACAAGCTACGAGCTAATCATGGATGAGCTAATTATTCTACAGGCAGATATGTACGTATGAGCAAGCTATGTACGAGCTACGGCTCCAGCCTATGACCAGCTCATCCAAGACAAATTATTTATACATACAAGTATACCTATGTAAGGCAAGAAAGGAAAAGCTGAGCAGGGATATCTTACCACCAACATGCTCCCCATTGTCCTTGCAATAGTTTGTTGTCTTCCTACAACATTGACATTTATCTCCAAATCTACCCAGAGAATGAGTAACCCAGTCAGGATATACTTGGCCTCTCAACACAGGAGTAAGGGCCTCCACCACTCCATCTCCAGACATCATTCCAGCCTGGATGAAATTATACTTGGTAGTGAGCAGACTCTCCCAGCTGATGGGCCCCCTGGCAACTAATCGACATAAAACCTTGTACAAGTTAAGATGCCAGGATGGCTCCCAATAATCCCTCTCATCCATGGTTTCTGTTTCATCGTTGGGCAACGGGAACTCCCATCCTAATCTGCTCTCTACCACCACTACATGGGAATTCCATCTGCTATGCTTGCTGGGAAGGTTAGTAAAAAGTTTGGGAGACTTGGGTTTAGAAGGAGTGCTGATGCTCAGGTCCTCCCCACTATACTTAATACAGAAAAATTCCTTGAATACCCTCATACAAGGTTCATACCCGAGAAATCTGCACACCATAGCAAAGCACACAAGAACCCTACAAGTATTGGCTCCAAGCTGAAGGGGTAGGGCATTGGCACATTCCAAGAACTCGTTGATAAAGGGGTCAAGTGGCAACCTAAGACCAGCCACGAACTGACCATAAAAGAAAGCTACCATGGTGGCATCCCTGGTGAAGGTCGACCTAAATTGATTCATGAATTCCTTCTGGGTATAGATGGTCACTTGGTAGTCCTCTTTGCTGACTTCGCAAAATTCCCGAATCATGCTATACCTAGAGGGCAAATTTTTCTTTCCACGCAACGGCCCAGAAGGAACGTAACCTCTCTCATTCTTCCCAGGAACAACTGAATCGTCAAATGCGTCCACAATTCTGGGACCTGAAGAAGTCGAGGCAGCATTTCCTTCTTGAGTTGTCATATCTGTACAAGAAAAAGGAAAAATAGGGGAGTCAGTCCTACGATCACATTCAGTCGACCTACCTAAGGGCGACCTAGACTCCCCTGGAAAAACTATTTTGTTCCTAAGGAAGGAGGGTTTGTGGACATCCCTAACATAAAACAAGGTGATATGGTCGAGTAGTTCATGGAACAAATGGAAAGTGACGATATTTGAATCATCGACTACTAGGTTTTCAACGACCCCTACAATGGGCAAACCTATCTCACTGAAATTCAACTCCCACCTGGTCAAAATAGAGGCGCATTCATCCAAGGACATCACTCTCCACTCACTGTTCACGTTCTTATACACCCTACGGTTAACAGTGCAGTACCCATACCAAGCACCAGGTTCACTACGGAAGGTTCTAGCCATGGCGAAAGTGTAAACAGAATCATAAACCCTAAAGCAAATATACAAGGGAAATACCTTAATTGATTGCAGAAAGGGAGTTCGTTGCTGAAGTCGTGAACTTGGATTAAATCCTGCCGCAATTCCGCAATTATCGCCGGAGAAGGAGAGTTTGAAGACGGTAAGAATTCGAATCTGAAGGGGATTCTGAGTATTTATATTTTCCTAAATTTGGAAAGGGAAAAGAAATTCAAAATTGATTTTCCAAAATTAAAATCCGAAGCGGTTTTCGAGAAGGACTACCAAGCGTCAAAACAGTAATGATGACAGAAAAACGGCCCTCCTTCATCTCCGACCGTTCATCGCCAACGTCCAGGATCGTGCCACGTCATCATAAGTCGACTAAGCCTCAGAACGAGAATTGACCTGCGAGCAAAATAATTCTCATCAAAGATCTCCTTAACTTCCAAGTCGACAGAGTCAACTCGAAAGTTGGGGGCCACTGAACATACCAAAAGTGTCGAGTTGGGCCAAGTAAGCAAAGCCCAATCCTCAAAGCAACTATTGTCCCAGCCTATCAAGGGGGCCAGGCCCAATCAATGCAAAGCCCACGGCCCGTCTCACATATCAGTCGACTAAGCCCAACGTCCGACCCACCAGGTCCCGACCTAACTTAGTCCGACCTCACTATCCAAGCTCTAATACGGGTACGATCCATGCTCTACCCGTCAGTCAGGTCGACCATTCCTCAAATGGCGACCTCGACCTAAACAACAAGTGACGACCTGACACTTGCCGGCGTATTTGGTTGAACAATTCTCATAATCACATCCCTACAAATCAGGGGCCGTTATAGACACGTTCCCATGACCGATAACCGCCGCTACAATCTCGGAGCACATGTCGCCTCCCCAAAAATACACCACTATTGCCTATAAATACTTCATCACTACCAAACGGTGAAAGGTAACTGCCATTTTTGTTATCTGAATTCATTATTCAATACATTTTGAGCTATATACAACCGTGATCTTACTCTCACGCCCGAGCGTCTTCGCCGGAGACACATCCGGCTAGTCGTGGGTTCTGATTTCAGGTCAAGGAGCCAGGTGATTGGTCCTGCCACGTGGAGGATTACTGATAAGCACAATTCTTGCAGCATCAGTACCTTTGTTTCAATATATGACATTAGTTTTTTAAACAAATGAAGTAATATTTTATAAAATATTCATTGGAACAAAGATAGTAATTTATTTTTCTTCATTAATTGTCCTTTTTTTTCTTTTTTTATTTGATTGAATTCATTTTTTAAATTAAAAAAATAATCAATTTTTTTTTTGAAAGAAAATTCGGTTTTTAAATAAATATTATTAATTACTATTATTACGAACAAATGATAAAATAAAAATCTTTACCTTTTAAAAATTTTAAAAAGGAAAAGGGAATGGATCTACCGATGCATAATGACAAAAAATTCTTTTCCTTTTATAATTTTATAAAGGAAAAGGGAATGGATCAACCAATGCATAATGACAATTATCCTTTGTTGTTGACCGATTTGTTTATTTGGTCGTCTCACTGTCAATCGATGATAACCGATGACTAGCCGGCTAGGTGAGTATTGATCGGTTGTGACAAAGATCGGTAAATCATTGACATGGTGATCGGTCAATAATAAGTGTATAACTGATTCAAATCAGGCCACAACCGATCTAAATCAAACCAAGGTACAAATTCCGTCTCACTTTAAATTACAAAATAATAATTATTAATAAAGAAAACTAAATGAAAATATTATTTTTTCCATCTCAAATAAATACTTAAAAAAATATACTTCGATAAAAATCAATATTTTAAGACCATCATATAAATCGGTTAACAAAGCATCTCCTACTCAATAATAACTGATGGTCTTAAAGTATATTTTTAAAGTATTTATTTGAGATGAAAAAATAATATTTCTATTTAATTTTCTTTATTAATAATTGTTATTTTGTAATTTAAAGTGAGACGAAATTTTGTACTTTAGTTTGGTTTGAGATTTTTTTTCTAAAAACCAAAGGCAATGTTGTCGGTTAACAAATCGGTTAACAAAGTCAAACCAAAGGCAACATTGTCGGTTAACAAAGCATCTCCTGCTCAATACTCAATAATAATGACGGAAATGCCCTTTCAACTTTGGTTAATTGGCAATTTGTGAATTCCTTCCTTGACTAATAGCAAGGGCAACTTGAAAGGTTTAAATCATCATTAGTAGCAAGTGAGGTGGCAACCTTGATCACAACAAGTTTTTTGACATGCTCCTTCTCCTCAACCGATGTATCAATAAAATTAGGGTTTTTTCCCCTAAGGCCCTCCTGGACCAAATTATATTCCCCTTAAAGAAAAGATTTTTGTAAATCTCAAATACACCCCTCCGCCTAGCATGGGCGACCGCCCATCAACATTGGGCGACCGCCCATCAAAAAATAACCCCCTCTCCGCCTAGTAACTTATAAGACTTTTTAAAAAAGTCTTATAAGTAACTTATATGACTTTTTTAAAAGACTTATACAAAAGTCTTATAAGTTTACTTATAAGACTTTTTGTATAAGTCTTTTAAAAAATTATAAGTCTTTTAAAAAAGTCTTATAAGTAACTTATAAGACTTTTTTAAAAGACTTTTTTAAAAAGTCTTATAAGTAACTTATAAGACTTTTTTAAAAGACTTAAAAAGTCTTATAAGTTACTCTTATATTTAATAAGTCTTATATAAAACTTTTTAAAAAAGTCTTATATAACATATATAAGACGCACCAACTCAAAAAACTGAAAATTATTAATAAGTCTTATATAAAACTTATTAAAAAGTCTTATAAGTAACTTATAAGATTTAAAAAAATCTTGTAAGTTAAAAAGAGTCTTATAAGACTATTTGTATAAGTCTTTTAAAAATTTAAAAAAGTCTTATAAGTTACTTATAAGACTTTTTAAAAAAGTTTTATAAGTAACTTATAAGACTTTTTAAGTCTTATATATGTTATAAGACTTATTAAATATAAGACTTTTTAAAAAGTCTTATAAATTACTAGGCGAGTCTTATAAGACTTTTTGTACAAGTCTTTTAAAAAAGTCTTTATTTATGTTATAAATAAGTCTTATATGTTACGTATAAGACTTTTTTAAAAAGTCTTATAAGTTACAGGCGGAGGGGGGTCATTTTTTTGAGATGGGCGATCGCCCTATGTTGATGGGCGGTCGCCCAAGCTAGGCGGAGGGGTGTCTGAGGAAATAACAAAATGTTGTTTCTTAGATTGGGTTTAAATCTCGCCCAAGGGGCCCTAGAGGAAGTGGGCCATAAAATTAGCTTTGACCGGTAGTGATCTTAAAGTGGTCATTAGGGACACAGTATGAGCAATGAATTATTTTGGGAAATGAAATTTTAAAAACGAATTTATGAGAAAATAATCGGTTTGAATCGGTTGTGGCCTGATTTGGATCGATTGTGACCTGCTTTGGTCATTTGAACTAACTACACTGTGTAGCGAGTTTAAATTTTAGTTTTTTTTAATAGCGTAAATTAAAATAAAATTGATCAAATTTAAATTCGCTACACCGTGTAGCGATTTTAATCGGAAAAATTATTTCAAAAAATTAGTCATTTTAGCAAATAGTTTTAAATGTGGGTTATTTTGGGATTTAGATTTTTTAAATAAAATTATTTGAGAAAAAAATTCATGATTTTGCCGTGCATCGCACGGGAGTACTACTAGCCGACATTGGTAAATCAAGTGGGGTCCTGAAAATGAAATTAGGATTTAGGACCTTCTAGCAGGCATAGGTAAATCAAGTGGGGTAATTAGGACTTTCCCGACCGACATCGGTAAATAAAGTGGGACGTGAAAATGAATTTAGGATTTAGGACCTTCAAGAAAGTAACAGGCAAACAACTAAAAAAAATTAATATGAATAGATTATGATACAAAATGAAGACGGTTGTGGCAAATTGAGTGGCACTTTTGTAATTATTCTATTCTATTAAGTTGTAACAAATTTGAATCAGGACATTAATTCATTTTATATATATAGAGAATATATAGAGACATAGAGAGAGAGATAGCGATGTGGGATTAAATCAACCAATGTCCTTACGTTTTGTTACAAAAGGAATTAATCTCACATCGCTATCTCTCTCTTTATATCTCTATATATTCTTTCTATATATAAAATTTTGGCAAATCAAGTCAATTGGTTGACCTATCCAAAGCATGTCTCCTGACCGATCCAAACCAAGTAAATTGGTTGACCGATCCAAAGCATGTGACTTGGTTGACCGATCCAAAGCATCCCATAACCCAAACAATCCAAATCAAAAATAAAAGAGGTACAAATTCCGTCTTACTTTAAATTACAAAATAATAATTATTAATAAAGAAAACTAAATAGAAATATTATTTTTTTCATCTCAAATAAATACTTTAAAAAATATACTTCTAAATGAGTATACTTCTAAATGAGGGAGAGAGGATTTGAGAAGTCCATATACTAAACCATTTCATAAAATTATAAACATAGAAGAAAAAGAAGTGACCAATTGCTTAGTGGGATAAACCGGTTGACAGGGGAGTTTGTTTACCGATTGTAGGATCAGTTAATTGTAGGATCGGTTAATTGAGTATATTTTTTAAAGTAAGACGGAGTTTGTATTAATATTTATTTTTTAAATGAAGATTATAATTTTTTATAAAAGTATATTTTTTAAAGTATTTATTTGAGATGAAAAAAATAATATTTTTTTATAGAAATATATTTTTAAAGTATTTATTCTTACAAGCCGGAATGTTCCACTTTATACAAAACCCATCATCTTCTCCTCCCTCCTCATTTTTCTATCATATCAATCTCTTAGGCAGCTAATCTCCCGTCTTGGCGTAAATTGCGGGGCCTGCCACCTCCTAGCGCCTAGGCGCCGACAGCTTTTTAGAACACTGCTTACAGTATAGTATTTCTATTAATTGTTTGACAGCTTTTTAGAACACTGCTTACAGTATAGTATTTATATTAATTGTTTAACTGCTCAGTATAGTATATCTATTAATTGTTTAACTTCTCAGTATAGTATTTCTATTAATTGTTTCCTGTTACTTTCTTGGATGTCTCAGACTCTCAAATACCTTGGCCCATATCCCTTTCCTATAACTATAAATAAGGGATCCACTTTATTCTAATACTCATTTCATTTCTCATTCACTCTTTTTTTTCACCAGAACGTCATGCCTCCTCTTTTCACAATGGTTCGTGAACTTGATTCTGAAAATGTGAATCAAGCTGTGAAAGTGAGGCTTATTCGTTGTTACAGTCTACATGTTGGTGAAAATGTTAACGATCTGTATAGCTTAGAATGGGTGCTTCATGATGCTGAGGCATGTACTCTTTCAATGATTTTTTTCCTCAAATAATTTCATTTTAAAAATATAAATCTCAAAATAATTCACATTTGAAATTATTTGGGATTTATATTTTCAAAATGAAATTATTTGAGAAAAAAATTCCTCTTTCAATACCGTCTTCATTTTGTATCATAATCTATTCATATTATTTATATTGCATTCATAACAACATATACATTTCGATTGTTAAAAAATTTAGGGTTCAAGGATTCATGTGAAGACGGTATTGAAAGAGGAATTTTTTTCGGTATGTGGGGTACCGGTGAAAATGCAGAATCAAATGTTGATGAGATAAAAATGTATTATGATTGTCGGTATGTGTCTTCATGTGAAGCGGCGTGGAGAATTTATGGATTTGAAATTCAATATAAAGACCCTCTAGTTGAACGTTTGATTTTTCATTTTCCTAATGAACAAAATGTTATTTTCTCGGATATGGATAATATAGAGTCTGTGTTGCAAAGAGATTCGGTTGCTCGAAGTATGTTTTTGGGTTGGATGGAAGCTAACAAGAATTATGAAGAAGCTAGACAGTTAACTTATTCTCAATTTCCAACAAAGTTTGTGTGGAAATCTGATATACGTGAGTGGGTTCCTAGAAAAAGAGGGTTCTCAATTGGGCGAATTTTTTTTGTTCTTCCTGATTGCGGTGAAATATACTATTTGAGATGCCTATTGAACAAAGCATGTGGTTCAAAGACTTATAGTGAAATTCGTTTTGTTAATGGTCGTCAATGTGATACGTTTCGTGAAGCTTGCTTTGAATTAGGTTTATTGAATGATGATAAAGAATATATTGAAGGTATTGCTGAAGCAAGTGAATGGTCTACTGCTCATTCAATGAGATCTCTTTTTGCAATGCTCCTTATTTCTGGTTCTATGAGTAGACCAGAGTATGTATGGGATAAATCTTGGAGTCATTTATGTGATGATATATTATATAAGCAACGATCTCTTCTCAATCATCCAGGTTAGTTTGTTGAACTTTATATTTTGACTTTATTGTTTTTAAAATATTATTATACTATTACAATATTCCTTTATTAAATGCATAATTTATATCTTATTATATATTTAGGTTTGATATTAACTGAAGTTCAACTTCGTCATTTTGGACTTGCTGCAATTGAAAAAAATTTAAGGCATCAAGGAAGAAGTCTACTTGAGTTCCCAATGTTGCCATATCCTGATGCTGAGTATTTTCAAATGAAGGCGAATCGTTTAATTCATGATGAAACATGTTATGATCGACAGGAATTACAATTACAACTTCAACAACTTTTGCTTCATTTGAATGATGATCAACAGAAAGTCTATAATATAATTCTTGATGCGTGTTTTGAAGAAATTGGAAAGATGTTCTTTGTTTATGGATATGGAGGTACTGGGAAAACATATATTTGGAAAACTCTATCAGCTCGATTACTTTCAGAATGCCATATTGTCCCAAATGTTGCTTTCAGTGGTATATCATCTTTATTATTACCTGGCGGGAGAACAGCTCATTCCAGGTTTGCCATTCCCTTTAATCTTAATGAAGATTCTATTTGCAATATTTCTCAAGGCAGCCCTTTAGCTGAACTAATTACGAAATGTCATTTGATTATTTGGGATGAAGCACCGATGATGCATAAACATTGTTTTGAGGCTTTGGATAGGAGTATGAGGGATATAATGAGAATTGTTGATCCTAAGAGAAATGATTATGTTTTCGGTGGGAAGACAATTATTTTTGGTGGTGATTTTAGGCAAATACTTCCCGTAATTCCAAAAGGCAGTCGACAAGATATTGTTCATGCTTCTATCAATTCATCTTATCTTTGGAATAGTTGTGTTGTATTGAGGTTGATGAAGAATATGAGATTGCAAGGTTTAGATTCATGCATAAATTTTGAGACTTTGAGGCAATTTGGTCATTTGATAGCAAGAATTGGAGATGGAAAAGTTAATGAGCCAAATGATGGGATAGTTGATATTGAAATCCCACATCAGTTTTTGATTGAGAAATTTGATGATCCTATTATTGTAATATCTGAGAGTATATATCCTGGGTTTAGTAGTTGTCATCACGATTTATCATTTTTTGAAGAAAGAGCAATCCTGGCACCTACATTGGATGTTGTTAATGCAGTTAATGACTATATGGTGTCTATGAATGATCTTGATTCTAGAACTTATTTAAGTTCGGATATGGCTTCCCATAATGATCGAAATATTGAGTCTTTATCTGATCTTCATACCCCTGAGTTCATGAATAGTATTTCCATTTCTGGGCTTCCCAATCACATGTTAACTTTGAAAGTTGAAACACCGGTTATGTTGCTTCGTAACATTGATTCTTCAATTGGTCTTTGCAATGGTACGCGATTGGTTATAACTAGGCTTGGAAATCATTTTTTAGAAGGTGAAGTGATATCGTCCGGAAATGTTGGTCAAAAAGTGTTAATACCCAGAATGTCTTTGACACCATCAGACACAAGGATTCCTTTTCATTTTGAAAGGAGGCAGTTCCCCTTAATGATTTCATATGCAATGACGATTAACAAAAGCCAAGGTCAATCTTTATCCTTTGTTTGTATTATTTTGAAAAGACCTGTATTTTCTCATGGACAACTATATGTTGCACTATCGCGAGTCAAAAGTCCCGATGAACTTAAAATTTTGATTTGTGATGATGATAATCCTGGAGAATCTAAGTCATCTACAGAAAATGTTGTCTTGAAGGAAGTTTTTCATAATGTATAAATGTAATACCTTATTATTGAAATTTGAATTTTATTTAATATTATTTTGTAATATTGGTCTTTAAATTTAATATTTCATGTTTAGTTTATTGCCATTATTTCTTAATATAAACTTTTTAAATAATATTTTGAATGAGAAAATGTTGTATGGAAAATAAGTGGAGAAAAATAATCTTTTATATATTAAATATTAATTGTTAAATACAATAACATGATTTTGCCGTGCATCGCACGGGAGTAATGCTAGTTTATTTTGGTACAGACATAAAATAAAAAATGCGACATTTATTACAAGACGGGGGGAAGTAATCAAGGTTATAGAAAATGTGCCGCTACGTATTGTAAAAACAAGTATTCTTCATTGATAGCATCTAAGAAAGTCTTGCAAGATAGCTGCTGCTAAGACAATGGTACAGATCAAGATTCAAATGATGAAGAATCATACTGCAAGGAAGTCTAAGGAACGGGACATCTCCAAAGAATATGCCAATTTAAAGAAGTTGACCGGTGAACCAACTGATGAAGGTGAGGTGTCATTCAGTCCTAAGAAAGCAGCAATATCAGAGGGAAAAGATGATGAAGATGGGACTCCAACAACAACACCTGTGAGTAGCCATGTGAAGGATTTTCAAGTTTATTTAAATTGTTTATATTCGTGGTTGGTTTCATGGGCTGTGTCCCAAAGAAAATTTTTTTTATGTCAGTATGTAATCGGTCCATAAGGGCCAAAGACAACTTATTTCAGGTGTTGGGTTGGTTCAACACTTTTGCTTTATATTTTAATTTGTTGGCATGTGCCAACAGGATTTGGGAATGTTTAATAACTTTTTAATGCTATAAATGTTTTAGGTTTATAAGACTTTTGTGGATAGTTAGCATTTTTCAAAGGACGTCGACATATTAGTATGTCAGATATCGGCTTTTAAGGAAATTTAGAAAACTTACAAATAATAGGAAGTTTTAAAAGATATTGACATAATGAAATGTCAGATTTTTTTAGTTTTCGAAAGATGACACTAAAATGTCATAACCGTATGTACTTAAGATGGCATGACCATGCCATAACCAATTGAATAAAGCTTAAGATAAATCATTTAATGGAGTGTAGATGGGTAAGCTATACAATTTTACTCATATAGGCCCATCCTACACCTCAACCAAAGAGATATCGTGCGCTCCAGACAAAGGTGTAGAAACCTAACTTTCGGAGAAAGAGGTAATTAGCTCTTTAAACCTTAGAAGGAATTGTGTACCTTAAACTTTAGGAGGGATGGCAAGTCCCTAACGGAGTAGAGCTCGTCGTTGTCTGTTTGAGTTGTTGACATGTTAACACTGATATGTCATCATCTCGCAAAACAAAAATATGTTAGAGATAGGCGTCAGTTCAGTTGATGCCCCTCCGCATGTCGTTTTAGTGATCTTATGTTTTTGAATGATAAAAGAAAACATGAAAAATGGAGGGACATGAATTAAAAGAAGGAAACATACCTAGTTTTTTATAAGAATTATGGAGAGTGATATTGCTTACATTACATGAAGTATTTTTTGAGGTGTATGGCATTCCAGCTCCATGGGATCATTTGGCAATCCAAAGTCAATAATCGATATGCCCCCTTTCTGGCTTCTGCATCAATTAAGTACGGGCCTTCCCACTTTGGCGCCATCTTGCCAGCATTGAGCTATTTTGTGTTTTGGAACATTTTAAGAAGGACCAAATCACCAACTTGGAATCTTCTAACTCTCACATTCTTATTGTAAGGCCTGGCAACTCTTTGTTGATATGTTGTCATCCTTATATTAGTCATATCACTAAATTCATAACAGTATCTAGATCGTGTGCCAAGATGTCGACATTCTGCTCAGATGTCATCAAACCATATCTTGCCATAGGAACTAGGACTTCTGCAGGGATGACTGCTTTCGTCCCAAATACTAAGGAATAAGGTGTTTGACAAGTAGTATTCTTGGATCCTATCAGCCCATAATACCAATGGCAACTCTTTTGCCCACTTCCCTTCTTTTGGTCCAATCTCTTCTTCAGGTTGTTTATAATAATCTTATTACTGAACACAGCTAGTCCATTTGCCTGCGGATGAACTGGCGAAGATGTCACCATCTAGACTCCTCATCTTGTTAGGAAGTCTTTAGTCTTTTTACTTAGGCACTGTGATCCGTTGTCACATACAATCTCTGAGGGTATCCCGAATCTACTGAATATATTCCTTTTTATAAATGAAATTACTTCTTTGTCTCGAACTTGCACATACGCTTCAGCTTCAACCCACTTTGAGAAATAATCTGTCCTGGCCAATAGAAAGACCTTTCCCCCTGGAGCTCTGGGTCACTTTCCTACATTTTCCATACCCCAAACCATGAATGGCTATGGAGATAGGATAGGATGCAACAATTCTGCAGGTTGATGTAGGATGTCATCATGTCTCTGACATGAATCACACTTCTTGGCATAATCAGCGGCATCTCTACGCATGGTTGGCCAGAAATAACCCATAGTTAGATGAAGTTGAGGTGCCATCCAGTCCTAAGAAAGCAGCGATAGTAGAGGGAAAAGATGATGAAGATGGGACTCCAACAACAACACCTGTGAGTAGCCATGTGAAGGATTTTCAAGTTTATTTAAATTGTTTTTATTCGTGGTTGGTTTCATGGGCTGTGTCCCAAAGACAATTTTATTTATGTTTGTATGTAATCGGTCCATAAGGGCCAAAGACAACTTATTTCAGGTGTTTGATTGGTTCAACACTTTTGTTTTATGTTTTAACAGGATTTGGGAATGTTTAATAACTTTTTAATGCTATAAATGTATTAGGTTTATAATACTTTGTGGATAGTTAGCATTTTTCAAAGGACGTCGACATATTAGTATGTCAGATATCGGCTTTTAAGGAAATTTAGAAAACTTACAAATACTAGGATGTTTTAAAAGATGTTGACATAATGAAATGTCAGATTTTTTGTTTTCGAAAGATGACACTAAAATGTCATAACCGTATGTACTTAAGATGGCATGACCATGCCATAACCAATTGAATAAAGCTTAAGGTAAATCATTTAATGGAGTGGAGATGGCTAAGCTATACAATTTTACTCATATAGGCCCATCTTACACCTCAACCAAAGAGATATCGTGATCTCCAGACAAAGGTGTAGAAACCTAACTTTTGGAGAAAGAGGTAATTAGCTCTTTAAACCTTAGAAGGGATTGTGTACCTTAAACTTTATGAGGGATGGCAAGTCCCTAAAGAAGTAGAGCTCGTCGTTGTTTGTTTGAGTTGTTGACATGTCAACTCAGTTGACGCCCCTTCGCATGTCACTTTAGTGATCTTATGTTTTTGAACGATAAAAGAAAACTTGAAAAATGGAGGGATATGAATTAAAAGAAGGAAACATACCTAGTTTTTTATAAGAATTATGGAGAATGATAATGCTTACATTACATGAAGTATTTTTTGAGGTGTATGGCATTCCAGCTCCTTGGGATCATTTGGCAATCCAAAGTCGATAATCGATATGCTCCCTTTCTGGCTTCTGCATCAATTAAGTATGGGCCTTCCCAATTTGGTGCCATCTTGCCAGCATTGAGCTCTTTTGTGTTTTGGAACGTATTACGAAGGACCAAATCACCAACTTGGAATCTTCTAACTCTCACATTCTTATTGTAAGGCCTGGCAACTCTTTGTTGATATAATGTCATTCTTATAGTAGTCTTATCACTAAATTCATCAACAGTATCTAGATCGTGTGCCAAGATGTCGACATTCTGCTCAGATGTCATCAAACCATATCTTGCCGTAGGAACTAGGACTTCTGCAGGGATGACTGCTTCCATCCCAAATACTAAGGAATAAGGTGTTTGACAAGTAGCATTCTTGTATCCTATCAGCCCATAATACAAATGGCAACTCTTCTGCCCATCTTCCCTTCTTTTGGTCCAATCTCTTCTTCAGGTTGTTTATAATAATCTTATTACTGGACTCTGCTAGTCCATTTTCCTGCGGATGAACTGGCGAAGATGTCACCATCTCGACTCCCCATCTTGAGTCTTTTTACTTATGCACTGTGATCCGTTGTCACATATAATCTCTGACGGTATCCCGAATCTACTGAATATATTCCATTTTATAAATGAAATTACTTCTTTGTCTCGAACTTGCATATACGCTTCAGCTTCAACCCACTTTGAGAAATAATCTGTCATGGCCAATAGAAAGACCTTTCCTCCTGGAGCTCTGGGTCACTTTCCTACAATGTCCATACCCCAAACCATGAATGGCCATGGAGATAGGATAGGATGCAAAATTTCTGCAGGTTGATGTAGGATGTCATCATGTCTCTGACATGAATCACACTTCTTGGCATAATCAGCGGCATCTCTACGCATGGTTGGCTAGAAATAACCCATATTCAGATGAAGGTGAGGTGTCATCCAGTCCTAAGAAAGCAGCGATAGTAGAGGGAAAAGATGATGAAGATGGGACTCCAACAACAACACCTGTGAGTAGCCATGTAAGGATTTTCAAGTTTATTTAAATTGTTTTTATTCGTGGTTGGTTTCATGGGCTGTGTCCCAAAGATAATTTTATTTATGTCGGTATGTAATCGGTCCATAAGGGCCAAAGACAACTGATTTCAGGCGTTGGGTTGGTTCTACACTTTTGTTTTATGTTTTAATTTGTTGGCATGTGCCAACATGATTTGGGAATGTTTAATTACTTTTTAATGCTATAAATGTTTTAGGTTTATAAGACTTTGTGGATAGTTAGCATTTTTCAAAGGACTTCGACATATTAGTATATCAGATATCGGCTTTTAAGGAAATTTAGAAAACTTACAAATACTAGGATGTTTTAAAAGATGTTGACATAATGAAATGTCAGATTTTTTGTTTTCGAAAGATGACACTAAAATGTCATAACCGTATGTACTTAAGATGGCATGACCATGCCATAACCAATTGAGTAAAGCTTAAGATAAATCATTTAATGGAGTGGAGATGGGTAAGCTATACAATTTTACTCATATAGGCCCATCCTACACCTCAACCAAAGAGATATCGTGCGCTCCAGACAAAGGTGTAGAAACCTAACTTTCGGAGAAAGAGGTAATTATCTCTTTAAACCTTAGAAGGGATTGTGCACCTTAAACTTTAGGAGGGATGGCAAGTCCCTAAATGAGTAGTGCTCGTCGTTGTCTGTTTGAGTTGTTGACATGTTAATACTGATATGTCACCATCTCGCAAAACAGAAATATGTTAGAGATGGGCGTCAGCTCAGTTGACGCCCCTTCGCATGTTGTTTTAGTGATCTTATGTTTTTGAATGATAAAAGAAAACATGAAAAATGGAGGGACATGAATTAAAAGAAGGAAACATACCTAGTTTTTTATAAGAATTATGGAGAGTGATATTGCTTACATTACATGAAGTATTTTTTAAGGTGTATGGCATTCCAGCTCCTTAGGATCATTTGGCAATCCAAAGTCGATAATCGATATGCCCCCTTTCTGGCTTCTGCATCAATTAAGTACGGGCATTCCCACTTTGGCGCCATCTTGCCAGCATTGAGCTCTTTTGTGTTTTGGAATGTTTTGCGAAGGACCAAATCACCAACTTGGAGCCTTCTAACTCTCACATTCTTATTGTAAGGCCTGGCAACACTTTGCTGATATGTTGGCATCCTTATATTAGTCATATCACTAAATTCATCAACAGTATTTAGATCGTGTGCCAAGATGTCGACATTCTGCTCAGATGTCATCAAACCATATCTTGCCGTAGGGACTAGGACTTCTGTAGGGATGACTGCTTCCGTCCCAAATACTAAGGAATAAGGTGTTTGAAAAGTAGCATTCTTGGATCCTATCAGCCCATAATACCAATGGAAACTCTTCTGCCCATCTTCCCTTCTTTTGGTCCAATCTCTTCTTCAGGTTGTTTATAATAATCTTATTACTGGACATAACTAGTCCATTTTCCTGCGGATGAATTGGCGAAGATGTCACCATCTCAACTCCCCATCTTGTTAGGAAGTCTTGAGTCTTTTTACTTATGCACTGCGATCCGTTGTCACATATAATCTCTGAGGGTATCCCAAATCTACTGAATATATTCCTTTTTATAAATGAAATTACTTCTTTGTCTCGAACTTGCACATACGCTTCAGCTTCAACCCACTTTGAGAAATAATCTGTCATTGCCAATAGAAAGACCTTTCCTCCTGGAGCTCTGGGTCACTTTCCTACAATGTCCATACCCCAAACCATGAGTGGCCATGGAGATAGGATAAGATGCAACAATTTTGCAGGTTGATGTAGGATGTCATCATGTCTCTGACATGAATCACACTTCTTGGCATAATCAGCGGCATATCTACGCATGGTTGGCCAGAAATAACCCATAGTCAGAGCCTTGGTATATAGACTTCTGCCCCTAGAATGATTACCACACTGTCTTTCATGTAATTCTCTTAAAACTTCTCGTGCTCGGTCTGCCTCTAGACACCTTAAATAGTGACCTGCATCAGATATCTTGAAGAAAAAGTTATCAATAAGAAAATATTTAGATATCCTTACCCTAAATGCTCTGGCATTCTTTTCTTCCGGTGGAATTGTGTCATCTTGGAGATACATGATAATAGGATCCGTCCAAGTGTAAGTGCTCCAATTTGAGTTTGTTAGTATTTTCGTTAGAAAATTAACAAAAGTTTTAACATTCCTAACAATTCCTAACATTCCTAACATTTCTAACAATTCCTAACATTCCTAACATTCCTGAATGCACGGCCGCTCCAATAATTGGTGCACGGCCGCTCCAACACTGTTCATTATATATATATATTTTTTTTATATTTCTACAAAACAAAGTTAGAAAACAATACAATAATAATATATATAAAACATAAACATAAAAATAAAAATAAACATAAACATAAAAATAAAAATAAATGATAAAGACAAATATTAAGAAAGTAAACCGTTGTCCCCGGCAACGGCGCCAAAAACTTGTTCGGTCGAAACCTAACGGTTTATTTATATCCGCAAGCGCACGGGCTATTGTAATATAGCGGGTGCAAGTACGAGTCGATCCCACAGAGACAGGGTTTACTTTGGGATGATATTTGTCTTTATATAAATATGTAGAAAAGATTGGGGGGTAGATAAAACTTGTAAGATAAAATACTAGGAAGATATAGAAACTACTCTAACATATAATGATGATATTCTCGGGATTGAAAACAAATAAATATGCTTTAAGTAAAGTCTTTTATCAAAATAACAAGGATGGTACGTTCGGCCTTCGCTACTTCGGGTTAAGACAGTAGCGTTTGTATCCTTCACTAATTATGTCCTAACTGTTTGAGAAATCCGTTTATGTTTGCCCCCGCCCTGTCACAAACGGGCATTCCGGCTTATCTCTAGCTGACCATAATTAGTAAGAATCCATTAAGAACGAGAGTCAACGTACTTTCCATTCAAAGAACACCCCTAGGCCATTGAACTACTCTCGTGATCAATGAAACCTAGTTCCTTCATATAGTTCCGTCAATCGAAATTCTCCGCTAGGTACTTCTCTCAATTGACTGGGGTTCCACAAATATAAATGTTTTTACATTTGCAAGCAAATTAAGAATAATATGAAGAAATTGTTTAAAGATGAAAGTGCCAAGTCAAGGATGATACGCTAAGTTGTGCTAACTAGCACATGTATTTTAAGACTCACCGGACTTTCTCTTGAGGGTTCGGCTTAGTGTAATCCCGTTCGTCACGCGGGAAATCCGACTCACCTCTCGAGGGTACCAAATAAATCAAAAATACCATTTAAGTCTATCATCTCACGTATTTTCCACTAAAGGATCATCCCTAGGTCTTTAAATCACTTTGTGTAATTTATCGACCTAGTTCAATTCTTAGAGTTCCGCTAATCAAGATTCTCCGCTAGGTACTTCTCTCGATTAACTAAGGCTATACAATCAAGAACGTCTCCCTAATTGCAAGTATTTAAGTTTAATAAGAAGAGAATTGAAATGACATGTAGAAAAAGCATGAATATAAATAAATGAGTTTCCAACTCCGAGAAATGGAGGATTACTCAAACCATTGAAATAAAAAGGAAGTAAGTAAGAAATAGAGATAAGGAAAGAAATACTTATTCATAAGAAAAGAGAAACAATGGTTGGAAAATATTCCTTGTATTGCATTCACCATCTTCAAGAGTACACAAGACTTGTCACGAATCATTGATACACCTTGAACATCGTGTATAAATTGCTAAAGTATTTTGCTATACATTCTAAGTATAATATGATCCTTCCTAAATGTATTTAGAAACATTTTCGGATTTTCTGGATGTCTAAAACTGAGTACAAACAGCCTTTATATAGGCATTCTATGCTAGGGACACATCTCTTGCGAAAAGGCACCTTTTGGCTGATATGGGAGGTGCACGACCGAGTCAAGGATGTTGCACGGCCGAAGCGAGCTTTTCGACAGTCACAACTGTTGTAAAAGGCACCTTTTGGTTTGAATCAGGGGGTGCTCGGCCGAGTCAATGGTTCTGCTCGGCCGAGCAGCAGGTTTCCAGAAGCTTTGTTTTCATTTCTTCTTATGCTCGGCCGAGTCAAGGGCTTTGCTCGGCCGAGCAGTTGCTGTTTTGGCTTGGTCTATTCCTTTGATCCTCCTATTTCCATAGCTTTGCTTTTTAAGTCCCATAATCTTCCATAAAATTTACCTAAAACCTGTAAAATCATACAAAATACCCACCAAGCATAAAATCGAAGATATATACACAAAAAGGCTAATTTGTACTAAATTTACAAATATTTAAAGGTAAATAACATCATTATTATACTATAAAAGTCTATATAAAAACCACTTATCACTTGGTTGAAGGGCAAGGTGACTTCTGGAACCTTCATGAGGATGTCCTTGAGCTGATGCACTTCTCTTGCAAGGGCGGTATCTGCGACAGTGTTAGTGGCAACTAAGGGATTGAAAGGAGTATTGAACACGTTAAAACTCCATGTTTGCCCCACAGGAGGTGGGGTTGCAAAAGTAAAACATGATGACAGCGGCATCGGGTTGGATGTAACGGTGGTGCTTTCAGTCTGAACAGTATTGAACGTGTACATGTTGCCTTGACCACCACTTGCACTCGTCCCAGCATCCGAGAAAAGAGTCCTAGGTTGCAAAGGTGAGGTCTCCGGCGTGCTAACTATTGGAATGCTGAGCCCTGAAGCCGAGAAATCATGTCGTAACCTATCGATGTGATTGAAAATCATCTAATTGGTATGTTGCTGCCCGTCGATCTGGTCATTCAATTGTTGCATCATAGACGTCATGGCAGTTATAAATGAGATTCCAGGCAACGTCATGGATGAAGATCCACCCAAGCTGAGCCCTTGGTTTTGAGATGTGACAGCGCCAGAGCCCGCAGGTGAATGCATGCTAGACGTCACAGGCACACTTGACGTGCTGGTTCTTGCCCCAATTGTGATGATGGGGGTAGACATAGTTGAAGTCGGATTGCTCATCTTGATTGGAATCTAAAAAACTAAAGTTCCCACGGACGGCGCCAAATTATTTTGGACAAATTTCTACAAGTAAATTTATCTTATCAAGGATGTTTGGGCACAAATGGAATATAATTCACAAAACAAGATGAACGCAAGGATGTAACGAGGAAACACTTAGAACAATCGTTCGAGGGGAAAAACCTCTGGAGGCTTTTGGAAAAGCCTACCTAAACCAAAAATGTATTATTGAATATCGTAGTTTTGAGTACAAGTGCAGTATGAGAGTAAGCAAGAATGTGTCCCGTGTATACAGGTGCATTCTAAGAGTAATATATATACGTGATTGTAACTGAAAAATAACAACTTGAATGACATGCTGATATTTCGCCTAGAATCTCGCCATTTGTTGATGAAGATCAGCCGTTATCCCTTAGTTGATGGGTGGAACCGTTGTGTTGTCCTTTGACCAAGTCCATGCAGTCGTACGAATGAGTTATTTTTATTTATAATTTTGTTCCTGGAAAATAGGAAAATACAACAAACAGATTCAAGGCGTTAGTCCAAGCTGTAAGTCAAGGCGTTATCTCAAGATGGATGTCCAAGGTGTAGAACATGCTGATTGGAAATTTTAGGGTGAAATAGTATTGAGGCCATGAGATTAAATTGGAAGCTTGATCTCTCCAACTGTCTCCTTGGTCTCGCCACTGAAACCTACTAGTACTGACATCCTCTTGACAATCTCTGATTCTGGAATATTCATTTCCTTTAAAGTGCCTAACATAATGAGATTGACCGAACTGCTCCCATCCACCATGATGCGCCTAACAGTATAGGTTGCAATCTGAAGAGTAATCACCAGGCCATCATGACGTGGGTCTAATACGTTGTCCCGATCACTTTCTTTAAAGGTAATCGGATCCTGAGAAGATGTCGACATCCTTGCCGACCTTTCTGGCCTTTCTTCCTTCGACTCTTTCGCATGTCTTTTGGCAGCAGAGTAAGAAGTACCGCAGATATCTGACCCACCACTAATGAAATTAATGACATTAGTAGATGTTGGTGGAGACATTGGTCGTTCCGGTTCTAGAGGCATCTCCTTATTCTCAGTCTTCTTCTTTCTAGGACCAAGTAACTCCTTAAGGTGTCCCTTTGACAGTAGATAACTGATCTCCTTCGTCAAGGCTATACAATCCTCTGTGACATGTCCGAAATCCTCATGGTAGGCACACCATTTGGATTTATCACGCCACCCTGTAGACCTTTCTCCTTTCTTTTGCCACCTTGCTTTATCTCCCAGGTTGTTCATCTTACAAAGTACACCTGAAATATCCACAGAAAAATAGTAGTCAGATATATTAGGTACATTGTCATTATCTTCGTCCTCACTCTCAACCGCATTGATTTTGTTGTTGTCGCTCTTTGGGTAAGGGTTGGATCTGTTGTTTCTGCGGTGAGATGACTCTATCTTCCTGTCTGGGTTATCATATGTCGATGCCTTGCTTGCTGATTTGGATCGCCGCAACTCATCTTCCTCCAACCTTATGAACCTCAAGGCCCTACTTCTGACGTCGTCCAATCTCTTACATGGAGTCATTACCAACTCCTGATAATATGGAGAATCCTTTTTCAGCCCCATCTTAAATGCTTATGTAGCTGTCGATATGTCCAGATTGGGAATTTAAAGGACTTCCCTGTTGAATCAGTGGACATAGTCTTTCAGGGTTTTTGTAGGTTGCTGGATTAGGCTATAGAGATCGCTGGTCAACTTCTCAAATTGTCGGCTGTAGGAGAACTGGTTGTTGAACATATTGATGAGTTGAGAAAAAGAACCAATCGAACCCAGAGGCTGCCTGATCAACCATTTGAGAGCTGGTCCAACCAATGTCGAACTGAATCCTCTACACAAACAAGCTTCTCGAAACTGTAACGGGATATGCACTATGTCCATCTTCTCTTGATAATGAGCAACATGATCCTCCGGATCGGTGCTGCCATCATACAATTTCATGGAGGGGACATTGAAACGCTTTGGAATGTTGACATTTGCTATGGCTGGGACAAACCGAGATTGATTGTAGCAATTTGGTGACACTTGCTGGACTGGAGGAGTAACGCCTGGTACATTCATTATCATCTCTCTAAGATCCTGCAACTGCTTGGCTAATTGATTACCTGCAAAAGGGTTAGTCACAGGAATATGATTGAAAACACTGTCATTCATAAGGTTACCAAGCAAACCAGTGTTATCCGCAGTTGGGTTAACAACGGTGCTGTTAACGAATGGCATGTAAAAGGTGAGTCCTGATGAAGGTGTCAACAAAGTATTATTGGTGGAAGATGGTAGCATCATGGAAGGTGGCGTTGTCGGATCAGTCTGGGATGCCTCAGCCATTGGAATGAATTCATTCTGAAATGGAGTTTCCGCAACAGCTTCAAAGCTTAGGTTCCTTGGACGCAGTGGAGAGATATTACTGAGCTGGGTTGCAATAAGCCTCTAGTCCTGCTGTATCTTGATCATAACATTAGCGAGCAACCTAGAGTTAACATCCTGGCTATCCAGTCGCTGTTGTAGCAGGATCAGGGCGCTTCGGATGTCAGCATTCACATTAGAAGATCCTAGCCTTTGGGATGATGATAAAGGTGGTGTCATCTGAGGGTTTGATGCAGGAGGTGGCAGCAATGTGAATGTCTTGTCCCCATATGATTGTGTTGTACTAACGTTGGTAGTCTTGTCGGCGGCGAAACTCTTTGGGTGAGTTGACATAATTCAAGGAGTAATCTGAATAATCAAAAAACCAAGGGCCCCTCGGTGGGCACCAAACCGTTTTGGTAGAAAAAACAATAGGTGTAGAATCTTAACTAAAAAGTGTATGGATTATGTATATTCAGGAGGGGACTTTGGGATTTAATGTAAATGGATTATAAAAGTAGAAATGCGAATGAGAACACAACGATGTAACGAGGAAAGCCATTGAGAAAATTATCTCGCCGACATAAAACCTCGGGAGGTTAGGTCACATTCCTTACAGAATATTCACTAAGTATTGTATCAGTTGCAAGAGAATTTGAGAGCAATGGAGATTACAGAAAGAGTGGTACGTGCGTGTGTTATCGTGTTCTCCAATGTCTCCCTAAATAACTAGTAGTCTATAACAAATTAACAAAATATCCCTATAAACTTGGTCCAAGCTTTATCTTCTGCGTCTCTTGACCAAGTCTCTTTTCGTTGATGGGAGTCCTTGTGCTTTGTTATAATATCCCGAAATTATCTCCAGGAGTTGCTGTAAAGATAAAAATAGTTAAGTAATTAATAAAAATTATGCATTACTTACAGTGATTCAAGATGTCATGTAGGAATACTGAAAATATCAACATGTAAAAAATCTGCTCATAACAGTGGATAAGGTCAGTTATGGAAGATGATGAAGATAGAAAAAAAAAGTATGGAAGATAAAGATGAAGGTAGGGTGTGGGGTATGAACCTACCTCTCTCTCTCTCTCTCTCTCTCCTTTTAATTTAGAAAATTTCATTAACCCCCTTTTAAGGAAATGAATTTCAATTTGATCCAATCTGTTAGGGCAACCAGGTTAAGAACTAGCCATTTCTAGGAAGTAGGAACCAGGAACTGCTGCAGCGAAACAGCTATGATTTGGCGTGTCTCATCAGCACAAGAGTTAGGCAAAATGACAAGATCGCGATCGTTGCTGCAGCGGGCAGAGCAAGCAGTACCAAATCCAAGTTTTTAGTAAAGACCAGTCAATCCACCAACTTCAAACAGACTGTCAGAAATTGAGCTAGTCCACAAACCTAGGTAAAAACACCAACCATAAAATGCCATAGAAATTCACAGTAAAAAAATCTTCACTGCCATATTCTACAACTAGAAAAGGGATCAATCAAAAAAACAACTTTAATTACCAGACAAATAAGAATCCAAAATTGAAACAGTAAAGCTTATAAAACATCAAACATGATGTGCAAACATAGTATCCAACTTAATTCTAAGGTCTTAAAACTCGTCACAAAACGGACATTTTACGTAAACACTCCATCAGGTAGACAGTTTCTATGGAGCATAGTCTCTCTCCTCTTTAATATCGTCCAATGCCCCATACTCTCACTACTCCGTCTGTATACCCACTGAAAAGGGTGCTTCCATCAGCACTCCAGCTCAAGCTTGTGCAGTAGATTATCTGCAATACGAAAAGAGAAAGTGAGAATAAAAACGTGGTAAAGAATTAATTTTAAAGAATACACAGAAAAAAACTGATGCTAACGAAGAAATTGAAATAAACAAGTAACACCAACAACATAAATATCTTCAGTAAAAGCATCAATACATCTTGCAACTAATCAACCTTCAAACCACATTCTTTATAAAAGAATCAAGAGAGTCAATCATATTTAATCTACGAATTCAGCAACAACGTCAATATCTTCTGCAAGAACACCAATACATCTCGCAACTAATCAACTTTCAAACCCCATTCTTTATAGAAGAAGCAAGAAAGTCGTTATCATATATAAGCTACGAATTCAAGAGGCTAATATAAGGCCTTATCCTAAGATCCATCATTAAATTTTATTTCTATCACGTATTGATGAGTATCTTAAGACATTACATATTCTAAAGTTAGACAGTTAGAAACTGCCGCTCAGAATTCAACGTGAAAAATTCTTAATCATTTCAAGTAAAAGCAAAAGAGAATAACTGTCTACCAGTGGGCCAAACTTAAGTTTGACAACTTTACTCTTACCTTAGCACCTACAACTACTATAACAAAAGAAATCAATCTCCATATGATTATCATAACTTTTTTTTTATTTTTTTTCCACTACTCACACACACACACACATGCACGCACAGAAGCGCCTAGGAGATAAATCCTAGGGAGAGAAAGCCAATATACAAAAAAGCACATACCAATATTAGAAATTTCCAAACAAAGTTTTTACACTGAATTAGAGGACAACAACTGCACACACTATGTAAAAAACATGAGCAATAAAGACAGTTACCACACACAGAAACGAAATATATACAACAAAACATGTACTCCCTCCGTCCCATAAAACATTACCCCTTTTACTATTTTGGGCGTCCCACTTTAAAGTCCCACTTTCCTAAAAAGGAAATTTTTTAATACTTCTTTATTCGTGGGACCCACTTGTCATACTCACAACACTTTTCAAATTTACTATTCTCTCCACTCATTCTCTCTCCTCCCACTCACAACACCTACTTTAATAACATTATTCCTTATTTTCCGTTCTCAACAGTAAAGGTGTAAAGTTTTGTGGGACGGAGGGAGTATTGCAGAACTCAAGCAAGCATACGTTCAAAGTTATTAACAAGATTAAACAATGCAAAAGAAATACTCCCTCCATCCAATATAGAAGTCACCAAATGTGAATGCGGGGAGATTAAAAAAAAGTAAATGTTGTGAGTATGAAAAATAAAGTAGGAGAGAAAAAGTCAGGTATGGAGTTTTTGTTGTGGGTACGACAATAGGGTCATCTATTTTGGATTAGTAAATGACTAAATTCTACATCAGGACGCCCAAAAAGGAAATTAGTAAATTTTATATTGGGATGGAGGGAGTATACTTACAATGCCATGTGCAAAGCTCATAGTTAAGTACATTCCAACATAACAATAAAGGCCACAAAGAAGCACAATTTAACGTACTGAAAGGCTACACTGAACCTTTAGGGTCCGCTCCCGAGTTTTGTTTATGGAGGAGAGGGAAGGAAATGGGAGGAAATGAAGATGATTTCCTCCCTTGGTGTGCTCCTGAGTTTTTTTTTTTTTAAGGGAGGAAAGGGAAGGAAATGGGAGGAAATGGAGGCCTCATTTCCAATCCCCTCCAATCCCATTTCCTTCCCTCTCCTCCATAAACAAAACTCGGGAGCGGACCCCTTAGGGCTTTGACTATAAACTGTTTATCTAGAGGACAGACTAAGTTGGATAACTGCAAGGGAATCAAAGTCAATTCAAACAATTTTGTTCAGTTGTTCTACTTCATTAAAACATGTTTTCAACTTAAGGTTTATCAGAAACAAAATATACTACCCAACAACACACAACAAAGTGCAAAAGAAAATATGTAAATAAAACAAATGAGACAAAACTGAAATAAGAAATAAGAAATAGACCTTGGTCTTTCCAGCATTGGTTTGGGTAGCGGTGCCTTCGGCAGCCATCTCCGACTCCTGCTTCAGATCAACCCTCAAATCAACAACAATGCTCTTGCTCTCCAAATCCCAAATCTTAATACTAGACTCTGTTGCAGCACAGAGCCAGTACCTATTAGGACTGAAGCACAAGGCATGAATAATAGACCCAGCATCCAATGAGTAAAGCTTCTTTCCCTCAGCCAAATCCCATAGCAAAATAACTCCATCTTTGCCTCCACTGGCACACAAAGAACCATCTGGGGACACAGCAACAGTGTTCACATAACCATTATGCCCAGCCAAAGTTGATCTCAGCTTGCAGTTGCTCAAGTTCCAGATCTTCACAGTTTTGTCCCATGAAGCAGACACAATCGTTGGCTGCAACGTGTTAGGGCTGAATCGAACGCAGCTAACCCAATCGCCATGAGCATCGCCGTCCTGAATGGTGTACTTGCACTCCCCAAGGGTATTCCACAGCTTAATCGACTTGTCCCGAGACGCCGACACGATCTGTCGGTTGTCAATCGAGAAGGCGACGGAGAGAACATCCTTGGTGTGGCCAACGAAGCGGCGGGCGGTGGTGCCGGCAGCGAGATCCCAGAGACGAAGCTCGCCGTCCCAGGAACCGGAAAGGGCGAATTGACCATCGGAAGATAGAACTACGTCCTGGACGAAGTGGGAGTGGCCGGTTAAACGGCGGCGAGCAACACCGTAGGTCTTGTCCTCCTTTGTGAGGGACCAAACGATGATGGATTTGTCACGGGAGGCGGTGACGATCATGTCGGAGTTGTCGATTGGGGTAGCAATTGCGGTTACCCAATCGGTGTGAGCCCTCATTGTTCCTCTCAAAACAAGGGATTCCGCCATGTTTGCGCTGCAGGTTTTCTGAGTTCTTGGCAATGGAGAAAGAAGAGGCTAAAGCAAATTAAACGGGTAAACCCTAAAGGCTGAAGCTTGGTTTTTATAGTTAGGGATTTAGGGTTTTTAGTTATTGTGGGTTGGGTCTGGCCCGAATACTGAAAGGGGGTGTTGATGAAAGTTTTATTTTTTGGTGAATTACTGATGTTGCCCCTCAAGTAAGCTTAAAGATTGAATTGACACCCCAGTTTACTAATCTTTGAGGGTGAATTCTTGAGATTTTCTCTGAAATTCTATTTAAGCTCGACTTGCACCTTATGGACGAGTTACAGCGGGCACTCGCAATTGAATCATGGTGAGATTGATAAACGAAAGTGGCGCGCAATGGTATCTCACAATTGAAAGTTTGGGTATTAATTTAAAAATAAAATAAAATTATGGGCTAAAGTGCAACACTATAAAGATGCATAACAATTTAGAGTAGTTTTCTCTTAAGTGAGTATGTAGTGTACTTGTACTATTGACTCCGTGTCAAAGGCACAAACTATTTTATACTAGAATAAGCCCGTGTTTGAGGACACATTTTTTTTTAAATTAAGCCCGTGTTCGAGGACACTTTTTTTTTCTTTAATTTAAAAAAAAAAAAAATTTAAGGACAAAATGGAAAAGGGACAAATGTATGAGAGCAAAATGAAAATTTCGACACTTGCTACTGTTCAAACAACTGTAGCAAGGATAATCCCTCATTTATACTACAGATTTTTACTTCCCAACTAATGCTCGGTTCATTTAAAAAATAATTGGGACTTATTTAAATACAATAGAAAACTAGGGGTGAATTGTAACTTATTAAAAGTTGGGGTACTAATCTGAAAACAAAAGAAAATTAGGGCTTAAAGCATAACATCAAAAATTTGAGGTGCTAATTTGAAAATAACAAAAGTTAAGGGGGTCAAGCGAACTTTTGGGAAATCATGATAATAATTGAATATTTGTTCATAGAGCTATCAAATCGAGCAAGTAGCCCCCGAGTCGCCTAAGGCTTAATCGACATGGTACTCTTCCAGAATCAGGTCAGACTCAACAAGGATTCTGGGCTCATTTTTTCCCACACGCACACATTCTCTTGAGTTACGACTTACCTTAGGTTCCTAACCCTAAACCTAAACTCGTTTGTATGATCGACGTGTATTTACTTCCAAACTCACCCTAGTTCCCTTTCTACCATTCTGCAATCGTTCTCTTTCAGGCTTCAACTATTGTTTATCGGTTCGGTGCTATTTTGCTTCCCAATGAGTTGGGTTTAGATTTTGAGTATGTGTTGATTTATTTTCTGATTATCATTTATCTGAATTCAATTGAAGTCATTTTTCAATATTTGGTGTTATGTTTTATGGACATGATTAAGAATTAAAAAAATTGGTGATTCAAATCCGGTTTCTACTAGAACTTAAAGTTTAGATTGATCTCCCAATTTACTAACCTTTGCGGATGAATCGTCGAACTTTTATCAAAATTCTATTTAAGCTCGGCTTGCTCCTTATGGACGAGTTATAGCGGGCACCTGCAATTGAATCATGGTGAGATTTACTAAAGAAGTGGCGCGCAATTATCTCTTATAATCGATTACAAAGTTGGCATAACAATTTAGTTTTCTTGAACAAGTGTATATGTACTAATATTGATCCCGTATCAATGCATAAACCATTTTTATTGTTGCGTGTTCAGTTTATTTTAAAAAATGATTTATTTAAATATAAGACAAGAGTAGGGGGTAAATTATAACTTTTGAAAGCCCTGACTGGAAAAAGGGTAGGGATATACACGCAAACCATTTTGATTTATTCACCCACTACTTAAACATGTAATAAAAAATATTGTAACTACTACACTCACGTATTTCTCAATTTCAGCCCTACAAAAGTTTTACCCCCTATACAATTCTAAAGCACAATTAGGACACCCGCTCTAGAATTGAGAATGCAGAGAAAAAGAAAGAGGAAGAAGTAAGGAAGCGAAACATTAAATCTATAATTTTGAAGATGAGTTTGTAAGAGGGGGAACTGAAATCTGGGTTTTATTAGATGACTCGTGCGTAGAATGAATTCAGAGAGGCATATGTTGGTATTTTCCTTAATGCAATTCAATTCAATGAGTAAACTAACGCAAAAGCGGAAGCGTACCTTAATTCGTTATAACGGAAAACTTGACGGCCTTAATCTGTTGCAGGGATGAATTGAGCGGAAGTCTTGAATAAGCTGAACCATACACATTGTTTGTTAGTCTCTCTATTGAAGAGATATGAGAGTATAGAGTGGATACGTTCAATTGGGACCCGACCCCTTATTTATAAAGTTAATGCATCTGTTAGGAAGAGTTACATCTGTTAGGATGAAATGATACATCCATTTAAAATTTATAAATAGGCCCATCATCTATTTATAAATACAATATGGTCTCTACACATTTACATAATAAACCCCATACTTAAGAAAGATGACTTAAGGCCCCTAAACTTTATTAAATCACTTTAATTAGGCCCAACTTACTTTATAATAATATGTCATATGCGACTATCTCGTAGTAAAAACACGTCTACTTGCCTAAATACTTTATTATTATATATGTATAATGTATAGTACACTATGAAATCAAGGTTTGATTACATGACTCGTGCATATAATTAATTCAGAGAGCCATATCGAGAAAAGCCACTATAAGAATGGAAGATGAAAGAGATTATTTGAATCAATTTTGTTTTCTGTTGGAGGATGTGTAATGGTTCGCTCACCGGAAGAGCGAATCTTTTTTTCGCATCAATTTTTTGCACATAAAAACAGATATTCTGTAGCGGTGAGACAATTGTTTCGCTCACGACATTTTTATAATTAAAAAACATTAAAATTAGTTATTTCATTTTATAAATTAATGATATAATTATAATTAAAACTAGTTTTTTTATTAGTCCACATTACAAATATTTTTTTTTGTTATTATTATTATTATTATTTTATCATTGTAGTTGCGTTTCTTTATGATACCTAAGGTGGAAGTCAGAATTCGCTGAACGTATTTACTCCCATTTTGTCTAGTTGCTTCATCGAACATCGCAACAAACATATTTAATGATTTCACCATCCTATCCCCACATCGAGCTCAAAGCATAGATAAAGTTTGTTTACCGATTTTTGATGACTTTTGTTGATGCGTCGTATCGTATATTGCCTTTACAGTACCCCACAACTTCTCATAATTTTGGTTTGTACCTATTATTGCATCAGTTTTTGTATTTATGCAGTCACTGATGAGAGCTTCATCTTTTGCGAATTTTTAGGCACATGGTTTCTTTTTTCTATTTTAGAGCTCCTCTTTTCGCCTCACAGGTACAACCTCTTTTTTTTTGCCTATCTTCCTCTTGCGTCTCTGGAACGAATTTAGTGTTTTGCGACTCTGGGCGGACCTTTGAAATGACATCGAGCCATAAGATATTCGAGTGTTTACCAAAGGTTTGAAATCACGGTGTATGTTTTGGGAGAAGTTGAGAGAATTTGAGCTTTAGAAGTATTTTTGGAAGTTGTATTGGCGGTAATTACTTACGAAATTTGGATCGGTAATCTGCATTTCCTCGAGCCAAGATTGATTAGAATTATATTCGTAATTATTTCTGTAATATTCCATAATTAAAATAACATCCATCAACCGTCTTTCTCGTCTTCATAACATGCTCCAATAACTCCTTGGGGGTTCCTCTCACGCGTCCAATTCCCGTCGGGGTGGGATTAACATGTTGGTGAGGAAGGGAGGCAACCAGCCCAAGTTTTCCTTGATCTGAAATGCCAATGATGGCATGGTAGTCGCTGGCTAGGTCCATGACCACGAATGTTATTGTGGCTTCTTTCCGGTAGGGGTACTCACCAATTTCAAGTAATAAATCTACTGTGCCCATGACATTGACTTTGTGATTGGTGAAACCTTCCAACCGACTAGAGTATGGTACCAACATGCTGTCCTTCAGATTTATCTTTTGGAATGCCAAATGTTTAAGATATATTTTGAGGCCCCCGAGTCGATGAGGAGTCTCTCGGATTCACAGTTGCCAATCCTTCCTTTGATCACTAGGGATTGCTCTCTAGCAGCTCGACTTCCGACTACCTCATTAGGAGATAATCTAATAACCTCTTCCTACTTGTGGACCCAAGCAAGGATATGGTAGACTTTGCTCAGCTCGTGTGTTTGATCTTACAGTTTTTTATTGGAGATGATTCCGCCCTTTCGTCGTAATCTCTTACTTGATTATTATCCTTTTTCATGACATAACGATCGAGTTTCCCCTCATCGACCCATCTTTGAATCATCCTCTTTAGAGAGATACAGTCTTCTGTCTCATGTTCATGATCCTTGTGGAAGGCACAATACTTAAAATTATCTCAAACTGTAGCGGTGCGATTTTGATTAAACACAGAGTCGCCGCTTATTATTTATTTAGGAAAACAATAAGAAAAACCTTTTTTGAAAGATTTGAGTTCGGGGCTTAAGTCATGGATTTGGAAGGTCGTGAAACACCGCATCCAGTCATCCACCCAATCCGAAGATCGGTCTTGCTAGAAGGGGGATTATCAATTTAAACAGTATTTAAATAAGAACAAGCAAACCTTAATTAATTTCTTAATTAGGAATGTCGGGTGTATGCTTCGAGATCACCTCCATTGATTGAAGGGACTCTAGGCTAACCCTTTTGATGGGATTACACTACTCTAAAATCAATTAGAGAGATTGAGAAGAAGAAAGTAAAAATATAGGAGTTTACCTTGTGTTTAAAAAGTATTTGGTTTAGAACATGGTTCTAAGTGTTTTCTCCTTCTTCTCGGTCGAGAAAGGATTTGGACAGAGTTTCGCCTTGATTTTAGGCTTGAACTTCGATGTTCGTCAATCAACCAGGTTGATGGACGGATTTGTGTGTTTATTTATGAGTGATTTATAGGAATCTTTCAAGGAGAGAACCCAGTAAATTGTCTGTCGACCGTCCTCTGAAATACTGAAAGTCATCAAGTATTTATAGGGGTTTTAGGAGACCAAAGTGGATTGGGATTCCTCCCAATGAAGGTTCCAGAACTCTAAAATCATTGGATACCCGGATTGGATAAGATTTATCAAGAAAAGAGGTTGAAACGGAGAAGGAAAGTGATTCTGCACATCCTGCAGAGGGGTTGTATCGCGCGAGACACGCATGTTCCACGCGACAACTAGTTTGTTGACTATTCTGTCCTCTTCAGTCATTCTGTTAGTCAGTTAGGTCCAAAACTAACAAGGTTAGTTAGAAATTTAACGAAACAGGACGAAACTAATATGCTTTCATCAAAACACAAAAGAGAGACGAAGAGTATTGTAATCATGAATTACTTGTTCAGAATGGTGTGTCACTGTGTCTACACAAGGCATAAGATGAGATTAAAATATGCTTAGACATATAATGTCTTGAATAAATCTCATAAAAGATCTAAGAGTCATATATGTTGAAATTATCAATGGCTTCAATGGAAAGAGATGTTACCGTAGATGTTACCCAACACCTTGGATAACACACTGACGGACAGCACACACACACCAAATAAAAGAGTTTGTAAAAATTTTGTGCAGCGAAAATAAATAACACAAGATAAAATTTTCTCAAGTTATATAAATATATAACTTGAGTGTGCCTAGATGGCGAAGACTTTATAATCAATATAGAAAAATTACAAAGCCGAAAGTTCCCTATTGCTAATACAATGATAATGCTCTATGGAACTAAATGAGACAAAGCACGAATCCTATCTTTAGCCAACACTCTCTTAAACACTCAGTGTTTAAGCTAGAATCACAAGGGAGGAATGATTATGCGAACCAAAGAACTTTGTCTCTCTTGTGCTAAAGGTGTGTGTGTTTCGTATTTGGCATGTCTTCAAATGAATCACACCTAGCCTATTTATAGCCTTCAAATGCCTTGGAGGCTACTCCAAAATAACAACCTTGGACCTTCAGATCGTGTGAGAGGAGTGGAGAATAATTCTTGGCTTGATTCCTCTTCATGCGTTAACTTCCCTTAAATGTAGCAACCGAATTCTTGAAGCCCAAGTCCTTGCTTCATCACCTTGTACTCTCTTGCTTTCTTTGTATTGTACACTTCAAATAATCAGCAACAACTCTAAGACTTGGTCTTCCCACGCTTTTCTTCTTTATCAACAAATATGGACCAAGCAAAAGTTACTCGTAAATCTCCCATTTACGTGTAACTCCTTCACCAACTTCTTCCTTGTTTCTAGCAATTAATCCAACCATATAATAACCTGAAATATAGACCAACAAACACATATATCTTGCAAATAATATTAGACATTAGGATATAAATTAATATGGAAAGAATTATTAAATTAAAAATCATTTCAGTTCGGGTAACACCCAACTGCCAGTGATAGCACCTGTGGTAACACCCACAGTCTGTACTAACAATCTCCCCCATAATTTATAATTTCTTTCCAAATTCTAAAGTGCTGATCCCTGCAAGAAAATGTTAGCCATAACAGAGCAACTTCATAGTTATCAACTCCCCCATAATCAAGAAATTAACAACCACAATGATTTATCACAAAAATACTAGTTATCAAAACATATTTTCCAAAATAAGTTTTTCAACTAACTAGTAACCTAAAGTACCAAAGATAAACCAAAGTTACTAAGCTACTTCATGTTCAAACAACCCTAAAAGTTTAATAACCAAAAGCAAATAAAACAAACCACCAAAGTATTAAAACATGTTCCGAATTAAAAACATAAAAGTAAATTGTTTTTCAACCACCAAAAGTACCATAACCATGAGAGTGGCAACATCAATCTTCAGGCGATGTATTGTACTCACTCTTCTTGCTCATCATCAGCTTCTTCTTCCTCCTGTTCATCCCCTTCTTCATCTCCAAAGATTCATGGCAAGACCTTCAAGAACATCTGCGAAGACCACTAGCATCTCCACCACCACCACCACTCGGACCAGCTCCATCAGCACTATTATCTCCCCCAGTTTGGGAAGAAACCTGCTGGATAAACTCATCAGTAATTTTCTTGAGCTTTGTCCAACCTTGCACAATCTCGACAATAGTGGCAGTTTGTTTGTGGAGAAACGCCAAAACTGTGGTCTTGGGTATTGTTGGTGAAGCATTCCCCAACAAATTGTATACATTAGCAAGAACATGAGCTGCATCTGTACCTGAAAAACTTGGAGATTTCGGAGTAACAATAGGGATAACAGTATGAGTAACACCCTTAGCATGAACCGCTTCACTTGACCTAAATTCATTTATCTTTGACCAAGGAAGATCACCAGTGTATCTCACACTCTTGGTATTCTTCTTAGTCAGCTGAGAATCTATAGCATAGAGATCAAGACTGGGCGTGTACTCATCCGACTCTTCAATGGGCAATTTTTGAGATTTCAAAATTTGGAAGATGAAGGAAGGATAAGGAAACATCGTAATGTCTCCCCTAAAACTTACTCATATATATTTAAAAACCCATAAAAAAAAAAAAAAAAATTAAAAAAAAAAAAAAAAGAACAATGGAAATAAAATAAATAGTTGACATTTTAAAATTCCTTCTACAGTGAACAAAGATTTATTTAAGGGCAATTATGTCAATATGTTAATTAGTGCTTTTTTTATCTAATGAATATAGTGAAAATTTATATTTTATAGTGTCATTAGCCCCTCCCTTACAAGTAAATTTATATACGAAATCACTTTAAGCGGTATTAACAACTTTGAGATTTAATCGAACCAAAAATGAACTGAAACCATGACAAATCAGTTTGGTATTGGTAGATTTATATACCAAATCACTTTAAGCGGCCTTAAGAAATTTGATACTTAGAATTGAATCGGACCAAATCGGACAGCAATAGTCTAGCTCAATTTGGTCTTGAGAATTTATTGTCTCGGTTCAACAATTCTAACTATCCTAACTATTCAAAAAAATTAACAATCTATTATCATTTTATTTACCTTAACGAGTTGCCAATATTAGGGGAGTGAAATATGCTTGTCGCTTTCCACTATACAATAACAACACCCATTTGCCTAAATGGACGTGGAATGCTACATGCAAGCATGAATGTTCAAGGGGGGTGCTTTCCAGACTTTGGTAACAATTAAACACCCCAATTAGAGAAATAGGACGATTTTTTTTTTTATTCCGGAACAAACAGAAATGGCAAATGAAACTTTCTTTCCGAAACAAAACTAAAGAAATACATGAAAACGAATCACATGGGGATTCAAATCTTGGTATCCTACTCCATCCATCCGTACCGTAACAAATTGTTACACTTATCCTTTTGGATGGTATCCTACTCCATCCATCCGTACCGTAACAAATTGTTACACTTATCCTTTTGGATCCGGTCCCGAGTTTTTAAAGAAGAGAAAACAAAGGAAGAGAAGGAGAGGGGAGGGGAGGAAATTCAATATTTTCTTGAAATGCTCCGGAGTGTTTAGGAAAGAAGGAGAAGGAAAAAAAATTGAATTATATTTATACCCTTAATAATGAAAGAAAAAAAGTTAATTTTGAATGATAAAATAGGTTTATCAAAAAAAAATTATGTTATAAAATTTTCTTTCCTTCCAATTCCTCACACATTTGGGAGAATTGTGTAGCAGAGAAAATTTAAAAAAAAAAAAATCCTTCTATTTCCTTCCACTTCCACTTCCTTCTTGCTAAAAAGATTGCTAAAAAGACTCGATAGCAACCTTAATTGGGAAAATATATTAGACTTCCTCCACTTCCTTTTCTTTTTCTCTGATTTTTAAAACTCGGGAGCACACACAATTATTGCTATCCCAAAATGTAAACTTAATAATACTTCTTCATTCAATGAAACTAACTTACCACTAACAACAACAATCTACTTACTATTTTCTACAATTCTGTCTCTTATTTACCTTTCATAATCATACCATCAACTCTACTAACAAAATTCAAATCCACTATCAATATAATATGGAGTAATATTTTACTTAATTATGTTTATTCAATTTTGGTAACATCTGTTACTACGCGACAGAGGGAGTATAAACTCAGTCAATAGGTATAAAAAAATAACTGCTTCACTCTTCTATTTCTACCTTATTTATACCAAGCACGCAAAGAAGCGTAATCCGAACCTTGATAAAAAAAAAAATAAAAAAAAAATTGAATTATTACAAAAACCCTATCGGATTGAAAATTTCCAAACAAAAAGAAAATAAAGTCAACAACAATTGAGACTCAATAACCAAAATAGCATCACTCTTCTATTTCTATCTATCTTATTCTCATCAAATTGTTAAACACGTTGCAGCACCTGTCTCAGTATCATACATTCCTTCCTTCAGGCTCCATTGACCTCAAAGAATAATGGTACACCTAGAGTACAACTCTCGCCAGTCTTTTTTTTTTTTTTTTTTGTATTTATTTATGGGATGGTCATGTTTGCATATAGTAGAGTGAAGAAAACTTCGACTTCGGGTATGTTTTGGATGATTTGACTGTACCTGTTTCTACTTGGTTTTTCAAGAACAGGTGGACTTATCTGCACAACTCGAGGGACAAGTCTGGCTAGTGGTATCCCTGCCGATAAATTGATTTCCCCACACTGAACTTGTATATCTTCCATGACTGAATCCACCACCGTCTTCAAGGATTTGTCTAAAATATTTCCAAATTCAGCACTGCAAAGCAAGCATGAACGAGTAATTAATTTGATTCCATTTTTTCCATTGGAGAGAGAAAAAAACATACAATTTTTCTGCTAGGCCATCCTACAAGTTTTTGAGAAGGGGGTCAAAAATGTTTGGGGAAAAAATATACTAGTCAAATAGAAATTTGGAATTAAAGGGGGGCCAAAATGATATCATAGTCAAAATTTTACCAAAAATAAAGGGGTTGAAATAGACAAGGAAAAAATATTTTTTGCATCCTCCAAAATGACATTTCCCGAAATCAAAGGGTTCGAGTGACCTCCATCCCTTCAATGTGGATATGCAACCTAAATCCGCAATTCTCATTATGCATATAATGGCAAGCAACTAGGCTTTCTATGCATATCCGGTGCCTTATTCCTTTGAAACTTGATACCCCCGCTGACCCAAAAATAGAGTCACCATTGACAAGTCAAACTGATTACGGATGTAGCTTTACTTGCTTGTCTTTCATGAAATTGCATGCAAATAGTTTCCTCTTCAGAAACGTGACAGTTTTATGGATAGATGAAAATGGCAAGTGACTCTTTCATTGAGGGAGGGAGTACAAGTTTACAAGAGGAGTCATTCTGTATTCACTCAAAACTTTCTTATATGCACGAAGACTTGTGCAACATGTAACACACCTGCTTAAAGTCAAGGCAATTAACATATACTCCTTCTATCCCATAAAGATGTTCCGATTTGACTATTCAAACATTTTAGTGATATATTTCTCTTTCCTCATCATCCTTAATGAAAGTAGAATTGTGGACGTAGCAAATGACTAATCAAACATTTTAGTGGTATAGTTTAGTAATCGCTCAAATATAGCAATGAGACTTCTCTTTTTGGGACAAACAAAAGTAGAAAATGAGAACATTTTTATGGGACAGGGTCACGGGGGGAATATATACTTGCAGGATAAAAAACGATGGCTTTAGAAGAATATCTGTACAAATAATACTACCTTGACAACACAGCTCGAGTCTCCACCATTAGTTGATCAAATTTGGTGAGACCCGAAAGATACGGGTCGTCATTGCTGGAGGATTCCACAGATTTATATAATCTCACATTCTCGGGCATCAAATAATCCAACCAGTGATGAGGGCTTCCCATGCCCATGAATGTGTCCAATATATGCACAATTGTCTCATGAAGTGCAGAAGTGTTGAAGATATCCTTTAACTGCTTTCTGGAAAACCAAAAAATAATTAAAGTTAAAAAATAATGAAAGTCATAAAACTAATTTATGTTTTTTGCCAAATAAACCCACACAATTCTCAGACTATCTTTAAAGGTTCCACAAGATGAAAAGAGTCTCACACGTCAACACATCATGTAAAGCACCCTAAGCCCACCCCCACCCCTTTCTCCCCCCCCTCTCTCTCTCTCTCACACACAAACACACACCACCCCAAAGCTGAAGGAACTTATCAACTAAACAATAAGACCCTTACCATCAACTAGAGAGGAGCCAGCGGAAGAACGTTAATAACAGAACAGTAAGCTTAGTTATATGGATGAGAAAGCTGGAGAGAGACAGGGAACCAGAAGAGGGAAACAATTAAGCAAGCTTTTCGAACTCTAACCCCATGACAATGTAAACTACAATAAAGCCTACATACATTGTAATGTGATGTAATGGCAGAACAATAAAGCCTTTAATGCAAGTTATGAGAATTATAACCCAAAGATGATGTCAAAAGAACAATAAAGCATACATACATTACGATATGATCCAATAAAAGTCTATCCTAATATTTGGAGTTACAAAAACATATTGAAAAGATTGATCAAGAAAAACTATATCAGAAGGAAAATGATCTCTTAAGACAGTAGGGTGCTTTCCTTTTTCTTAAGTAACAAGTACAGAGTTCTAAATTCACATCCAAAACAGTTTGAATTCATAAGCGGCATCTATTTACTAACTGAATATAATTCTGTGAATTCATATGAATGAAACGTCTGAATATATCTATTAACCAAATTTTTAACCTTTTAAAATATTAAATTTAATAGCTAACATTCTAAAACTAATAATCCTAATAAGTAAATAAAATAATGAAATCTCTCTCCCCTTCATGAACAGTAATAAACCCAGAAATGTACCGGGCTCTCAGTCCCCAGTGATACCTCCAATTTTTCCTCCATTACCGCCCACGTCCGCAATCCACCACCACATTCCATAGTCTCTTTCCCTTTCAAATCCGATCTAAAGCAAAAACCAACAAATTTGATCTAAAGAAAAAACCAACAAAATACGATTGAAAAATCAGCTTTTGGATCAATGTCACCATCCGATGGGATAGGTAACTGTGTGGGTGCGGGTACGAGAGAGAGAGAGAGAGAGAGAGAGAGAGAGAGAGAGAGAGAAACGAATAGGAACACATACTACTGAATGCAGGCCAGAGGTGGCAATGACACAGGTCTGAATCACAATATTTTCCTGCCTTTTAAATGGTATGTGTCCCTTTCTGCCACACCCTCTCACATTGCCCCATGTTATTTACCTCTCCGTCCATTTTTAGGGCTAGGGCCGTTACGCTCAGCCTCTTTAAACCTTCCGCCTTCACACTCTACATGACATGAGGGGGAGAGAGAGATAGCTGGTCGGAGAATGGCAGCAGAGGGAGGAGAGAGAGAGTGGCAGTCGGAACATGGCAGAAGAGGGAGGAAGAGAGATTAATGATGTTTGAGGGTTTTGATCTGTAAAGTGTAAATATGGTAATATAAAATTATTACAGGGATACTATTTTCAAAAAAAAAACAAAAAAAATATTCAGTCTCATTTTTTGGTCTCATAAATAAGTCCCAGTAAAACCCAGTTCAAATCTGAATGGTCCAAAAAAACAACAAATACTCCCTCCGTCCCATTACAAAAGGCACGAAAGCCCCATTTTGGTGTCCCATTACAAAAGGCACAAGCTCAAAAAAGAAAGTTTTAATACTTGTTTATTCATGGGACCCACTTGTCATACTCACATCATTTATCCACTTACTATTCCATACCCCAACTTTCTCTCTCCTAACTTTCTTTTCATACTCACAATACATACTCCACTATATACTTTCCTTATTTTTTTTGCAAAATCCATTTTGTGCCTTTTGTAATGGGACGGAGGGAGTATATAATTATAAGGCACAAGTCTGAAAAATAAGTGAATGAGCCATTAAGAGGTTGAAAAAAGTGCAAGCAAACAACACCTAAGACTCAAAAACGTCCAAATGGATTATGCGGGACACATAGTTCTACCATTTGGCAAGACTATGGGTGGTGAGGAATAGTTGATTATATGGTAGTACCAGCTCCCACCCACTATCTATGTTTTGCCAATGTCAAAGGAGATGGACTTGGATCACATTATCACAACCTTTAACTTTATTAGCTGTCATTTATGTATTGTTGAATAGTTGCTTCTGGTTTTGCTAGGGTATGTCTCATATGCTTTAGCTTTTGCTTATTTTAAGAGCCCATTCACTTAATTTTCAGGCTTGGGCCTTATAAATGCATTTGCTTGCAACCCCCCTCCCCAAACCAAATGGATTAGAATTAGGTCTTTACGGGACTCATTTATCAGATCTAAAAATGATTCTAATTACATCTAAAAGGTTTTTGGACCAAATTATCCCTGGAATAATTTTTTTATTACCATCTTTACCCTTTACATATCAAAAACATCATCAATCATCAATGATCGGTCTCTCACCTCCCTCTTCCACCAGGCTAATCTGACTGTAACTTCCCCTTCCTATTAGCCATGCTCTGACTGCCTCTCTCATTGTCTATCCTCCTCCCTCTTCCGCCATGCTCCGTTAAAGTGAGAAGGCAAAAGGTTTAGATAGGCGGAGCTTAACCTTAGAATTTGACAGAAAGGGAATTAGCATGGGGTGACGAAAGAGGGCGTAGCATAAAGAGACAATGGTATGGGTGGTGGTGAAGGTTTACGAGAGCCTGATATATTTTTGGGTTTATGACCACTCATGAATGAGGATAAACAAAATGTTTTTTTTTTTTGTTTGTTTATCTTGACTATTAAATTTTATCATTTGAAAGGTTAAAATTGATAAATAGACATGCTCAAGACATTTCATTTAGTTAAATGATCAAACAGCCTGTAGCACTTAGAAGACAATATATATATAGCTAAAGGTTGTGGTCTCTTTATGAGAATTCAGTGTAAAAGAGGATTGGCTATTTGGCTACTACTTCATCATCATATTCTCAAATGCTATGTCTTACGAAAGCAAAATTATCCTTCTCACATGTTGCATATCATTTCGATGTAGCCAAATTCTACTTATATTATTGTTTTAATTTAGAGTGTACTAGTTTCAACAAGTGATTTTGTTCATAACATCCAATGCATTATGTGGCGCCTAAGCTCTCTTCTCTATATTCTTTTATTTCCTTCTCACTTGTCTTTAGTTTCATGAAACTGTCAAGATCTGCATTCCTCCCCCCCCCCCCCTTTTGTTCTTAAATTATGCACCAGCCAAAAACTCACAAAGATAGTCTCAACATGAAAAACTTGTGGTACACACCCACTTTACCTATATAGGCCTTTCACTTGTTTTTTCTTCCCTAACTTCACCTCTACTCCAGTTCATTAAAGTGGGTAGGTACTTTACGGTCCTATTCTTAATATCCATTCAGCTCCTAAACTTGCAACTTCCTTTCCCAACCTCACCTATGTGTTCATAGGCATCAACACAAAACTCATGTTTCCTTAGTGTACCAGAGGTTATCGAACACAGGAATATACTCTTAATGCTAACAACATAGCATGTAAAACAGACAAGACTCAAGGCAGAGACCTCACCCTTTGAGCACTTCAGTTGTTGCCGTCTGCATATTAGATATCAAAGTAGGCATTCCATGACTAGAAAGAAAATCTGCACTTGCCAAAAACTGCTCCTCGCCACCACTTATGTCTTGTAAATCAGCTTCTTCCTGTAAGAGCAAGAATTTAAGAACAGATATAACAAATAGCAAAGACTAGCATAAATAGCAAAAGTACAATGTTAGTATCCATTTTCAATTTCTCAATAAAATTAAGGAAATTGACTTTTAAGCATTTTAGTAGGACATTCACAGAAACCCTTGATGGCGGTATGGTGGTGATATATGGGGTGGCGGGGTGATGGTGGTAGTGGCGGCGGTGGACCTGGCAATCGGGTTGGGTTGAGTCGAGTTAAAGCGGGTTAAGGCGGGTAATGGGTTAAAGCGGTTAACGGGTTAGAGCGGGTAGCACTCAACGCAACTCGTTTAACATGCGGGTCAAACGAGTCAGGTAGACTCGGGTTAACCTGCTAAGCTTGGTTTTGTGGTTTTTTTTTCATAGAAAAAAAAATTAAAAAAAATAGCAGTGTTGGATTTCAAAAGTGCCCATAAAATGACAAAGGAAACTTACAAAAATGTCCTTATCCTTTTAATCTATACTTCCACCGTCCCAATATCCCAATATGAATATCCGGAAAAAAATCAAATTTATTCCGAATCACAATAAATTTGAAATTCTTTTTTACTTTCATTTTGGGACTGTTTTTTCCTTCTTTTAAGAACTTTGGCCTTCTTAAAGTATAGATATGCCCCTATGAGGACTTCCATACTAATTACAAAAATACCCTCAATATTTTCAAAACCTGTAACTTTTGAGAAGTAAGAGATGTTCTTTAATGAACGAGTTTGAGAAAGTTCTTCTTCAAGCGGATGTCAGTTGGAGACAGAAAGCTAAAGTGAAATGGGTGAGAGAAGGGGATTGCAATTCTAAGTTTTTCCACCCGACTGCAAATGAGAAGAGAAGATGGAGTTTGATCACATAAATAAAAAGGGAAGATGGGGTAATAGTGCATGATCAAAAAGAAAATGGTGAAGTGGTTACTGATTTTTACCGGTAGTTATATTGCGAAGAAAAGGTGTATAGACCTCAGTAGAGGGGTTGGATAGGGATCCAATTGGGAGGAGTATGGAAGATTGGATAGAAAAACCGTTTGAGGCAATCGAGGTAAAAAAGGCAGTGTCATCATTGGCAGGGGATAAAGCTTCGGGACCGGATAGGTTCACCTTGGCATTTTTTCACAAATGTTGGGATGTTATTCAGGTTGACTTGATGAAGGTTTTTTTGGAGTTTTTTTGCAACGATATTATATGTCAGAGCATTAATTCTACTTTCATTAGTATGATTCCTAAGAAATTCCTAAGAAAGATAGGTCCCTAAAGGTGATAGATTTCAGACCGATAAGTTTGGTGAGTGTTAACAAATTCATGACAAAGGCTTTATCTTAGATACTTGACGTTGTTCTGGGTAGTACTATTACTGGTGCACAGTCGGCTGGCTTTTGTTGAAGGTCGTCAATTGCTAGACTCAGTTTTGATTGCGAATGAGGTGGTACACGATTTGAGGAGCATGGGGAGAAAAGGTTTGTGTCTACAATTAGACTTTGAGAAAGCTTATGATAGAGTCAATTGGGGTTTGTTAGATTGGGTTACAAAGAAGGGGTTTGGGTTTAGGTGGCGACAGTGGATTCGCGGTGTTTAGCCTCCACTTCCTTCGCAGTCATAATAAATGGGGAACCTAAGGATTGGTTCAAGGCTTCTCGTGGACTTAGGCAGGGTGATTTGTTTTCCCCATTTCTGTTTATCTTAGTTGTGGATGTGCTGAGCCGTATGATTTCAAGGAGTGAGGAAAGGGGCCTTATTGATGGGTGCTCAGTTAGTTAGAAGAGAGGAGGTTCGTGTTTCTCATCTTCAATATGCAAATAATACTAATCTTTTCGTATCAGAAGTTTTTCGGGGTTTCACAAATATAATCACCATTTTGCAAATATTTTAGCATGTTTTAGGGCTAAAAGTTAATTTGTCTTAAATGTGGGATAGCCGAGATTAATTTAGAGATGAGGTTTTGAGAGAGTATGCTTCATTGATTGGGTGTTCAATTAAGAGTTGGCCTTTCACATATTTAGGCCTACCTTTAGGCAGGCATCCAAGGGCGGAGAATTTTTGGGACCCGATGGTGGAAAAGATTTCAAAGAGAATGGATGGGTGGAAGGGGGCATTCTTCTCCGAAGGGGGTAGGATTGCCCTTATATAGAGGCTTTTCTCTCTAGCATCCCTATCAACTATCTATCCTTGTTTAGAGTCCCGGTTCGGGTAGCAAACATGAAAGAGAGTATCATGAGTCATTTTTGTGGGTTGGAGGAGGAGAGGTGCATAAGGATCATTTAGTCGCTTGGCATAAGATAAGACTGACTAAGGAGGAAGGGGGCCTTGGACTCGAAAATCGGGTATTCATGAACATTTCTCACGTCACTAAATGGTTGCGGCGTTTTCCCTTGGAACCGCACTCTCATTAGAACAAGATTATCAAGAGCAAGTATGGAATTCAGAGTAATGGATGGGATGCAAGTATTTTAAACTCTACTTCTCATGCAAGTCACTGGAAATTCATCTATTCGTATCATCAATTTTTCAATCCTCATATTCTATTATGTGTTGGGAATGGTGCGCGCATTCATTTTTGGGGGAAGCATTAGATTGGTATTGATTCTCTTTCTGTGTCTTGCACTCGATTGTTTCGACTTTCTCTTCAAAATGCTCCTACATCTGTTAGTTTCTTGTTAAAGAAGGGAATAATTTTTCGTGGAATTTTCATTTGTCTCGTAATCTTAATGATCCAGAATCTCAAGAGATGGTGGCTTTACTTGGTATTCTTTCCGTTCATAAAGTGTGGAAACGTCCAGATAAGAGTCTTTGTTCCTTAGATTCTCAAGGTAGATTCACTCCCGTTCACTTTTTAAGCCTCTAATTCAGGTTCAACATACAATTCATTTCCCCTTGCATGATTTTATTTGGAAGTCCAAAGTTTCCTCAAAATTGAAAGCTTTTGCATGGTCCTTAGAGCTTAATCTCCTGAACACAAATGATATCCGACAACGGTGACACCTCTACAAGGCTTTGTCCCCTGACATCCGTGTGACGTGCTATTGTGAAAGCGAGTCACATGATCATCTCTTCTCGCATTGGTCAGTTGCTTGGAGACTCTGATGTGAGTTGTCCTCAATATTGGGGGAGAGTTGGATTTTCCCTACAACGGACATGGCTTACGTCAAATTCTACTTTGGGGATTTGGTAAGGAAAGTGATGATAGTATAGTAGTTTATGGAAGTATGGGTGGGGTATTTGCGACGTTGTGGTATACATGGTTGGAAAGGAATTCTAGAATTTTCGAGAATAGATCCTTATCTTTTCTTCTTCTCGAGGAGATGATTGTATATCTTGCTTCCTTGTGGGCATCGGCTATGGGAGCTTATCGAGGAATATATATGACAAACTTGGTTAGAGATTGGAGAGCCTTTACATTAGTTTTGATTTTTTGTAGTTGGTTAGACTACTTACTATTTTTTTTTCCAGATTTATTTTTTTTAAGAGGACAACTTGTCCTCTACTCATTGTACTTTATTCTCTCTTCTAATAAATTTCTTCTTTTATATATATCTATGTATAAATATATATGTATATACTAAGATGCTCGGACTCTTTGGTTTACCCCGTCGTACCAGTGTGGGACACTCCTATTTTAGTTTTGTTGAGAAGGGTCTGGAAGTGTAAACCAAAGAGTCCGAGCATCTTAGTATATACTCCCTCCGTCTCAGCCGAGTGTACACTTATTTCCCTTTTGGTCCGTCCCAGCCGAGTGTACACTTATTTCCCTTTTGGTCCGTTCCAGCCGAGTGTGAACTGCCCAAAATGAAAGGGAATCTTCACTATTTACCCCACTCATTCTCTCTCCTATTTTACTTTTACACTCACAACATTCTCTCTCCTAACTATTCCTTCCACTCATTCTCTCTCCTATTTTACTTTTACACTCACAACATTCTCTCTTCACTTTTTCTCTCTCTTACTTTTCCTTAATCGGTGTGCCCAACATTTTGGTTCACACTAGGCTGGGACGGAGGGAGTATATATATATATAGTTAACTCTGCTAGTCATTCAAGAAAACAAAAAAATAAGTCTGCTGAGTATATTAATGTTAAGATTTGTAGGCATACACCGAAATTATATTTTTCATCTGTGAAAGTTCAATTAAATTTATGTACCAAAATACCCCCTATTGAGAAATATCCAAATGTCCAGAAATCACAAGAGATTTTACGCGGAAAAAAAATCAAAGCTGAAAATATCAAGTGGTGAGATTTATGTGGAAGAAAGAAATAAATTTTCAAAAGTTAACAAAATAATGAACCAAAATTTAACCAAGCCTCAAACACAAGGATTGCAAAAGGAAAGCCTCTGATATTCTTTCCAAAAAAAAATGAACAAAAACTAAATCAAATCAACAAACGATTGACATGCAAATCAAAAATTAAATTTAGTCCTTCCGTCCCAAAATGAATGATAAAAAAATTCAAATTTACTCTTCATTGAAAATCGGAAGCAATTTGAAATTTTTTTTGGTCATTTATTTTTGGACGGGACGGAGGTAATAGAAAACAAATTGCATTTGATTCTCACAAGCAAAGTGAAAAATAAAAAATTAAATGAATTGCAAACCAAATCCCAGATCTGAGATATATTTTTAAAAGTCACAGAATGATGATGAAGCAAAACTTGACAAAGATTCAAATAAAAAAAGAAGGAAATAAGATGAATCCCACAAAGTGAAGGAAGCCAAGGCATGAGTAGGAGGACAGTGGGAATGATGTGAGAGAGAAGACGGCTGCTATGGCTGGGAATAGGAAATACGCTTCATTCATATTAGAGTTTGACGACAGCAACATAATATAATTGAGTTGAGGCGGTAATCCGTCTCAACACGTGAAACTAACGAGTCAAAACGAGTTACCCATTTCAACACGCAAAATTAATTAGGTTGAGCCGGGTTGACGGGTAATGGGTAATGGGTAATTTTTGGCAGGCCTAGCGGTGGTTGTGTGTTAGACCTATGACCCCTTGTTCCATTAAACGCAAATGTATTGAAAAATTAACTGGCATTAGTTATCTAGGTTTATTTTAATAATCATAAATAGTATGGGGTAACTTTGGCCAAAAAAAATAGTATGGGGGTTCAAGTGATGTTTTGTAAATAGTACGGGGTCAAAAAGGCAGTTTACTCTTTATAAGGTAACTTTAGTAACTTCACTAGAAAATGGACAGCCATTTTGGGATAGAGGGAGAAATACAAACACAAGCATACATAAGAGAGAGAGAGAGAAATTGGTCCTGGATCCCTTGGCGGAGGACAGCAATGAACTAAGATGATAAAAGTTGGTTTTCAGTCCTGAAGCATACCCACAATGTTTTTCAGAAATTTGACTGAGAATGGAAACTGAGCAAGTGCAGTCTCTACATTTACATCTAGGAAGGATGTGGGGGAACATGTGACTGTTCATCCAAAAGAGATCCTTCAATTTGCTTCATCTTGAGCGATATTTGAACAAGAAAAAGTCTGGTTCCCGAAACTCAGTAAAATTGCCAATATTAAGCACAAGTATGGGTGGATAAACCTTTGCGCTTGTATTGAGTTCATTAGTTCATTCTATTGTCATGACTGTAAGCCATGACTGCAAGCCACGGGTTTGAGCGCCCACTATTTATGCCCAGGAAGCAAACTCATCAGACCAAGTTTAATGATGATAAAGCAAGAATAACCTTATCAAAGTGGAAGACCGCATAATTAGGGATGACAACTGGTCGGATCACCCCTGATCCGAATCCAACATGAATCTTAAGCTCACATACCCGAACCCGATCCGACCCAAATAAGCAAGAACTCGCAATCGGCCCGACCCGACTTATATTAAAAATCTATTTTTCAGCCCAAATTTGTTTGAGCCAAATTTATTTTTAAGCACAATCTTGAATATTCTATATAATAGTTCAAAAACATCATAATCTCACCCACAAACACAAATAAAGATATACAATTTAAGAAAATATTAATTATATTTTATTTATATTTTATATTCGCCTTTTATTTAGGGTTCGGGTCAGGTCGGGTTTCGTTTGGGTCATCAACATGGCTCAAACCCGGTCCGAACCGATCGGGTTTTAAAATTGCAAATCAAACCCTACTTTTTCGGATCGGATCACCTACGGTTCGGATCGGGTTCTGTCAAATTGCCATCCCTACGCATAATCATTATGGCAGGCACTAGTTTTATATAGTCATAATGAGTTTCAACATTGGTTTCCACCATTGCTCTTACTTGCACCATGGAACATAGAGCATATACACACCAACTTTGCATACATGAACACTTCTATAACACGGACAAGTTAAAATCACTCGACCACACTGTATATCAAAATTTTGGTAAGAAATAATTATCATTTAACTAGTCAAAATTAAAAGTCAAGTTGTGGTATTTTAAGTCCATAAATTAGTTAAATGTACTTATGTACATGTATATTGGTGGTCCATATTAAATAGATAGACCAACCAATATATTAGCATATGGACCCATTTGATATTTACAAGCCCAAGATGGCCCATCTATATGCTCATCTTTAATAATAAAAATGCAAAATATATAATCATACTATTAATTATGATTTATAAATACATTTTTTATCAAGAAAATCAAGGAGACAAATATTTTGTAATTGTAGGCAATCAAATATTAATAACGCGATTTCCAAAAACGCTCTCTTCTCATGGCCTATAAATTGAGACTATTGTAGACAGTTGGAGGGAGGGAGAATCTCTGCAGGAGTGAGTCAAAGTTGTGTGGAGATTTCAATTAAAGCCTTCAACATCAAGAAACACACACGAAGAACAACAAGCATTCGTGTCGTTCAATGTCAACATCTTTCAACCGCTTCAATCGGATGATAGCCAACGGGTTTGATCTCGGGTTTGAGTTGATGAAGCTTGAGTTAAAGTGTTGGAAGAGGGCTGATGGCTTGATCTTGAAGATTGTTGAATATTTCATTGCCTCCGGATATGAAATATTTGTTACCCTTAATTTTGTTGACAAAAGTTCACTAAAAGAGACGGGTATTTAGATGGGTCACCATGGGCTTGTGATTATTAAATGAGTCCATATGCTAATATACGGGTAACCAATCGACCAACATATGCAACATACTTCTTTTTTTTTTTTACAAATAATGCAATGTACTCGTTAGTAACAGATATGGGCAACGAAATTTTACATTCGTTTTCAAATAATGCAATGAACTTCTTTTTTTACTAACGGTGTCAAAAAACTAATGGTGGCGCCATGTCAGTGCCACATCATCAAATTCAATGCAATTGTTGACTTGGTGATGATGTAGCGATAACGTGGCAGTGCCATGTTGCCATCGCCGTTAGTTTTTTAACGTCGTAAATAAAAATAGAAGTTTGTTGCATTATTTGATAATAAGTGCAAAACTACGTTGCACATATCTGTCACTAACAAATACTCCCTCCGTCCCACGTTAGTTGAGACTTCTTTCCCTTTTGGGCCGTCCCACGTTAGTTGAGACTGCCCAAAATGGCAAAGGAATCTTCACTATTTACCCCACTCATTCTCTCTCCTATTTCACTTTTACACTCACAACATTCTCTCTCCTAACTATTCCTCCCACTCATTCTCTCTCCTATTTAATTCTTCATACTCACAACATTTTCTTTCACTTTTTCTCTCACTTACTTTTCCTTAATTGGTGTGCCCAAAAAGTTAGTCTCAACTAACGTGGGACGGAGGGAGTACATTACATTATTTGAGAACTAGAGTCAAGTATGTTGCATGGGTTGGTAAATTTCCCATATACGGGTTGGTCCACTTATTTTAATTAGAATTCACCAATATAATAGTACATGAGTATATTTAAATAATTTATGGGCTTAAAATACTGCCACTTGACTTTTAATTTTGACTAGTCAAATAATAAAGAAATTTTACCAAAAATTTGACGTTTACACACGACTTTCTCCCCCCCCCCCCCACCCTATTAACCTCAAAAAAGTTAGAAGAGATTACTAATTAACATCTGACAGGCTGGGACTTAAATGGTAATAATTACCAGCTTCTGTTGTTGCTGATGTATGAAGTTAGAGGTGGTACTGCCAAGATTATATGAAAGAGATCTCCAGTAGCCCAAAAAATTTTCAGATTGTAGAGGTTGAAAAAAGTAGAAGAGAGAGAGAGGGGGGGAGAGAGAGAGAGAGAGAATACAAAAACAAAGATGGATGGGCTGTGGTGGAAGGTGGTAAATAACAAATTGTAGATAGTGGTTGCTGCCATCCAGTAGATAGAAGTATACAGGAAAAGCTAAATTGGGAGAGAAATGGCATAGACGAAAGAAACAAATCTCTTGAGGTTCTTTACAATTTGGGTAAATTTCTATAAAGATTATGGCATAAAATTATCAGACCAATATATATCTTCGCCTTAGGATGTCTCACATGAATAAATTTCATTTCTGAATCCACATTTGACTTAGCTGACAATCTTGCATGGACAAGAAGTTAGGAATAAGAGTATTAGAGAAAAAGAAAACTCTATGGAAGCAAGGAGAAGAGGTGGCAAAGGAGTCCCGAACCAAATCATCTTCATAAAATCACACTAGAAGAGTTATCTCAAGATTCTCAACAAGAGAAAGAACAGAGTGATCAAAAGATGAGAGGGCTAATGAAAGAATTAGCATCTACACACGTATGTTATGGAAGACCCAATTTCCACACTTTAGTCATTCCTTTGACTTCCCTCTTTATTCATGACAGCTCTTTCCAAAGGGAAAGAAGTTCTAGCCACCATAGGAATGTTCTTGGGAAGCAGATAGCTAATTCTTACACCAATCTCATCCTTAGAATGGCACATGATTACGTAAGAATAGTTCTATAGCTCGTCCCGTTGTTAACTATTCTATCAGAGCCAAAATGCTTTTCCATTAGCTACTACTTGATAATTAGCAGTTTTAAGCTTCATGTCTAAATCTCTTGCAGCTTAAGCCTTAAAATAATTGGTTCGTTAAGATTATTTTAGCCCATTGATACTTGTGTTCAATTATTCGTCCTTACATTTGTTTCCATTGGATGGTATTACCTTATGTGGTCGTTACATATTGGTGGACCTCTATTTGTATCTCCTTTAGCAAGAGGGGCATGTAAGCCCCAATTTTGAGCCTAATATACATCAATGAACCCTCACTCTGATAGCTTTGTTATTGGATGAGTCCGAAATTTACATTATTTTTTCCTCCTCCTCCACTTTCTTTGCATCCTAAGAACAGAACTAGTGAAAGAAGCAATAACAATTTAACCTATCAAAGAAACTTCAACCTGAAAAGGGATCCTTAAATCAGGTTAAGCTTCAAAGACTATGATATTCTTTCCCTTGTCAGGAAACCATTTCGTACTTGCATTCTATGCTAGTTACAATATCATTGCATCGGCTTAGTGATACAAGTACTGGTATACATCTTTTCATAAGAGAGTTTTCCATATGACCTGAGCTGCTTGGATAAGCTGTTGACAGCTAAACAGCCCTAATGCAAGACAATTTTTAGCCTTGTTCTTATGAACAATAAATTTATCTTTAGTCCTGATCAATATTCCAACAAATTCATTGCAATCGGCTAGTGACTATACTTGAACATTTCATTCACAATTTAGGAAGAAGCAACCAGCATTGACATATGAACTTGTTCATAATTAGAATTCAAGACAAAGTTCCTGAATTTCATAGTATGGTGATGACGTAGATATAGGTAATTTATTAAACAAAAAAATGATGATTATAATGAGCTTTCATCCTCAATGTAGGAAAAGGCGACAAGCAAGTTGGCTACAGAACTTTTTAATACTTGGAATTCTAAGACAAATTTCCTGAAATTCGTAGTACGATAATGAGGTGGATATAGGTATGTCCGTAAACCAAAACTTTCTGCAAAAAGCGTAAATGATGGAGATGCTATAAACTCAGTTTTAAAGGAGATGAGAACACTAATACTTACGTGTTGAGAAGCTTCAAGATCACGTGCAGTGTCAATATAAAGATGTCTCCCTAAGATGTTGACTTGGACTCTAATATATAAGCTAAGCATCGTCATGGCCCAAATAGACAAAACCATTCTGGTGAAACCTGAAGAAACCAGAAAATGAGTTAAGCTAATCCCAATACTCTTTCACACTAAAGTGACGAGCTCATATATTGACTGGGCACAACAAATATTTAGAAAAAACAGAAGTTCAACAAATCCATACTTAAAATTTTAAGTCTGTCCCACAACTCAAGTTTCTCTGAAGATGTCAAAGTATTGGGTTGACCCTTTCCTTTCATTAGCCTCTCCGTCAGGTGCAAAGGGTCCAGCTCTTCAGCCACCCGACTACTTAAATAAAGCATGGAATGAGGCAAAGTCGTTGTATTTGCTATCCGTTGTATGTTCTCGAAATGTGTTTGCATTCTGTCCATCCATCAGTTCGCCAAAAAATAACAATCCAAGTTACATGTATTTATTTGAGATCATATCATTCTCTACTCATATCAAACTTCAAACAAACAACAACTCAAATAATTAAAGTTAATTATCTTAACTGGATCTTGAGGAGTTCTTCATTCTCTCGCTCATCAGCAAGTTGTCTCTCCAGCTCTGAGAGCCTGCGTCTGGACGCATCATAAAGCTTGTATAAGAGGTACCCACTTCCACAAATTCCAAGAGAAACAAGTATCTTCCTTCTATGCCTTCTCCAAAACTGCCTATTACACCAAGTCAAACAGCGATCTCAAAACAATAGTCGCTTATAAAACCATTCATAAAATACCAAAATGCCCAAAACAATAGCCAATAATTCCAGCACACACAAAATACTACTCCCTCCGTCCCTAAATGAATGTCCAAATTTCACATTGAGTGACATTTGCAAGAATGTTGAACATAAGCATTTTTTGTAACATAAGTACACATAAACCCTTAATGATCTCACTATATTGCATCACAAGTCTTAAGTGGACATTCATTTAGGGACGGAGGGAATACTGCTTTGTTCCATACAATTGATTTATCAGAATGCCGCTTTGAACCATTTTAAGTTGCCTTGAATTCCCAATAACTATAAAAACTTGCACTTTGAACTTTCTATACTACAGTATATTTTTCAAGGGAATGTACTACAATTTCTGTTTTTCAATGTAAAACTATAACTAAATTAAACATATATCTGAACCAAAAAAAGGGCCCCCAATTGCCAAGCAACTAAAAAGTCAAAACTGGCACCTTTTTACAGAGATTTTCCAGTAGTAAATGATTAACAAACATATAAATGAACAATCAAACTCAAAGTTCCAAACAAAGCTCAATTTTGCAGATAGAGGGCACAGAATTTAGAAAATTGACAACACATATTACTCCAACATAATACAGCTAATGGCATAAACTTAAATCTAGAAATTACTAAGAAGAATCAACTAACCACATTCAATCTATCTTCGTGAGTCTATATTCTCAGTTTCCTCAACTACCCTCCGGCCTCAGTAACGGCCGGACAACCTTCCCCTCTCCGACACACACACTAAAACACACACACAGAGAATCTCTCTAAGAGAACAAAAGTAGAAAACTATGATTACTGTAAGAGATGGATGAGATTTAAGGACACGGTGTTCGGGAAGGTCGTCGGAATTGGGGGACTTGAAAAGACTCGACGAACTTTATGAGAGAAACGCAAAATATAAGGGTCTGTTTGTCTGTTTGGAATGTGAAAGTGGGATTTGGAAAATAGGTTCATAACCCCTATAGCCTGGGTACGAAATAACCCGGTTCGTATATTTCTATTTTGGTTTGGTTTAATTGCATACGCATCCAAATTGTTACGGGGAATGAACTCTAGAACTTCTGTACATAGAACTCTCTTACGAAATAATAAACACAAAATCTAGGGAGAAACGCGTTTCTCCATAAGTTATGAAACGGTCCCACATGTCACGCGATGACAATGCTAGATAGGAAACCTACAGTGATATCCGTAAACCTTCAATGAATATCAGAAACCTTCAAAATGTTTACGGATATACATTGAAGGTTTTCTGATATCCAAACCTTCAATAGCAATTTACGGATATGCCCTAACACATTTCGGATATGCACCTAACAGTTTTCCGGATATGCACCTACCAGGTTTACGGATATACATTTCACATCCTTCTGCTATCAAATACAAAGCTTCGGATATCAACCGCAAAGCTTCATTTATCAATGCAAAGCTTCCGGATATCAGGTAAGCTTTTGGCCTTGGTTTTTTCGAATATACATTTCACATCCTTCCTGGCTATCAAATACAAAGCTTCCGGATATCAACTGCAGCTTCCTGATCAAATGCAAAGCTTCGGATATCCGTGCTTTTGGTCTTGGCCTTGGGTTTTTTTTTTCTGGTTATCAAATGTAAAGCTTCTGGCTATGAAAAACACGTTTCTCCATAGTTATGGAGAAACGCGTTTCTCAGCAGACGCACTCAATAATAAATCATTTTCAAATGAAATGCAAAATTCATAAAAATCCACACTTACACATTATTACTATCCGTCGCTCCTATACCCAAAAGTATAACACTGAAATTACTCTTAGACCTATTTATAAATTTTTTTTTTTTAATTTGTCACATTTTCTTAAAAATAATAAAGAAGTCTCATATTTTATTAAGTAATTCACTCATATATCTAAAGGTATAAAACTAGAATTACTCTTATATCTAGGTATTGAGTTTTTATGAGATTTTGATTTATGTCTCTAATTGAGTGTGAATTTTTGGAGAATGATTTAGGGTGAGGAGGTATCATGAAATTATTCCAATTGTTACACATTTCGTTTCTACCTATGATAGGTGAGAAGGTGTGAGCAAATCGAGTGATTAATTCGCTAATTTCTCAGGTTGATCCATTAGTTTTGTAGTTATTTATTTTGGATGTACAGAAAACTCATAATTATCAAATCGACTCATGTCTAAATGTAACTCATCTATTTTTGCTTATGGGTCTCCATTTTATGGGAAAATCGTAAGGAATGAACTCCCCTGTGAAGGAAGGCGATCGTATGAAAATCGTCATCTGATATTCCACTATTCAAATCTTCAACTCGCATATGTATTGGAGAAGTCGTTTATAATGAATGACACTAAAATAGAAACTCTACTAAGAGAAACTTATCAATTTTGTCTTGTCTCATTTCACAAGCATAACATCTCAACTTACATGAAAATTCTCATATTGTGACCAACTTGCATTATCTAATGAAATGTCGCTAGAGGAATCTCTTCAGCTGGTAGGATGCGGTTATGTCGCCATTAGGATTGGCACTTCGGTTGTATGTTTGTGTCAACACGTAGGGATTATCCAATATTAATTACATCAAATCCATGAATAATGAGTTTAGCTACTCATATTCATGTTTGTCATCACATAAATTGAGTAAAGAAAGATAAAAACCTAGAAATCTGCAGATTGAATAACGAATAATCTTTCAAAACCTTACTCTAAAACTGAAAAATAGAAAACAATACATAACCTAAACTAACCAAAGTGTTTTGTTTATAAAATAAGTCCGTAAATATCTAATTAAAATGTGTAAAAAAAACATCCATCAACCGTCTTTCTGTGAATGTGGGCCCAAGATCGCGACTTTTTCGTGTTTGAACCGCTTTCTCGTGTAAGGGGTCACCGCTTCACATTGGTTTGAAGACATCCGGTTTAAATTGAAAAACGGAGTCGCCACGCCATTTTGATTTTCTCAAAACTTTGAAAAAAAATGATTAGGGTCCGGAGGTTAAGTTACTCCTTGGGAAGAACGTTTGGCGTTCACCCAAGGAGCCTTGCCGAAGCAAGTCTTCCAAGATCCAATTTTCGTGCTTGTTTTGTGCTTTCGTGTGTGTGTGTGTGATTTGAAAAAGGGAGGGAATGTGCCAAGTGATCTTCCGGACGTATAAACCATGAGTTGGTTATCGCTCGGAATTCCTTGGATATTTTATGTGTTCGGGATTTTGATCCCGTGCTCATCTTGACTTATGATCATCATTAAATGACCTTTGGTCATATGTGATCGAGATAGGGACACCTTTTTTTAGAGTCCAAAAATGAGACTCTTTAGAAAGGAAGGACCTTTGCCCATCAATCCTACATTTTGAGACGATTTGAGCTTAGTCGGGACATTTATGCTCGTCTCAAGTGATGATCGGAGATGTAGGGGGCTTAGGTTTGTCCATTTCTAAAAGGACTTCAACTATGGCATCTTTAATGGATGGAACGATGTAAAGATGAGACCTTTACACCGCTACGCCTCATGAGATGCTTCAAGTACCAAAGGGACTATGGGGAGGGGTATAAAAATTGTATCTTTATACTCATCCTATGCCTTTCGTGCCTTAGGAAGGTCACTAGGCAATCCTTGGAGAATGATCCAACCATGAGGGACATGGGGAAATGCATTTGAAAAGTAAAAATGACATTTTTATGAAAATGAGTGTAAGGAACACTATGAAAACTAGATTATGAACATAAAGGGAAGACCTTTGATGCTTTCCTATGTCCTTTAAGAACCATTTAGGTGGACAATCCTTGAAAGCAAGGTCAAGAGAGTGGGAAATGACATAATGATAATAAAGATGACATTTTTAATGTAAAGAAGATATTTTTATATAGTAAAGATGACATTTTTCACATCATCATGCGAGGAAATCCTCCATAGAACAAGCCATTTGTGGTCTTTGTTCATCCTTGGGAAGAATTCTCCATGAATCCTATGTGATAGGGGGAAGGGGGATATGATGATCTACATGGTAAAGACTTGATCTTTATGACAATAAATCACATGTAATAGTAATAAATGGCAATATGGAAAGCAAATAAGCAATATAACAAGTTGACAAGTATATTTCAAAGAGAAAAGGATGAAAGGTTATCAATGGTGGTGTTCCTCTATCTCCCTTGAAGTTTCCCTAAGGAAGGAGTGACTTTGGGTGGATTTTGGAGAGGAGGGAGGTGATTTTGAGTGAGATTTGGTCTCTGAAATTTCGTGGTTTCAGTTTGGCAGAGTAACAGTGCTCAAAATTGTATATCAAAATGAATAGATGAGGCCTCTATTTATAGGCAGATTTGTGCTTCCTAATGAAGCCATGCGGCATTAACCACTTGCCAATGAAGCCGTGCGGTCTTATCCATTAGTGACTCAGCCTGTTTCTAGAACCATGCAAGGTGGCGTTCTAGAAGGCCTTTCCAGTGAGGGACTACGTGAAATTTTAATTCCTAACAAGTCCTTCACCCCTCAGAAGGTTTGGGAAAGTTTCAGAATTGCCCCTGAACTTTAGGAAAGTCCGGGAAATTGCCAGGAAACTTAACCGGAAGGCAGGAGCCAGATTTGGGTACTTACAGAAACCCCTCGGCAATGTCACTTGCAGGGCATTTAGGGTTTTCGATAAAAAAGGATCCAATCTGGCAAACTGCCGAGACAAATTGGGTGACCAAGGTGGTCGAGTGGCTGAACCTTTGGAAGGCTACCTACGTATCCTGGATAGGAATCAAGCCATAATCGTAATTCAAAAACCTGCTGGGGAAAGGGGAAGAGCAACTGGTCCCTTGCTAGGAAGATGGAAAGAAAGTGATCTAGGAGGTCAAATGGCTGATCCTACTGGGGATATGTCAAATGAAGGGAGTGACCAATGTGGTCGGATAGCTGAACCTTTATGAAGGGCTCATGCACCACTGAGGAGTGATGAATGAAAGGGGTGACCAATGTGGTCGGATGGCTAGACCCTTATGAAAGGCTCATGCACCATTGGGGAATGGTGAAAAAGGGGTGACCATTGCGGTCGAATGGCTGGACCTTTATGAAAGGCTCATGCATCACTGAGGAGTGATGAATGAAAGGGGTGACCACTGCGGTCGAATGGCTGGATCTTTATGAAAGGCTACCTACGTATTCCGAAGGAATTAAGCCTTGGTCGTAGTTCAAGTCTCACTAGATAGTTAGGAACATGTCTAGGATCCTTGAGATTTTGACGATTAATGGAGGAGTCACCTGATTTGACTATTAATGGAGGTTGTCACCTGATTTGACGATTAATGGAGGTTGTCACCTGATTGACAATTAATGGAGGTTGTCACCTGAATTGACAATTAATGAAGGTTGTCACCTGATTTGACAATTAATGGAGGTTGTCACCTGATTTGACAATTAATAGAGGTTGTCACCTGAATTGACAATTAATGGAGGTTGTCACCTGAATTGACAATTAATGGAGGTAGTCACCTGAATTGACAATTAATGGAGGTTGTCACCTGATTTGACAATTAATGGAGGTTGTCACCTGATTTGACAATTAATGGAGGTTGTCACCTGAATTGACAATTAATGGAGGTTGTCACCTGATTGACAATTAATGGAGGTTGTCACCTGATTTGACAATTAATGGAGGTTGTCACCTGAATTGACAATTAATGGATGTTGTCACCTGATTTGACAATTAAAGGAGATTGTCACCTGAATTGACAATTAATGGAGGTTGTCGCCTGATTGACAATTAATGGAGGTTGTCACCTGATGAAACTAAAGCTTACGTCGCTATCGAGGAGATAGAGGTAGCTGAAGTTGGAAAACTGAAGCGTACTCCACTATCTAGGAGATAGAGGTAGCTAAAGTTTGAAAAACTGAAGCGTACTTCACTATCTAGGAGATAGAGGTAGCTAAAGCTGAAAAACTGAAGCGTACTTCACTATCTAGGAGATAGAGGTAGCTAAAGTTTGGAAAAACTGAAGCGTACTTCACTATCTAGGAGATATAGGTAGCTAAAGTTTGAAAAAAATGAAGCGTACTTCACTATCTAGGAGATAGAGGTAGCTAAAGTTTAGCTTTGACAATTCGGAGGGTGTCACCTGTCTTTATTCCGTTATAACGGAAGTAACGGAGGCGCTTTGAAAGAAAACGTCATTCTATTTTAGAGATAACAGAGATTTTTTGGGAAACAATGTTACTCTGTTAGGAGATAACGAAAATTATATGCCTTAGTGGAAAGTCCAGGGGCAAAATGTAAATCCAGCTCAGAGCGAATGAAGCCGCCCGGTGAGAGATGGGGAAAAAGAAGCCGTCCGGCTTGAATTTTAATTTCACCAGATTATTTAAACAGAATTGAAACGGGCAAGGGCGCCATTGCTGTTGTTGTTTCTGTCGAAGAGAGAGGAGAGAAAAGAGAGAGAAAGGCCAAGATTTTCCGAATCTCTAGCTTCTATTGCTCAAGATGGATCAAGAAGGGAACCTCTTGCCTCGACAAGCGCGTAGAACCTTGTCACAAGCCGCGAGGATGAGGCGAAGGAAAGTCGTTAGGGCCGAGCGGAAGTATGACTTCACGACGCCTACTTTCGAGTTCTATCCTAGCAAAAGGGAGCACAAGTCAATGAAACCTCAATCGATTGGGGTAAGCACTCTTGATTTGCTCGATTTCATCGAATTTTGATTGATTTAGGGCTTGACCCGATTTTTAGGAATTTTTTTAATTTTCCTTGCAAGTTTGTTGATGATTTTAGGAATTTGGTAATTAACCTATGAGGCTATAAACATGCATGTGCAATTTATTTGAGAAAAATATGAGAATGACTCATTTTTTGAAAATAAAGTAAGAAAAATAATGTTTAAAATGTGACGGAGTTCTTGCATGCGCTAGAACTAGGTCAATTTCTGATCATGAATGGGAAAACAAGATTTTGGACGATGAAAAGGATTCATGCATGCCATCTTGAAAAATTAAAGCTTATGTGCAAAGAATTTTGTGAAAATTGGACTTTTTGTGCTTGGAAGAGTAATGTGCTCGGGATGACGTGTTTCAAATGATGAAAGACACGTGTTCTAGGCAAAGGATGCTAGAAATCTATTACGAATGCTTCTCTTTGAAAACATGTGCACTTTTTTGAATATATGCATGCTTTTCAGATAAAAATGAAGGACTGACACATTTCTTGTTGTGTTTTCTTACAGGAAAGCAAGTCGAGGGGACCCGCAGAGGTGGCGGTGAAGTTATGGGATAGGATGCCCAATTTCGAGAAGGATGGGGTGAACCCGAAGCAGCTAGTGATGGTGACTGGCCTTCACTCTTTTGTTGAGGCTATTGGTAGAGGCATTCATGTGACCTCTAAGAGCAAGGGGCTGGTTCAGGCCCTTTCGGAGTTCTGGTGGGACACCACCCACAACTTTCATCTTAGCTGGGGAGAGATTACGGTGACTCCCGCCAACTTTACTGCTATCACTGGCTTGAGGTTCACTGGGAGGCCTGTGACCTGGAGGGATCACATTTCTGCGGCCGAGTTCAGAGCTTTGGTAGGTTTTGACCTCCGTCCTAAGGGGCTTGGGATGGAGACGAGATTCGTTGAGGTGGAGGTTTTGAGATGTATGGATGAGTTTGCCGCCAATGAGGTGACTTCCCACCAGCTCGCGAGAGCTTTTCTGTGGTTGCTGCTGTCGGTCACTATTTTTGCTAACTCTGGGACGCTGGCTATGCTTTGCCTGCCTGACTCCTTGGAGGATTTGGATGAGGTTGGAGCGGTCTCTTGGGGTGAGGCCGGATTGGCTGAGCTCTATTTCTCTTTGGATTTGTACAGTCGGAACATGGCTACTTCTATGAATTGTTTTTCTTTTGCTCTTGAGGTACTCTCACCTTCTTTTCTCTCTTTTACTCTTCTGTCTTGAGATTTTTATGAGAGAAATGACCCTTTTGTTTTGAACATGCAGGTTTGGTTTTGTGAGGTAATCGGGTTCTTCCCTTGGAACCAACAGAGTGATCCAGCTACCTTCCCGGCTATGGTGCGCTGGAGGGGAGAGGCGAGGGATAAGTTCACCGGAAGACCCGGATTACTTTTGATTATAAGATGGTGAGGCCCGTCACAACAGGGACGGTCACAAGGGAGTGGATTTCTATCCCTGGAGGAGGTATCCAGAGGCTTTGATAGGGGAGGCCGTGGTGGTGACCAGGCAGAGGAGATGGCTGACAGGGCTTACCTGCGATATCATTTACTTGGGGGACCGCTTTTCCAGGCAGCACGGTCACGTCCCTCCGTTGGACGCTATTACTCCTCATGACCCTCCACCGCTCATGGTGCAGCCCAGGCATTGGTCAGCGGATGAGATAGAGAGATATCAGGCTGGTGTGGCAGCCGAGGAGTATTTTGATCTAGCTACCCCGTATGCCACCTTTGTGGAGCAGCGACTGAGGACGTCGCAGAAGCTAGTGAAGATAGCTGTTGCTCAGGGGTACGGGGAAGCTGAGCCGACTGATCCGCATATGCCTCCTGTTCATCTCTCCTACGTGGTAAATGGGGTACCAAGGAGGTTCATGGTGCCTGTTCCTGATACGAGGGAGCCCGAGTATACTCTGCCACCTAACAGCACTGTAAGTATCTCTAGGGACTTTTTCTCTTTTCGACTTCCTTTGCCTTCTGCAATTTTGAGCTTTTCTTAGATTTTTTGAGCTTTTCCTTTTCTTTATCGCAGGTTCCTGCTCGTACCTATGACGGTTTGGTACGACAGAACAGGGTTGGAAGGATGTGGTTCGGTCCCTTCTGAGGAAGCTGGCCTGTGCTTCCAGGGCTGGGACGAATGTGCAGGAGCCCGTGCGCAAGAGAAGGCACATGAGGAGCACAGCCTCTTCCTCATCAGCCTCAGGGTATCAAACCTCATCCACCAGCGCCGTGCCTCAGGGACGGGGGCCCAACACGGGCATCCTGGAGCAGCTGGCGGAGTATGAGCACGTGGCCGTCAACCTATCTGATGTGAGTGATGACGAAGATTTGATGAGGAATCCTGATTTCTACGAGCTAAGCAGTGACGACGATGAGTCGGAAGCTTAGGGTTCCTTAGTTTAAACTAGGAGAGGAAGAGAAAAAAAAATAGTGAACAAACATGCATAATTTGTTTATTTTTAGTTTGATTTGGGCGCCAAGGAGGCGAAGACAATGTATTAATCTTTTATTTGCTTTTCTTATCAATGCTTTATGGTTTTGCATATTACTTGAGCCTCGGGGCAGCTTTTTTGCTTGGAAATGGGACGAAAATTGGGCCAAAATGGTTTGTGATGATATGTGATTGTATGGATGGTGTTTGGACATGTTTTTATGTAGGTTTCATTGAGAAAGTGGGGTGAGAACTCCCTTGGGCAGCAGCTTTGGCTGCTGCAGATTTTTTTTCTGCAGAAGTGAAAGAAGCCGTCCGGCCAGGTCCCGGGCAAAAGAAGCCGTGCGGATGGAACCCTTGTCTGAACTGGTTTTTTTTTCAAATAAAATCAAGGAAGGGCCTTTTAATTTCATTTTCACCCTAAACTTGTCCCAACTGATCCCAGAGCATATTTTTGACCAAAAATCATCAATTTTGATCACAGCCAATGGAGAAACCAATCAGATTGCAAAAGGGGAAAAGAGACCGTTTTCTATCCGATCTTCAGTCTTGAATGAGGCACAACTTCCAATCTCATAAGGGGCTTTTTAATACCACCTTCAATATCAAGTCTTTATGGCATTTGAAGGATCTCCCACCTGATTGGGACCTTTTGAGAGCAGCAGCGAGGTTTTGGAACGTCCGGAGACATGTTTACTGCTTTTCCTACAATGAACTCGTCCCGACCTTTAAAGACTTCCGGGCATTAATTGGGGGTCCAGAAATTGAAGCTATTTCGGTTCCTTTGACCGGGGATGTGCCGGTGACCGTAAAGTTGGCATCTTTTCTGCAAATTTCTCTGGAAGAAGCCGAGGGGATGTTGATAGCCCCTGAGAGGATCGACATTTCTGATATCCTGAGCAGGTTTGGGTCTCCAGATATGGCTGCGACCACAGTGGCTATGGATGCCTTCATCCTCTGCGTGTTCTCCTTTCTGTTTACTGCCGAGTCTTTCGGGGTCTGCCATAGTGGCCTTTTGGACATGGTCGGGGATTGCAGGGCCGGAAGGGATATTGTTCCGCTGATCCTGGGGGAGACTTTGCATGGCATCGACAGGATGGCTAGGGGAGACCATTTCATGAGGTCTGGGAGCCCAGCGGTGCTGACATTATGGTTACAGGAGAGGCTTGGGGCTTTGCCTGGGGCTTCGCCTACTAAGTGCCCTTGGGTGATTTCCCGGAGGGGTGCACCTAGGCAACAAGATCAGGGTGGCTGGGAGCTGATGATGGCTCGGCTATCTACCTCTGACATTCACTGGTGTGTGCCTCACTGGAGGTTGCAGACTCGGAGGACATTTCAGGAGTCCTATGTAGTGAGGGTTCCGGGGCTCTCTTGGTCATCTTTCTACATCCCCTGCTTAGTATCCAGGCAGTTTGGGATTTCGCAGGAGCCGTTAGACGATTGGAAGGACATCAGTACCATGGAGATGGTGTCTTTTGACATGAGGGACCCAGCTAGCTTCTCATTTTTCTTGAGAGCATGGACATATGCCGCTTTTCCATCCAGTGCCATTCTCAAGAGCAGGAATAGTATTATCTTGACCACATCTTACTTGGACTGGTATGAGAAGGAAATGGGGGCGACTCAGGTTGTTTTGGGAGAGAGACGTTAGGCTTTATTGGGGGCTGACTGTGACTCGAGTAGGACTCTGAGGGAAACTGAGGCTAAGGCTAGTTGCCATAACCAGTCAGGTGACCTTTTTAGGGATATGGAAGTCCGATATGAGAGGCTATCGGAGGTCGCTCCCCTTACTGAGGCTCAGAGGGAAGAGATACGGGCTCGTGCCAGGGTAGAGAAGGCACTTATTGACACAGATTTGGTGGAGGCTCCAGTGAGGATACCTGAGATTGGGATGAGGGAGATCGACATCATGGAGAAGAAGAGGAAAAACACTCGAAGAGGTCGAGGTAAAGGGAAGAAGAACAAGGAAGACTCAGTGAATGACGACTGAGAGACCTATTCCGAGGATTCACTTATTGTCTTTTGCAAACACAATAGTTTATTAGGCCTTTTTTGTATATTTTAATCTTTGTAGCAGGTTAGCATAGTCAAGAGTAGACCGTGCTTGAACTCATCAAAAAGTTTTTAACTTGTAATTAACAAGAGATATTATCTTAGAATTTATAAAACACATTTCATGAAAACTTTGAATGTCTTATTTATTGTTTAGATCGAACCATTTCTGGCTGCTTACGTTCCCCTTTTACAAGAAAGACTAAAGGGCTCAGGTCTTCGTAGTTCATTCTGGTGAACTATCGGAATTTTTTTTATTTTTAATTTTTTTATGTGCAACCCTGTCTTTTGCCTAGATCGCCCTTTTTGGGGTTTTCAGCCTAGCTGGGCATTACTCATTTTGTACTAAGTTTTTCTCTTTTTTTTTATGTGCAACCCTGTTTTTTGCCTAGACCGCCCTTTTTGGGGTTTTCAACCTAGCTGGACATTACTCTTTTTGCACTAATTTTTCTCTTATATATATATATATATATATATATATATATATATATATATATATATATATATATATATATATATATATATATATATATATATAGATATAGTACCGGCGGAGCTTGTCACCGTTGACTGGATGAACAAAGGGATTGCCGTCCAAGTCCGCGAGCTTCATTGCTCCTCCCGAGAGTATTTTCTGCACCACATACGGGCCAATCCAAACGGGTTCCCACTTTCCCAGAGTGTTGTCTCTGGTAGGGGGCTTTACCTTCAGCACTAGGTCACCCTCTTTGATGTCTCTGCCTTGAACTTTTTGTCGAATGCCCTGGCCATTCGCCTCTGGTAGGCTCGGGTGTGTTCCATGGCTTTTAGCCTCCTTTCATCAAGCAGGGCCAATTCATCATGCCGGCTGCGTAGCCATTCTACTTCATTGATGCTGTTTTCCAGGAGGACCCTTAATGACGGGATCTCCAACTCTACTGGCAGTACTGCTTCCATCCCGTAAGTCAGGGCGAAAGGGGTTTCTCCCGTGGCTGTTCTAATAGACGTCCTGTAGCCCCAGAGTGCTAGATGCATCATTTCGGGCCAGTCACGACCATGGGTGGCCATTTTCTGGATAATCCTTTCAAGGGTCTTATTGGCAGCTTCTACTGCCCCATTGGTCTGAGGCCTGTATGGGGACGATTTGTGGCGAGTGACTCTGAATTCTAACAGCAATCTATCGCAATCCCCTTCAAAGTGCGACCAGTTATCTGAAATGACCTCATTGGGGACCCCGTATCTGTATATGATATTTTCTTTGACAAACTGTGCCACTTTCTTGGAAGTGAGGACATTGTAGGACTTGGTCTCTACCCACTTAGTGAAGTAGTTCACTGCCACTACCACAAATTCATTCCCGTTGCTTCCTGCCGGGGCTATTTTCCCTATCACGTCAATACCCCAAGTTGCAAACGGCCAAGGAGTCATCTTGCAGTACAGGTCATGAGGCGAAAGATGATTGAGGTTGGCAAACCGTTGGCATTTGTCGCACTCTCGGACCTGCTGAACACAGTCTGTTTCCATGGAAATCCAGTAGTAGCCCATTCTGAGGATTACTTGCATCAATGCTCTGGCATTCATATGAGGACCGCAGGGACCATTGTGGACTTCGGTCATTAACTCTCTTGCCCTTTCTTGGGTGACACATAAGAGGAGTGGTGTTAGCGATGCGTGAATTTTGAATAACAGAGTCGCCACTTATTATTTATTTAGGAAAACAATAAGAAAAACCTTTTTGATTTTAAAGAGATTTGAGGGTTCGGGGGTTAAGTTATGGAATGGGTAGGTCGAGGAGCATCCATTCCACCCGATCCGAATATCGGTCTTGCCAATTGAGTTTATCAATCTTTTTAATTTAACAATTAAATAAGAACAAGAAAACCCTAATCAATTTCTTGATTAGGAATGTCGGATTGTATGCTTCGAGATCACCTTCATCGATTGAAGGGACTCTAGGCTAATCCTTTTGATGGGATTACACTACTCTAAAAGTCAATAGAGAGATTAAGAAGAAGAAGAGTAAAAATATAGGAATTTACCTTGTTTAGGGAGGATTTGATTTAGAACGTGGTTCTAAGATGTCTTCTCGATCGAGAAGCGATTCGGGCAGAGTTTCGACTCAATATGAGAGTCGATTCTTGATGCGGACAGAGCTTCGCCTTGATGCTAGGCTTGAGCCTTGATGTTCATCAATCAACGTGGTTGAAGGACGAATTTAGGAGTTGTTTGTGAGTGATTTGAAGGAGTCTTTCGTGGAAAGAAACCAATAAATTGTGTGTGTTGTGTGCTTTTGATTGTCGATCGGGGACCTTTCAATCTAAAACTGTTTTTCCGAAATACTGAAAGTCATTAGGTATTTATAGGGGTTTAGGAGGTAGAGGTGGAGAGGTAAAACAATCCTAGGAAAGTTCCAGAACTCAGATGTGATTGGGGAACCGGATTAGATGATGTTTATCAAGAAAAGAGTTTGAAACGGAGAAGGATTGTGATTCTGCACATCCTGTCGAGGGGTTATCTCGCGCGAGACACGCTATTCCGCGCGAGATAATGCAGTCTTTGGACAAATCTGCCCTCTTCAGTTATTCCGTTAGTCAGTTAGATCCAAAACTAACGAGGTTAGTTAGAAACTTAACGAAACATGACAAAATTGACATGCTTTCATCAAAACACAAAAGAGAGACAAAGAGTAGTGTAATCATGAATTATCGGTTCAGAATGGGGTGTCTACAGAACCCCTCGGCGACAGGTCTTATGAAAGAAGAAGTGTCGTCGATAGAAAAGACATCATTCTGAACATTGGGATGGTCGTGCCGCACGACTGCCTACGTATCTCTAAGAGAGAATCAGACCAAACGTAGTTCGACTCCAAAACACTAAAAAGGCTATTTTAGGTATTTTGAAAAGCATTTTTTTTTTGAAAATTGAAGATGGATTTTTTTTGAAAAGGTAAAATCATACTGAGGAATCAAGGACCTGACCCAATTCTGAAGATACCTGTTTGTTGATGAAGTTGTTGAAGTGCGCCGCTCGAGGTTACTGACGTTGCTGTTGTTACCGAGGTCGCGGACTTTGAAGTTTGCTGCCGTCACAGACTTTGAAGTTGTCGCCGAGGTCACGGACTTGAAGTTTGCTGCCGCACAGACTTTGAAGTTGTCGCCGAGGTCACGGACTTGAAGTTGCTGCCGTCACAGACTTTGCTGGTGTCACCGAGGTCACGGACTTGAAGTTTGCTGCCGTCACAGACATTGAAGTTGTCGCCGAGGTCACGGACTTGAAGTTCTTGCCGTCGCGAACTTTGTTGGTGTCGCCGAGGTCACGGACTTGAAGTTTGCTGCCGTCACAGACTTTGAAGTTGTCGCCGAGGTCACGGACTTGAAGTTGCTGCCGTCACAGACTTTGCTGGTGTCGCCGAGGTCACGAACTTGAAGTTTGCTGCCATCACAGACTTTGAAGTTATCGATTTGAGGTGGAGGTTCTGTCGGCCCCTGTAATGCAAGGATATATGCATGCCAGTCTCGGATAGACCCGAATGGTTCTTACTTTTCTGAACCTGTTTGCACATAAAGATTCCAAGTAGATTTTTTCAAATTTTTGTTGTTTAACTGGACTCACGTGGTGGTGCTCACGTTTGTTCGTGTAAATGGCCGGTTGGTCATTTTGGTGGTGAGTTTATGTATGAGAATATGGTATATGGAAATGTAGGGACATTTGTATGGATTTATATTTGAGAGGGGGGAACTGTATGAGTGAACTTGTGTTTGACAAGTTGGGACCAAATCAGGTTTATGCAGAATCTGTTGCTAGTCAGCGAGGCTGAATTTCAATGAGTAACCTTTTGTGAACACATCTAGGCATGTTGAGAATCTTCATTCTTACTTCTTCTTGAGTCTTGTCTCTAGGAGGCAAACTACTACACATCTGTCGACTGTCGTAATGGCTTTGTGTCCAAGGCCCTTTGCTGTCTCAAGCCCCAAGTTGCTTGCAAGTGGTAGATGACTTTGTGAATAGGTTTGTGAGGCTGCTCTCTTGATTTGAAGATGATCGAAGAAGACTCTCCTTGTTGATTTTGATTTGAAGATGATCGAAATGATGTTTGATGAAGAAGGCTGAAGAATACTCTTCCTTTGACCTTTGATTTTTTTTTCTTAGTGACGCACCCTGGTTTTTGCCTAGACCGCCCTTTCGGGTTTTCAATCTAGCGGGCATCTCTTTTGCGTCTTTTTCTTTTTTTTCATTCATTTTTTTTGAATAGTATGTTAACTCGAAGAGAACTCAGAGAGAAGAAATTTTATTGAGGAGAGAGAGAGATGAAATCTCAAGTTAGTTGAGGAGAGACAGACTCTATTATTTGGAAGGTAATCCAAGCAGTGACTCTTTGGAGAAGTGTATTCTCTAATGATGAGAGTAAGAAGCAAAGAGGAAAGCCCCTAATGCAGATTTGATTATTTTGAAGAGTTGAAGTAGAGATTGACTGGGGGGGAGGAAAGGTTAGGAAGCCCCAGTTTTGATGCTTGGATTTTAAGAGTGTGTATGAGAGCGGCTAATAGGAAGCCCCTAGACTCAACAAGGAATGCTATGTGGCTTAAGGATCTAGAAAAGTCGTTCTACCTTTTAATGAACCGTGCATCATCTAGAAATTTCTAAATAAGTTTGAGAAGAAAGCCAATCATTAGTATGACTTAAGGGTAAACATTTTTCTTGATACTGAAAGTCTTCTTCACTTGATGTAAGAGGACGTTAAGTAATCTTCATTTCTTTTGTTGGTGCTACTTGACTCTTCTTCTTGGTGGGAGAGTCCTTCATGCATTTGAATTTTCACCTTTGTTGTGGGGGTGATGAAAGCTTGAGAGTTTTTTTTTTTTACTCTCAAAGCTTTGAATTGAGTAGCCCCACTCTTCTTGGGATGAAGGTTGACAACAACACCTTTGACTTTCTTCTTTTGTTGACTTTTGACTTTCAGTAGGGGTAATGTTTAGCCCTTAAGCCTTCTAATGATAACTTGCTTCTTAAAGTCACTTAGAAGTTTCTATTTTTGCGATGATTTAGGGAATGGAGGGTCCATTATTTTAAATGAATTAAATGATATTCATGAGGTAGAACAACCTTAGGGAAAGTGTTTAGGAAAAGAAAATTACCTTGATTAATTGAAGGAATTTAAGAACAGACTCGATAGTTTAGATGACACAAACTAGAGGAGGTGAGAAGTACTAGAAAGACAGAACGACTCTTCGAGAACATACTAGGAAATTTAAAATCTAATCTACTTCTATCAAAGGAGAAAGGGAGAGGATAGTTGTAGCCCCAAAGTGGTAAGTGCAGCTTTCTTCTTGGAGCTTCATCTTCTTCATGGAGTACGAGAAAGAGGATTGGTGATGACGTTGGGACGTTCTAGATCTCCATTAACAAAGAGGTCTTGGATGATGTCCTTCAAGTGGTGGCAGGAGTTGGTGTCGTGACCGGTGAAGTTGTGGTACTTGCAGAATAAGTGATGAGCATGATTCGGACCCATATCCTTCGGAGGACCACCTTCCCTTGGTTTGATCTTTTCATTCTGGACAAGCACATCGAAGAGTTCTTCTTGAGTGATTACATACATTTTGTCTAAGAAAGCAATAAAAGAGGACTACTCAGAGTCCTGCTCGTTATCCGAGCACTCGATGTACTGCTCCGCAGCAGCCGGATCTATCAAAAATAGATAATCTCCGAATTCCTCCAGGCGGGAATACGCTAAAGGCCTCCTCTGCGCATGCGAACTCGAAGACTCTCCCCTCTCGTGCCCCGAGTGCGAAGGAGGATGAGCTCCAAACCCAGTCGTTCCGCCCGCGAACTGGCCAAATCCCTGCGCAAAGTCCTCTCCACCAGTCGTGGGAGCAGACGAACCTCTCGGCCTAGGCGGCCTCGGCTCACGAACATCCACGGTCCTCCGGGAACTGCACCTCAGGAACTCCACGAGCCTTCTAGCGTAGTTGGCCCACCCGTCCAACTGTCTCACCGCCTGATTATACGCACGGCCAGACACCTGCAAACCAGGAAAGTCGTCAAAAGACAAGCAGAAAGTACAGATGCAACATTTGCAGAATACTACTATCAAATGCAGAAAATCAAAGGCACTCACCGAAGCGTTGAGGTCCACCCTGTACTGAGATCTCGGCTTCTCCGGGATCGGGATCACCAGTCGCCTGCGCGAACCGTCCAGCCCCTCGTACGCCAGCCTAGCGCGTGGGAGCGGGAGATCTCGGGGATAAATAGGGCCCTCGCCCTCCCTGTGCGCACTGCGGGCTCTCGGCTCATCCTCAAGAAAGTGTCATAGTCGGCTCCCTCTATGACATACTCGGTATAGAACACACCCTGTCTATACCGCTCCAACTCCTCCATCGGCATCGACGAAGGATGCTGCATGTGCAGAGGCGGATCCACCGGCACCATCGGAAGGGTCCCTGGGCCATGCTGACGGGTCACCCTCTCCCCCAGATACATCGCATCGCAGTGAAGTCCCACCAGCAGCTTCCGTCGACGCGTAACCTCACTAGCAACCTGAACCACGCCAGCGTGAATCCGACTCCACCAGGTCAGCTGGATCCGCTCGGAGAACTCTCGGCTCAGGGCCTGGGACACCTTCTCGTATGACAGCCGAGTATCCACCCTCGATGACACCGCCTTCTTCGCCCTCTTACGCGCCAAGACAAAGCATGGCGGGAGAACAAGGACCGTACGCCTCCCTAATCTCCCACTCGCTGCGGCCGAACACCTCATAGCACTGCACTGTCAAGCAAATGGAAAGTTATGTCAGCTACAGAGCAGATACATACGATTACAAAAACGAGACAAGGAAGAGAAAAAGACGTGAACTTACATCCAAAGCAAATGAGAAACAGCTCAAGGAGCTCTCCTCTCCCCGCGAGAACCTGTCCAAGGCGTGATAGACCTCGGACAGTCCAGCCTCTCCCCATGCATACCCCCTCACGGCATCCAAGTCTGTCAGCGACCCAAGCAAAGGGAAGTGACAGGACGTGTCAGAAGTCGGTAACAAAGTCGCTGACAACGCGAACCATAGGAACCCTCGAGCCAGGCGCTCAGCGCTCATCCTCGGGGACCCCTCTCCATAATCGGCAATACCCGTCCTCAGATGCATCTCCATTGGCCTGTACCGAATACCTAAGCCCCTGGCATCGGTGATATCAAATCCCAGCAGCTCCGACAACTGCCCCGGGGTGTAACCGTCCACCCACACCCGGCGCGTTGCCCCTGTGTCGGCAACCCAAATGATAGCAGCAAAGTCAGTGGTAGTCACCGTCGCCTCCCCCCACCTGAAATGAAAAGTGTGGGTCGTATCCCACCAGTACTCGCTCAGAGCTACATACATGGACCTCGCCCTCTGCGTCACAGCCACCGCGGCTACCGCGCTGATAAATCCAGCCAAGCCGGAGTCAACCACAAGCTGCCGTGGACTCCTCTCTCCGTCTCGAGCCTCGTTCGGGAATATCTCCCATAACGCTCGCACTGCCTCGAAGGCTCCCCGACTCTTCTGGTTGTGAACATCAACCGTCCCTCGCCCCTGTAGGTGAACAAAGCAAGAATACGTTAAGCACAGAAGCGACATCAACAGAGTGCACGAACGCATGTCAAAATGATGCAATGCAGATACAGTTCTCATTCCTTTCCTAAAATATTTCCATCCCGGTTGGAGTATTGACGGTCCAAGATTTCAAAGCATTTCGAAAACTCCGTCGAATCCGGAACTTTCAAAGCCCTTCGAAAACTCCGTCGAATCCGGAACTTTCAAAACCCTTCGAAAACTCCGTCGAATCCGGAACTTTCAAAACCCTTCGAAAACTCCGTCGAATCCGGAACTTTCAAAACATTTCGAAAACTCCGTCGAATCCGGAACTTTCAAAACCCTTCAAAAACTCCGTCGAAATCGGAACTTTCGAATCTTTTTTCGAACATTTTCGAAAATTTACTCCGTCCCAATTTAAACATACTTTAAATTTGGAAAACGCATCTAGACATGGAATTTTGCAACCAAAATTTTTATGTCATCTACCCATAGTGTCAATTGAACTACATTCTAGTCAATTTCGACAAAGGCGCATAGCAAAGTCAAAAGCCCCAATCCGGGCACCAAAATCCCTAACTCATTCCTAGTCAAATTTCTAACATTTAAAGAATGCACATTCTTAAAATTAATGGAATTTGAAGGAAGTTTACCTGTCTCTCGATCCCTCCTTTGGATTTGTGGTTCTCCCTAGCCGGGTAGAACTCCGCCGGATTCAATGGAAAGGTAGTGGTTCGAATGGTCCGAACCAACTGCGTTCTTTCGTCATCGGTCCTTCCATGACGAGCCATTGGTTCCAAATCACCCTCCATGTTGATTTTCCCTCACAAATTTGAGCAAACCTCACAATTTGGGTTGGTTTTTCTCTCCTCCTTTCTCTCCTTCTCGTCGGAATTAATGAAAGAAAATGGCCAAATTCAGCCTCTGCCTCGGCGCTGATAACAACCTGGTCAACTTCAGGTTCAGTCCGGCCGGACTCTTTCTGCAGCAGAAAGATTCCTTGCCAATTTAGCCCCTCAACTTTTCACAGTTCAAATTTTACCCCTTTTGGCCCCCAAAAGTGTAAAATTTCCCCCAGTTAGACATTTCTAACACCCCCTCCCCCGAGGATCAATCTCAGTTAGTTTTCACTAACGCTCGTCTCCAAACGTTAAATTCTCAGTTAGTTTTCACTAACGCTCATCTCCAGACGTTAAATTCTCAGTTAGTTTTCACTAACGCTCGTCTCCAGACGTTAAATTCTCAGTTAGTTTTCACTAACGCTCGTCTCCAAACGTTAAATTCTCAGTTAGTTTTCACTAACGCTCGTCTCCAGACGTTAAATTCCCAGTTAGTTTTCACTAACGCTCATCTCCAGACGTTAAATACCCAGTTATTTTTCACTAACGCTCGTCTACAGACGTTAAATTCTCAGTTAGTTTTCACTGATGCTCGTCTCCAGACGTTAAATTTTCAGTTAGTTTTCACTAACGCTCGTCTCCAGACGTTAAATTCCCAGTTAGTTCTCACTAATGCTCGTCTCCAGGTGTTAAATTCTCAATCTCAAGTTGACGTTTGACATTCAAACGCTCAATCATGTCTCCGGACATTCCAGTTACAATTCTGTCTCCTGACGTCAAAATTCCTATTGGTTCTCACCATCGATCACTTCCCCGGCCGCCAGTCGTAAGCCCGATCGTCCCACCTCAGCGGCCATCAAGGTAAGCCCGCATAACAATCCCTCTTCGGCCATCAAGGTAAGCCCGAACGCTCATCCCCAGCAGGATTCTAAAGAAGAAACGTCAATCCTTTCGAGTTGTTAAAAACTCCAGTTTAACACAACCATTCCCATCATTACCACCCTACCCCCAGCAGGATAAACCTGGCCGTCATCGTAAGTCCAACACCCAAGGCACGAACGCCTCCATCTCAGGATAAACGTATCCTCGCAACTCCGATTTGAGGCGCCAGACGCCCTCGTATGTTTCAGCAACTCCAGTCTGAGGCGCCACACGCCCTCGAAAGTATCAGCAACTCCAGTTTGAGGCGCCAAACGCCCTCGTATGTTTCAATAACTTCGGTCTGAGGCACCACACGCCCTCGAAGGTTTCAGAAGTCCCAGGTTCAAACGCCTCACAATAGTATCCATTCGGGTCCAGGTACCTCGCAGTGGTCTCATTCAGGTTTAGATGCCTCCCAACAGTCTCGCTCAGGTCAAGGTCCCCACGCGCGGCTCCTTGCACCTACGAACTACGATCGGCTTGATTTCCGCTCGGGATACGTAGGAATCCTTTTGCTAAGGGTCTAGCCAGCTGACCGCCCAGGTCTTTTTCAAAGTAAGGCATCCTGATTTGGATCCTTATCTTTTTTCAACGACCCCACTTCCTTCGGAAGAAACGTCGCTGAGGGGCTAACTGTAAGTACCCAAATCCGGATCGTCAAAATCCGTTAAGAGTTAACCGAAATCCGTTAACTGGCCCGCTCCAGGTTAACCGAAACCCGTTAAGCTCCCCGTTCCCAAGCCAACGAGACGTCTCGGGACTGCCCCGTGCACCCGATGTCGAAACGTACTTAACACACGTCATCGCACGTAAAAGTACAGTTTTCCCTGAAAAATGCACTTTCCGGCACTTTCCGGGGGCGTTTCAGACTTTTTCCGGACTGTTATTTTAAAAAGGGACAAAACCGAGACCCGGGCACGAACTCCCACAAAGCCTGGTGAGTCATGGGACACGTGGCGTGCATGCCACCTCTCTCTAATCACCTTTCAATCAAAAATTAAGGAGAAAAGACTAAAATATCACTGGTATACAGTCTCAGTCCGGCCGAACTCTTTTGCAGGCGTACCAGAATTGCCAGCAAGTCCCTCCAATTTCCAAAGTTTCACAAAACCCCCTAGATTTCAAGCTAAGTCCGTCCGGACTCATGCTGAAATTTCACCTATAAATACCGAGGCTGTCAAAGCCATTTAAGAACAACAAAATTACTCTCCAAATTCACCATAGCCACGGTCCAAACTTGTTTCACCCCTTCTCGAGCTCCCGTTTCATCTCGATTTGCGTGAAACCTTCGTATTTCGACCAAATACGCCCCTCACCACCTTAAAACACCATTCAAAACCACTTTCCATATCCCGTATACACCCCCCATGCCAAAGGAGTCGACCCTAACCATAGGTATAACTCCCTCTCCCTAATCTCTCATTCTACCTCGGTTTACGTGCCAGTCGCTATAACCGTTTCGAACGAACATTATTGAAATGTAGACGCCTCCGTCTAACGGGGTCCGATACGTTTTAGCACCTAGATCCTCTTCTCTTCCCGTAAGAGAAGTAATCTCGGGTTAAAACGACGTTCCGGCCCCGTTCCATTTAAATTTCCGTCATTTACAATTCCGGATCGATCGATCCGTCGAACGTCATTTAAATTTCTGTCATTTACAATTCCAGACCGTTTGATCCGTCGAACGTCATTTACATTTCATGCAACTTTAAAATTCCGAGTCGTTTGGCTCGTCGATCGTCATTTACAGTTTCAGATCGTTTGATTCCGTTGATACCGCACTTTAAATACTGTCATTTACAAGTCCGACCCGTTTGGATCGTGATAGTATTTACTTTTCAAAGTCCGAGTCGCAACTCGATTCGTTGATTTCATGTCATTTAATACGTTTTTTCCCATAAAAATCGTTAACAATGTAATGCCCGGTTCAAAACCGGAGTTCGACCTTCGAACTCTCTTTCAAAACGCGCGAAATGACGTTTGGCATCCAAACGCTCATCTTCAAACTTAAAAGCCGACTTTTGACATTCAAAATCATTTAATACGTTTTTCCCGTAAAAATTGTTAACAATGACAAGCCCGATTCAAAACCGGAGTTCGACCTTCGAACTCTCTTTCAAAACGCGCGAAATGACATTTGGCATCCAAACGCTCATCTTCAAACTCAAAATCCGACGTTTGACATTCAAATGCTCTTTTCTTAAAAGTCAACATTTGACACTTAAGTTAAGCGGTTAAAATCAGCATTCGCGCCACTTTTCCTTAAAACTTCCAAAACCGACGTTTGTCATTCAAACGCTCGCCTTTTCAAACAAGATCACTTAATCAATATTTGACATTCAAACCAAGATTAAGCTTGTCATTCAAGCCCCCATTTCAAAATGCAAACACACACACACGCACACGTTTTCGAGAAAGGTAGAAAGACTCGTCATACGAGGCATTTCGGGTGATCTCGTAATACTCTTCCCGAAACGTAACGTGACCTCCGAACCTAACAATCTATGGTACCAAAAAAGCTTTTTACTCATTTTTGCTACCAATAAAAATGACCCCCCGTTTTCAAAGCCTTTTCCTAAGTTTTTGCTACCAATAAAAATGACACCTTTTTTCAACCAATAGCCGTTTCTCAACGTTTGGGCTCAAAATACAAAAACCGCGTGGCGACTCATCTTCCTTCCCGAAAAGCGAGGTCTCAGAAACCAACCCTCCGCGAAAGACAACCGCGTTTCGCTTCGCGCGAAATCTCGGGTAATTTCAGTTTTCTACCCGAGAGTCTTTCTTCTCCTGAGCCAGCATTGCTCCAACTGCCGTATCAGTGACAGTGAGATAGAGCAGAAGAGGTTTCTGTCCATGTGGGGGGCATAGCACCGGGGGGTGTACTAGGTACGCCTTGATTTGGTCAAAGGCATCCTGGCATTCCTCAGTCCATTTTGTGTCCGCATTTTTCTTCATGAGCTTGAAGATGGGCTCACACATGGTAGTCAGCTGGTTGACAAAACGGCTGATATACTGTAATTTGCCATAAAGCCTTTTGACTTCTGTCTGAGTTCGAGGCGGCCACATGTCCATAATGTCCTAGATCTTTCGAGGATCGACTTCAATGCCTCATTCTGTGACCATATACCCAAGCACTTTTCCCCTTGTCACTACAAAGGTGCATTTAGCAGGGTTCAGTCTCATGGAATGTTGTCTCAACCTTTCAAAGAACTTTCGCAGGTCGACAAAGTGCTGTCCATCCATACCTTTGGAATGGATTATCATATCATCGACATAGACCTCAATTTCTTTGTGGATCATGTCGTGAAAAAGTGCGGTCGCCGCCCTTTGATACGTAGCCCCAGCATTTTTAAGCCCAAAAGGCATCACTGTGTAGCAGTACGTCCCCCACGGTGTGGTGAAGGCTGTCTTTTCTTGGTCCTCATCGGCCATCTTGATCTGGTTATAGCCGGCAAAGCCATCAACGAAGGATTTGACTTCATAGTTGGCGGTGGCGTCCACCAGGATGTCTATGTTCGGCAAAGGATAGTCATCCTTGGGACTGGCCTTGTTTAGATCCCGGAAATCTACACAACAGCGCACTTTCCCATTGGCCTTAGTCACAGTCACGATGTTTGATAACCATGTCGGATATTTGATGACCCTGATGAATCCTACCCACAGTAGCTTCTCAATCTCTTCTGTGACCTGTAGAGACCACTATGGCTTAATCTTTCTTAGTTTCTGCTTTACTGGCTTGTCATCTGGTGCCAGAGGGATTCTATGCTCCACAATTGAGCTATCTATCCCCGGCATATCCTTATACGACCATGCAAACACATCCATGTATTCTCTGAGCAGATTGACCAGTCTGTCCCGTTCAGCCCCCTGGAAGAAGTTCCCGATTTGTGTCTCTTTAGGTTTCTCGACAATACCCAAGTTAACACTTGTCAAAACCTCCTCGGCAGCTTGGGCCCGGTTTTCCTCTTTACATGTAACCAGCTTAAAGATTTCTTTAATGTATTGTTCATTTAGTGTGTTTGCATCTTGTTCAAATGAATCATTATTAACTGTTGTTAAGTTATTAGTTAATTTATCATTTGTTAAGTTGGCAATAAAGGGATACTCGAAAAGATCTATCATTTCATTCCAAGCGAAAGGAAAGATAACATTGGCTACATATTCATAATCTTCAGGCGTGAGGCCTTCAGATGACTCGGAGGACTGGAATTTGAAGACTCCTGACTCACATTACTCTTGACCCTAACGACTCTTGACCCTACACTACTTATTGACCGGAGTGTTTGACTGGGTTGGACAGGGGGTTTACTCTTTGCTGCTCAGCCCTGGGGAGAAGCAATCTTGTTGGCGATCCCATCCTGCTGTGCATCCTTCAAACCTTTACTGACTTTGCTGGCATCATTCCCATGGGGAAGGTTCGGCTGACCTGGTGCAATTTCTTCTTTGAATCTGATCACATCCATTTGCATCTCTGAGGTAATGGGACCAGTTGTACTTTCGGCATCTGAGAGACAGCTTTCTCCATCATCAAAGTCTTCTGGTTCATTGACTCTTCTTTCCACATTTTTCCAAATAGGGGGATGGGACTGATCTTCTTGATCAGTAAGAGCCATTACGAACACATTATGCTCACCGTGAGTGATGAAGGGTTCTGGGGAGACTTCCACCATCATAGCTTGACTTACTTCTGTCTCACAATCTTCGTAAGTGAGTCTTCCTTCAGTAATCTTAACTATGGTCACTGGTTCAATATTGCCGAAGAGAGGTCTGGCCTTGACAACATTAACGAAGTCGGTTCCTATTATAGGACCAAATTGCCCTTCCATAGTTGAGGCGTCAATTAGATCTTTCCATTCTCCCTGTAATTCAACATAAGGAACATTGAATTTCAGGATGTCTATGATCTTTGGATTCCCGAAACCAACTGCATTTGTCTCTCCAAATTCAATCATATTGACCCGATTTTTGGCAGGAAGAGGATTTTTGACTGTATTAGGACCCCGAGGTGGTTCAAGCTTGCCTTCTTCAATCAGGTGAGAGATCAAGAACTTCAGTTAAGTACACTCATTGGTGGTATGCCCATGGTACTTGTGGAAGCGACAATGTTTGGACTCGTCCATTTTAACTTTAGAGATCTTGGGTTTCCAATTCTCCAAAGGTCTAATGAGTCCTTCGGCCACCAAACCATCGAATACTTTCTCTAGCGGCATCCCAAAATCTTCGTCCAATTTTCTCATTCTGGATATAATTAACTGCGCCAACCGTTTCTTTTCCTTTTGCGGCGGCGGCTGGGGTATTTGAGACTGGTGCTCTGTACCGGTAAGAGTTGCCTGTCCCTGCAACTGGAGCCATGTTGAAGGCGTTTCCAAACTTAGTGCTGGCATTTACCATTGCCCAAAGATTAGGATAATAGTAATTGCCAATCTGGACCCTTAACTGAGGTTTCAGACAGGACTGGAAAATCTCCATCTGTTCCTCTTCATTCATCGGGGTCATCATTTCGCTAAGCTTCCAGTTCCACCTTTTGTAGAATTCACCTACTGATTCATCTGGGCGTTGCAAAGTGCCTTGCAAGTCATTCCTGCTGGTTTCGCAATTCAAGTTAGCCTTGTACTTTTCCATGAATGTTTCCTTGATCTGGTCCCATGTGGCTCGGGCCTCTGGCTTTACATGCAGGAACCACCTAAGAGTTGAACCCTTTAATGATAGTTGAAAGTGATCGGCCATTTGCTGATACATACAATCCTTGGCCCTCATAGCTAGAAGGTAACTTTCAATGTGAGTCCGAGGACAGTCTATGCCGTTGAACTTCTCAATCTTGGGCATCCGAAATTTTGGAGGAAGAGGGACAATTTTGCTGGAATCAGTGATCTGATATGCTGCTTTCTTGGTGCTCAGTTCTCCAAACTTCTCTTGCATGGACTTAACTTGCTCCATTAACCAGGTCATGTTGGGGTCAGGCGACAATTTTGGGTTGCTCAATTCCTGAGTAGTTTTATCAGACTTGGGTGGCAGGATAGTGGGTGGTAATTTGGTGGTTGGTACCATGACTTGGGGATCTTTCGAAGGGAAGTAGGTGTAAACTTGACCTGGTCCCGGATTCCCATAAGATGGACCGGAGGCATAAGGGTTGGATTCATAGCTACCGAGGTAAGGGAAAGGGTAAGGAGCCTCATAGGGTCCTGTTGGTAAGGTTGGGGTGGAAGATCTGCTGTGGCAGGACAGAGGTTAAGGAGATCACTGGATTGGTTCTGGGGCCTGGAGATCATCTGGGATGGTCCATATTGAGGAGAGGGAGTGAGTCCCATGGGATAATGCAGAGGCTGAGAGCTTGGGGTGGCTGTGGCACTTGCTCTCTGTTGGTAGGGAACAAAGCTGGGTCTTATCTGAGGAGGCGAGGGTGTTGGAGCCCTGATGGCCTGGGATGTTGGAAAGGACTGAAAAGGTGTAGTCCTTGGCAAGGGATCATAGGTGGATGGAGGAGGGCATTGGTTATAAGATGGAGGAGCTAAAATTGCTACATCTGGAGTCTCATCTTCTACCATGACCAAGGAACCACTGGCTTCGACCACTATCTGAACCCCATGACGACGGAGTGCGTCGATGAGCATGGCTTGCTGTTCCTCATGGACCTTACGACTGTTCTCCAAGGCTAAGGCTAACTCTTCTTCCCTAGTCATTGGGTTACCCGAACCACTGCTGTTTTCTGTCAATCTTCCATTCTAACTCTCTGGGCTGACAAAACTGAGGATTCTGGCGAGCTATCTGAGAATTCTGCATTGACAAGCCGCTGACCCGGTATTCTCGCCCACTTCTTTCTCGTTGCGGGAAAGGGATAGGTAAGGTTTAGACTCTGGGGTAGGTGTTTAGGCTGAAGGCTCAAGCAATATGCAAATTTAGAATCTTTTACTTTACTTAAAACACTGTTTTTTATTTATTTCTATTTGGTTGGAAAAGGGGTTGCCCTTCTTTTTCGCAACTACTCTAGATCCTAGATCAGTGGGTTTCGTCACTACGTCTATAAGCCTCTCATTTTCCACCTGTATTTTGACCTCCCAGGGTGGACAGCCCCGGGCGAGGGTCCTATAAGGCACGCGAATCCCACTGACCGAGAGAGAAGAACGCTCCTAGGGGTCTAGTGGGTCATAAGAACTTTTAACGCACGAGCGATGCGGATTATAGTCAAGGCAATGCCGGGAAGTCTCGTCTTTCAGCCTTAACGGAATTTCGGCAGAGTTTCGCTTGCGCGATTGATGTTTTGACTTTGGCATTGTACAAGAAAATAATAGGCATGGGTCGGGTGGTAAAAGACGAATGACACAATGTCACATTGAGCTTTGTTTTGACTTTGACTCTCTCTGGTCTTTTCTTACTTTCTCTTCAGCCATCACTATGGCATAAGCTCGGTTGTATAAATCAGACTTTGTTTTCAGATCTCTTGCTGAGAGTTCATATATCAATTGTCCCGACAGCATGCCTAAATTGAAACAAACTATCACTTCTCGATCATTTGGACTTTCATTGACTTGATCGGCCATAACTCTGAATCGATTATAATAACTTAGGGTAGATTATGTCTTTCCTTGCTTAATGTTGGCTAAGTCTGTCAACCACTTTTTCCGCTTGTTTTTTGTTTCAAAATGATCGAGGAAATTTCTCCTCATTACTCTCCAACTGTCAATGCTCCCCTTTTTCTGTTCTCGGAATCATGATAGAGTTGTCCCAGCAAAGGTACTGGCAAAAGCCTTGCAGAGTATATAATCGGCTTCGGATAAGAGAGTCATGGTCGACTCAAAGCATTGTACATGGTCCCGTACGTCTGTGGTTCCTCCATACTTTTCAAAATTGGGGATTTTGAGAGTCGAGTTAGGAGGCTGGGCAATAATCCATTGGGTGAAGGGACGGGTGGCACTATTATCCTCGTCCTCGACTTCCTCCTTCTCCATCTCCATTTCATCAACTCTTTTTATCAGGAGAAGAAGCTCCCTTGCATCTATACCCGTGCTATAGTGAGAACTGCGATGAGTTAGCTCCTTATCTTTGTTTTGTTAACCCGACTTTGTTCTGCCAGTCTTCCATGACTGACATGATTATCCCCTTGTCCAGAAGGTGCCCTACCATTACGCGGACTAGGAGGCCAAGAGTGACGAGGAGGCGTTATATTGCTCCTGGGAGTGACTTCTCGACGGTGTGGACTACTACAACGAGGAGGACTCCTACGCCGAGGAGAAGGATCACGATGAGGAGGTGTCTTCCGTCTTACATGACTAATCCTGGCTCTTAAGTCATCAGAATTGACCTAATGGTCCCTTTGTTGATTTAACTGGCCTCTGAGGTCTACATCTCAAAAGGGCACTTCCCTGACCTAGAGCTCGGCCACGTGGTTGAACATCCTGGGTGACCAATTGTTTGGAATCACCAACAGCGTCACGTAAGAGAGGATTTTTGTCGATGGGATGGTTCTCCCTATTCCCATGACTACCTCGCCTATTAGCACGACTTTCTCCACCGTGGGAAATTCCCGTTCTAGTAGGTCGGAAGAACTCAGCCAATGAATGGTCTGGGTCCAGTTCAAGCAAGGCATTCTGGATCTCATAGATGCATTGCAAGGTGTCCATTTGACGATGCAATAGAGTTATGCTATCTGAAGGTGGAACATATGGGTTTGCACCACCATGGGCTCTGTTCCGTCTGGCCTGGCTTGCTGTGGGCCGGCCACTTCCTCGCCAGGGGCGATTATGATCGAGAGGTATCTCCACCACCGATTGTCCACTAGAATGCAGATTCAAGCCCAGTGGTAGTGGAGGGGTGGAAGAAGACCACCATTGATCTGAGGGATTGCCCCTCCTATTCCAATATTCTCCTCCATAGGCTGATTTTCTGGTTCAACCGTTAAACTAGCAGTACGTCCGTCTTCCATCAGATGTGAGGAAACAAAATTTCAGGCCTACTCAATGGGTATCACGATCGCTTCCTGGAAATGGAATCAAATTGATGATGCCAAAAACGTCGGATCAGCCCAAATTCAGTGGGTCGGATGTTCCTAGTGACTTGAACAGCCTGAAAAGATGAACAAACACGTAAACTAGGTTGGACCTTCTTCGACGAAGGCCCTCCGGTGTGAGAGTAAGTATATGTGTATGAGATCAAATCAATTGACAATAGTTTAGAGTCAAAGTAAGCGTTACCAAAATTATGGAATTTATACCATGTATTTACAGTGGTATGATGCGATTTCCTGCCTTGGAAAGAAAGTTAGGAGAGAATTAAGGAGTTGAATCCTATTCAGATCCTAATTCCAAGGATTTCATATTTGACTAGGATTTGAATTGTGACAAGCGGACGTAAGTTGGGCAAGTCATGCTCGACACATGGTCTTGATGGACTTAGCCCAAGTTCACAGTCAATGGTTGAGATAGTACTTATGTCATCATTATATGAGACGACCAAAAGTAGGGAGGCCCATTCCCTTTGTCATCTTGAGGAAATATATATTTGGTGGGCTTAAACACGGGAGAAATGGTCTTGGTCGACATATCAGGCTTACTTGGGCCTTGGTCGACTTAGACCTACATCCATGGTGGACACGGCTGTGAGTCGAGCTTCCACTTTTCCTTGATCGACATAAGGTTATGCTGAGTTATATTTGATGAGCATAGGTAGCGAGTCCCACTCCCAATATCGTTTTCATGAATTATGCCTCTTTTTACTTGGGGCTAGACCTATTGGGCTTGCCCATTATTAAGCCCAATATGTAATGCTCGATTTATACCGTTCATATACCATTAGATTTCAATTTTTACTAGTTTAGTATTTTTCGATTTCGTTTAATACTCGATATTTTATTATTATTTTTATTGCGTTGTTTAGAGGTTATTACAAAATTTTATGGAGTTTCACCACTTTTGAAATTTATTAGAGAATATGATAATACATGGTACAAGCTAGGGATACAAACTAGCACATATGGGACACAATGAACACATGTTCTCCCCTTTGCTCCCTATGGGAATCAAACTTGGGACCTCCACTATGTGGAGGCCTCTAACCCAACCCACTTGGATTTTCTCGGCTAAGCGATCTTTGGTTTTGGGGTTTAAAGGTCTTTATAACCATAAGATTTGTACTTGTTGAATTATCTCAAAATTGCTATTCCATTTTTGGACTTTCTGTTTCTGATCCAAAAGAAAACAACTGCTAATCCAAAATTTTAAATAATTCAAGATTAATTTCAAAAAAATTTAAGGATAATAATCCAAAAAATAAATGCTCAATTATTGAAATACACATTTTTTTTTGCACAACTTATATTAACAACAATAAAATTCTAAATTAATATATATCCTTGAGCATAAATAAATAAAACATATACTCCCTCCGTCTCAGTCGAGTGGAGACTTATTTCCTTTTTGGTTCGTCCCAATTCAATAGAGACTGTCCAAAATGAAAGAAAATCTTTATTATTTTTCCCACTCATTCTCTCTCCTATTTTACTTTTACACTCACAACACCAATCAAATCACTATTAATCCCACTCATTCTCTCTCCTAATTAATTTTTCATACTCACAATATTTCCTTTCACTTTTTATCTCTTTTACTTTTTCTTAATCTGTGTGCCCAAATTTTTGATATCCACTCGGCTGGAATGGAAAAGAGGGAGTATATCGATATCACACAACAATAAGAATTATTAATATTTATCCTTACATATGTAAGCACTCATATAAATATGACATGATCATTTGCTAAAATTTAATACCTATACTAATCAGTACGACATTTTTGTTTTTGTTTTGGTTTAGTTTTGATTCAATTCGATTTTTGATATATTTCATTTTCTTGCATACCCCTAAAAATTATACTTAAGTTGTTTTTTTACCAAATTATGTTTTATATATTATATATATTTACAAAAATTAGAATTTAAAAGTAAATATCCAAAATAGTTAATTTTTTCTACTAAAATTTTATTTTTAAAAAATCATCCTTAAATGAAAAAAAAATCATTTATTTTAAGATGGAGTGACTATTATTTTTCCAAATCCATTAATAGGCTTACATGTGATTTTTTTCTCAAATAATTCATTTTAAACAGATATTTCTCAAAATTCTTTCAAACTATTTGCCAAAATAACCATTTATTTTTCAAAACTCGCTACTAAATGTAGCGAGTTTATATTTTTCTCGCTCAAACTCAATATTCCAAGTAGCGAATTTAAATTTGTTCAATTTTATTACAATATTTATGAAAATTAAAAAAAAACTAAAAATTAAAATCGCTACTTTGAAGTAACGATTTCAGTCAAAATCAAAAGCATTCATTTAAAAAGAATATTTTTTCGTCTCACCTCAAATTGCAAAATAATTATTTTGATGCGAGAATTATGTTTTGATGAAATTAAGAGGGAGTATTATTTTTTCTGTCTCAAAATAAATATTATGAAAAAAATTCAAATTCTTTAAAAAAATCTATTTCCTTCATTTAAAAAATGATTAAAGATTCTTCCCAAAATGAATAACTAAAAAAAACAATACTACTTGTTTTTTTTTCAGAAAATGAATACTACTTCCTTCGCCCAAAATATATGTTCTCGATAAAAATTTATTTGTCCTAAATGATAATAAAAAATTATTTATTTTGGGATGAAGGCGTTAACACTAATTTTTGAGAGAATGAAGTAGAATTATTTTCTAAAATATTCATTGAGACGAAGGAAGTAATATTCATTTTTTTGGACAAAAAGAATAGTTAATTATTTATGTGGGTCAAAAATAATATTTGATGCTGCAGGAATTGTGCTTATCAGTAATCCTCCACGTGACAGGACCAATCACCTGGCTTCTTGACCTGAAATCAGAACCCACGACTAGCCGGATGTGTCTCCAGCGAAGACGCTCGGGCGTGAGAGTAAGATCACAGTGTATATAGCTCAAAATGTATTGAATAATGAATTCAGATAACAAAATGGCAGTTACCTTTCACCGTTTGGTAGTGATGAAGTATTTATAGACAAGAGTGGTGTATTTTTGGGGAGGCGACATGTGCTCCGAGATTGTAGCGGCAGTTACTTGGTCGTGGGAACGTGTCTATAACGGCCCCTGATTTGTAGGGATGTGGTTATAGAATTGTTCAACCAAATACGCCGGCAAGTGTCAGGTCGTCACTTGTTGTTTAGGTCGAGATCGTCATTTAAGGAATGGTCGACCTGACTGTCGGGTAGAGCATGGTTCGTACCCGAATTGTAGTATGGATTCTGAGGTCGGACTAAGTTAGGTCGGGACCTGGTGGGTCGGACCATGGGCTTAGTCGACTGATACTTGAGATGGGCTTTGGGCCTTGTTTTGATTGGGCCAGCCTCATTGAGAATGTGAGAGTCAAGACTGTCTGTGATTGGGCTTTACCCGCTTGGTCCAATTCGACACTTTTGGTATGTTCGGTGGCCCCAACTTTCGAGTTGACTTTGTCGACTTGAAAGTTAAATGATGAAAAATAGTTACTACTCGCAGTCGCTACTCGTTTCGAGGTTTAGTCGACTTAAGATGACGTGGCACAATCCTGGACGTCGGCGATGAACGGTCGGAGATGAAGGAGCGCCGAATTTTGTCATCATTGCTACTCTGACGCTTGGAACTCCTTCTCGAAAACCGCTTCGGCTTTTAATTTTGGAAAATCAATTTTGATTTTCTTTTCCCTTTCCAAATTTAGGAAAATATAAATACTCGAATTCTTCTCGAGATACGAATTCTTACCGTCTTCAAACTACGAGAATCTCCGGCGAAAATAGCGAAGAAGCAGTTGAGTTAAATTGGGCTTCCATCTTCGGCAACAGCTTCCTATTCCGACATTTACAAAGGTATTTCTCTCCCATACTTTCTTTAGGGCTTTAATTTCTGCTCTGTCTTTACTTTCGCCATGGCTAGGACTTTTAGTAGCGAACCAGGGGCATGGTATGGCTTGCATGCATTGCTTAACCGTAGAGTGTATAAGAACATGAACGGTGAGTGGAGAGTGATGTCCTTGGATGAGTGTGCCTCTATTTTGACCAGGTGGGAGTTGAACTTCAGTGAGATAGGGTTGCCCATTGTAGGGGGCGTTGAAAACCCTGTAGTCGATGATTCAAATATCGTCACTTTTCATCTATTCCACGAACTGCTCGACCATATCACTTTGTTTTATGTTAGGGATGTCTACAAACCCTCCTTTCTTAGAAATAGAATAGGTTTTCCAGGGGAGTCTAGGTCGTCCTTAGGTAGGCCGACTGAACATGATCATAGGACTGACTCCCCTGCTTCCTCTTTTGTTTGTACAGATATGGCGACTCAAGAAGGAAATGCTGCCTCAACCTCTTCAGGTCCCAGGATTGTGGACGCGTTTGATAACTCTGTTGTTCCAGGGAAAAATGAAAGGGGTTATATTCCCCAAGGGCCATTGCGTGGCAATAAGAACTTTCCCTCTAGGTATAGTGTGATTAGGGAATTTTGTGAAGTCAGCAAGGAGGACTACCAAGTGACCATCTATACTCAGAAGGAGTTCATGAAACAGTTTAGGTCGACCTTCACCAAGGATGCTACCAGGGTCGCCTTCTTTTATGGTCAGTTTGTTGCTGGCCTCAGGTTGCCTCTTGATCCCTTTATTAACGAATTTTTGGAGTGTGCCAATGCCCTTCCCCTTCAACTCGGAGCCAATACTTGTAGGGTTCTGGTATGCTTTGCTATGGTTTGTAGATTTTTAGGATATGAACCCTGCATGAGGATGAAGAGGATAGCTGTGAGGATAGCTGTGAGAAGTGGGAAGTTCCCCCTGTTGCCGATAGGAATTTTGATGTTGTCTTGCAGGAGCTAGATGATGCTGAAGCTATCTTGAGAATGACTTGGCTTTTATTGCTCAAGAGGATGAAGAGGATAGCTGTGAGAAGTGGGAAGTTCCCCCTGTTGCCGATAGGAATTTTGATGTTGTCTTGCAGGAGCTAGATGATGCTGAAGCTATGGAGACAGAAACTGAACGGGTATACTCAGAGTCGGGCAAACCCTTGGACCCCCAGCAACAAGAAGATGGGGAGGGTCGAGCTGCAGTTGACGACTAAACTGATGTCGGTCAAGACTCTTGAATTGTTTAGTTGAATTGTAATGAACAAGTCCCAAACAACATTTTTGTTTTTTGCTTCAACATTGTCTGAATGCCTTGGCTCAGTTTTTGGGAGGCATAGAAACATGTAATTATTTTTTGCAAGTCTTAGCCCGCTTTTTGGGAGACTCATAATCATAGCCGACTTTTGATTTCTGAATGTTGTATGTTTTCCATTTCATCGTGTCTGTCGAGCTAGATGTAGTAGTACAAATGGGTCAACTTAAGCCTAGGGTCGACTTAATCTTTGATGATTTAGTCGACCTCAGAGTTGTATAGCTTTTTGCGAACGAGATTGACTAAGAGTCGAACCTGCTCGTACTAATGAAACTGACCAAGGGTCGAGTTAATTAGAACGAAGTCGATTAGGAATCGGACTTGTTAAATAAGCAAAGCTGATTAAGAATCGAGCTAATTGGAACAGACTGACTAAGAGTCGAGTTTGTTAGGACGAAGTCGACTTAAGAGTCTAACTTGTTTAAATGAACGAAGCTGATTAAGAATCGAGCTTGTTAGAACAGACTGACTAAGAGTCGAGTTTGTTAGAACGAAGTCGACTAAGAGTCGGACTTGTTAGATCAACAAAGCTGATTGAGAATCGAGCTTGTTAAAACGAAGCTGACTAAGAGTCGAGCTTGTTGGGGTTAATGTAACACTATGTTTGATCGAATAAACAGCGCTTTTTATTGAAGTAGGGAACAAGCTTACATCAATTTGAAACTAGAACTAGAACAAACTTCAAGTGTTGCGAACTGAACTAACTTTTTGAGCTCCAATTTAGGAAACCGAACTAGAAGTAGTACTTGATCAAGTGAGTAGCATGCCAAGGATGTTTCAACTCGTCTCCTCCGGGATGAGCTATCATGTAGGTTCCTTCCTTGACGACTCGAGTGACTATGTAAGGACCTTCCCAGTTGGGAGACAGTTTATTTTGCTGAGTTCTTCTTCCCGTTGCTTCAATCTTTCTCAACACATGGTCTCCTACTTGGAATGATCTTGCCTTGACCTTCTTGTCGTGATAACTTTTAGTTCGCTGCTTGTAGTTGACCATTCAAAGGTAGGCTGTATCTCGCTTCTCGTCGACTAGATCCAAGTCGATCAATCTGTTGGTATCATTTTGTTCCTGATTGAAGAAAGTCACTCTAGCGATGGGAAATCCGAGCTCGGCAGTGCCATGGCCTCTGACCCATATGTGAGAGCAAAAGGGGTTTCCCCCGTAGGCCCCCGAGTGGTTGTACGAACTGCCCAAAGAGCAAGGGGGAGTTCGTCCAACCAATTGTTACGTCGACCTACGAGTCCTGTCTTGAGCGAAGATAGAACAAGTTTATTTGCTGCCTCAGCTTGCCCATTTCCTTGAGGGTAGTCCACAGAGGATTGCCAATGCTTGATTCCTACCCGATTCATCTCTGCTTCGAAGGCTCTGGAGAACTGCAGTCCATTGTCAGATACTATGGCTCGAGGAAAACCAAATCGACACCAAATGAAATCATGAATGAAGTTGATAGCGTTCTCCTCTGTGATGCGAGCTAATGGTTTGGCCTCAACCCATTTGGTGAAGTAATCAATGGCGACAATGACATACTTGCAATTTCCTCGGGCGGGAGGGAAGGGTCCAATTAAGTCGACACCCCACATGTCGAATGGCCAAGCTGCAATTACTGGAGTCTGCTCGGTTGTAGGCATGTGAGGTAAGTTGGCAAACCTTTGGCATTGATCACATTGTTGAACAAAGTTATGAGTATCAGCTCTCATATGCGCCGCAGTATCCCAAAGTGATTAACTTGTCAGCAAGAGTCCTGGCCCCCGGGTGTCCACCACAAATCCCACTGTGTACTTCATGTATCAATAGGGCGACCTCTTGAGGGTGGATGCATTTTAGCAACGGTCGGGTGTAGGATCTTCTGAACAGATCGCCTCCTTGAATGACATACCTCGGAGCTTTCTTTTTGATAGCTCGAGCCTTCTTCTCGTCATCTGGCAGCTCGCCACTTTCTATGTACGCCTTCATTTCCTCGATCCAACACTTCTCATAAGCCCAATTTCTTGAGGCGTCCTCTACGCATTGAATTTTTACTCTCTCATAAGCTGGATTTTCAAGAAAAGAGATGGGCTCATCATGTGGCTCATCTGAGGTAGCTAGTTTCGAGAGGAGGTCGGCTAGCTCGTTGTCCTCCCTTCCAATCCTCTGAATCTCCCAGAATTCCAAATCCTTTATCAGCTCCTTCACCAGGTCGCAGTATTTAATCAACGTGGAGCTAAGTACCTCGTACTCGCCTCTGACCTGGTTAACTATCAGTTGTGAATCACAATAAGCCATGATCTTAGTTGCTCCAAAACACTTGGCGTACTCTATGGCTGCTATCAAGGCTTCATATTCAGCCTGGTTGTTGGAAGCATCAAACTTGAACCTTAGTGATTCCTCGTACACTGTCCCAGATTCTGGTTCAATTAGCACTATCCCAGCTCCACTGCTATTCTTGGTCGCTGATCCGTCTGAATAGACCTTCCAACAATCGTCGGGTAGACTGATGGCGACCTGGGACTCTGGCTCCTTCCCTTTAGCCTTTTCCTTTGGAGCTCGCTGCTCGTTGTCTTCTTTGGTGAACGTAAGCTCGACCAAGAAGTCTGCTAGAGCTTGAGCCTTCAGTGCCTTTCGAGGTCGATACTCGATGTCAAATTCAGTAAGGGCAATTGACCAATTGAGCAGTCGACCTGAACTCTCCGGCTTGTGCAATATCTTTCTTAAAGGCGCATTAGTAAGAACCACAATTGGGTGAGCCAAGAAATAAGCTCGCAGCTTCCTTGAAGCCACGACTAGAGCATAAGCGACCTTCTCAGCATTGTAATATCTGCTCTCCACATCTGATAAGGCTTTGCTGATGTAGTATACTGGCTTTTGAAGCCCTTCATCTTCTCTAATCAAAACCGCCGCCACCGATTTATCTCCCACGGATAAATACACAAACAAAGTTTCACCGGTGGTCGGGCTACTCAGAGAGGTGGAGTAGCGAGGTAATCCTTCACCGTTGGAACGACGAATGACATTCGGTCGTCCATTCAAAACTTTTCGTCCCCCTCAATGCTTTGAAGAAGGGGAGAGACTTCTCTGCTGACTTTGATATGAAACGACCAAGAGCTGCTACCCTTCCGTTAAGTCGCTGCATCTCTTTGACACTGGTGGGAGCCTTCATGTCGACTAAAGCTTTGATTTTCTCTGGATTAGCCTCTATACCCCGTTGAGATACCATGAACCCAAGGAACTTTCCAGCAGCTACACCAAATACACACTTGCTAGGGTTGAGCTTCATGTCGTTTGCTCTTAAATTGGCGAACGTTTCCTTTAGGTCGACCACGTGACGTCCAGTCTTTGTTTTGATGACCATATCATCGACGTAGGCCTCCATGTTTCGACCAATTTGAGAAGCAAAGACTTTGTTCACCATCCTCTGATAAGTCGCCCCTGCATTCTTCAATCCAAACGGCATCATGTTGTAGCAGTAGATGCCTCCAGCTGCTTGAAATGCCGTCTTGACTATGTCATCCTCATGCATCTTAATCTGGTGGTAGCCTGAGTAAGCGTCGAGGAAACTGAGGGTGGAGTGACCAGCAATGGAGTCAACTAGCTTGTCGATCCTAGGAAGGGGATAGCTGTCTTTTGGGCAAGCAAGATTGAGAGTGGTGAAGTCGACGCACATCCGCCATTTGCCATTTGATTTTTTCACCATGACCACGTTGGCCAACCACGTTGTATGAGTGGCCTCTTTGATTATCCCTGCACTCAAAAGTTTTTGTACCTCGATTTTTATAGCCTCCTCCTTGTCACGAGCAAAGCTTCTCAATTTTTGGGGCCTAGGCTTTATGGTCGGGTTGACTTCAAGTCTATGAACGGCGACCTCTTCCTTGATTCCCCTCATGTCCTCTACTCTCCATGCTGTGATGATGAGTATCCGAAAATTTTCCCATTTTTATTTGAAAAAAATCAACGAAACGGAGTCGCCACGCCATTTTTATTTTGAGGGCCAAAACTTTGAAAAAAGCCCGAGATCAGAGATTTGGGTTCGGAGGTCACGTTACGCGCCGGGAAGGACGTTAGTGTGCACCCGGAACGCCTCGTAAAAACGAGTCTTCCAAACATTCAAAATCCTTTGTTGTGTGTGTGTGTGTGTGTGTGTGTGTGTGTGTTTTGGCCAAAATAAGTTGAAACTGAGGTAAGTAAAAATTGGGAACTCTTTTTAAGGATTTAAACTGATCCCATGATTTTTTGGGTGATTTTTGGGTTGAGATTTGTAACTCAAAAGATTTTTGGAAGTTGAAAACCATTTCTGCCAAAATGAAAAAAGCAGTTGACCCTTGACTTTGAAATGGACTTTAGGGCTTGAAAAATCCAGAATATGGGAAAAGTCCGGGAATGAAAAATGTTCAAAACACCTTAAAAAAGGTTTCTGTAAAAGAACTTTTCATTTTGGAGATGATTTGAGGGGTCAAAACCTTCCGGAAATCTCAGATCTGAAATCTGGATTTCCAGAGACTGATGAACTGACCTTTAAAAGAAAATTTGAAAAAAGGAGTTTTACTCACACACAAAAATAAAGTAAAAATATGTATGGAAATATCTGGATGTTGGCTACAAAAAGTGTTTTGTAGTTAACACCAAATTCCACATTTATCTGTGTCCAATAAATTAGACCATGGACTGAGGTCTGAGAAAATTGCTACTGGACAGCAACTTCTCAAGAAAGAAAATATGATTTTAAAGGGGGTTTTGCATCCATGCTTGTCCCCATTTCCCTAGGTTTTGGTTAGTGATCACTAGACATTTTAGTGGTGAATCAACTATACCAAACCATCCTTGGGGTACATTAGGACTAAGCACTTCATTTGCTTGGGAAGGGGAATTTTATCCTTTGAAATCAAGATTTAGTGCTTGAAAATGGTATTTAGGGTTTTGAAAATGCATTTTCTTTGCAAGAAAGTAAGAATACTTTGAAAACAATGTTGATCCTTGTAGAAGATCATCCATGGAGATGAACTTCCATGGTGATCTTCTTGGATCTAAGACAAGAAGATGAAATAACTACATTTTGTAGTTTGAAGATGCATGCAATGAATGAGAGATTTAGTGTGGGGAGAGGGAGGTTATACCTATCTTCCTTGAGTTTGTGTTTGAATGGGTTCAAAGGCTTGAATGTGTATGAGGTTTGAAAGTGTTTAGGGTTGATGATTTGAGTTGGTTAAAGAGAAAACAAGTAGATAACAATGAAGTCCTCTATGTTTTCTCTCTAATCCTCCTCCTAAAGGGTGATTTGAGCTTGGATTGGTGTATGTATGAGAGTATGTATGAGAGTGATTTGAAGTGTTTGTGAGTGAGTGAGATTTGGGAAAGATTGGAGAGAAAATGGTGGCAATTCAAGTGAATTCCCACTGTTTTCTCTCTATATTTCGCCAGAGTTTCGTTGCTGTGATCAAAATGTGTTGTGTAAACTGAGAGAGGAGGGTTCAATTTATAGCCCACTGTGAGGAGCAATCCCATCCGCGCGGAGGGTTCCGTAGACGTGCCTGGTGCATTAAATGCTGCTCCAGGCTTTGAACAGAAGAATATTATTCAAAAATTTCCAGCAGTTTGTTTTTCAACTTGCCCAATTCGGATTTTTCCAATTTCTTTTGCTTTTTGAGATTCTTTTCTTGGTTTAACTTTAAATGGCAATGCCCACTTTACCCTTGCTTTGTTAGAAAGGTTAGGGTTTGTTAGAAATGTTAGAAATGTTAAAACTTTCGTTAACTTTCTAACGAAAAAGCTACCAACTCAAATTGGAGCACTTACAGTAGCCCCTCGGCGACGGTGCTTTCGAAGGAAGCGGGGTCGTCGATAAGAGTAAGGCTCCATATTTGACAGATGATCAAGTAATCGAGTGGCTGAACCTATTCAATAGGCTACCTACGTATCCCGAATGGGAATCAAGCCGGTCGTAGTTCGGGTCTTTCGACTATCTTTAGCCTTCGACTCTACTGCTTTAGGAAAGTCGCCCTAAGATTTGACTATTTTTGGGAAGTCGCCCTATGGTCTGACTATTTTTGGGAAGTCACCCTATGATCTGACTGTTTTTGGGGAAGTCACCCTATGGTCTGACTATTTTTTGGGGAGTCACCCTATGGTCTGACTATTTTTGGGAAGTCACCCTATGGTTTGACTATTTTTGGGAAGTCGCCCTATGATTTGACTATTTTTGGGAAGTCACCCTATGATCTGACTGTTTTGGGGAAGTCGCCCTAGGGGATGATTGCGATTTATCGCTTTCCTCGTGTTGTGTGTGATAGCGTTTTAGGTGCCTCAAACCTTAATGATGGCGTCTTAGGTGCCTTGAACCTTGATGATGGCGTCTTAGGTGCCTCGAACCTTGATGATGGCGTCTTAGGTGCCTCGAACCTCGATGATGGCGTCTTAGGTGCCTCGAACCTTGATGATGGCGTCTTAGGTGCCTCGAACCTTGATGATGGCGTCTTAGGTGCCTCGAACCTTGATGATGGCATCTTAGGTGCCTCGAACCTTGATGATGGCGTCTTAGGTGCCTCGAACCTTGATGATGGCGTCTTAGGTGCCTCGAACCTCGATGATGGCGTCTTAGGTGCCTCGAACCTTGACGATGGCATCTTAGGTGCCTCGAACCTTGTTGATGGCGTCTTAGGTGCCTCGAACCTTGATGATGGCGTCTTAGGTGCCTCGAACCTTGACGATGGCGTCTTAGGTGCCTCGAACCTTGATGATGGCGTCTTAGGTGCCTCGAACCTTGATGATGGCGTCTTAGGTGCCTCGAACCTTGATGATGGCGTCTTAGGTGCCTCGAACCTTGATGATGGCGTCTTAGGTGCCTCGAACCTCGATGATGGCGTCTTAGGTGCCTCGAACCTTGACGATGGCGTCTTAGGTGCCTCGAACCTTGTTGATGGCGTCTTAGGTGCCTCGAACCTTGATGATGGCGTCTTAGGTGCCTCGAACCTTGATGATGGCGTTTTAGGTGCCTCGAACCTTGATGATGGCGTCTTAGGTGCCTCGAACCTTGATTTGAAATGATTTCCTTTGATGGTTTAGGATAGATGGTCCTCTAGTGGACTTCATTTGAAGGGATCGGTTTTACGTTTCTTTGCCGAAGGAAAGGATGACCGTCTTTGGTCGAGTGGTTGGACCTAATGATAGGCTACCTACGTATCCTTAAGAGGGAATCAAGCCGGTCGTAGTTCGAAAATTGCCGGGGATGGTCTAGGATGGTTTGACAGGATCTGAGGCTTGATATTTTTTGGGAAGTCACCCTAAGATTTGATGATAATGTTCTAAGTCGTCGATTAAGATATGCTTTCATAGGGATAGCTAAAGCTACGGGTAATCATGAAAGAGTTGAGATATGTTCGTGGACTCGCCGACGATTTGTACCTTTGATGTGCATTTTGACTCGAAGGAGGAGGAGCCCAGCATCTTGCCGGTGATCGTCAAACTTGTAGAGGTTTTTGAGCTTGTCTTCACATTGGGACGCTTTGAGAACTTGGTGTCTCTAATCGAGATGTTGAGAACATTTGGCGTCCCCGACCGATTTGCATTTGAGAACTTGGCGTCTCGACCGATTTGCATTTGAGAACTTGGCGTCTCCGACCGACCGTATTTGAGACCTTGGTCGACCGATTTGCATTTTGAGAACTTGGCGTCTCCGACCGCATCCGTATTGAGAATCTTGGCGTCCCGACCGATTTGTACTGAGAGAGCTGCGTCCCGACCGTGATTTGATTCGAGCTTCGCGTCCGACCGATTTGTATTCGAGAGGACTTCAAGCCTCGACCGATTCGGCATTTTGAGAACTCGCGTCTCGACCGATTCAGACGTATTTGAGAGAACTTCGCGTCCTTGACCGATTTCAGATTTGCGTTTGAGAACTTGGCGTCCCCGACCGATTTGCATTTGAGAGCTTGGCGTCCCCGACCGATTGTATTCCCGAGAATCTTGGCGTCTCCGGCCCGAATTGTATTGGAGAACTTGGCGTCTCTGACCGATTTGTATTTGAGAACTTGGCGTCCCTGACCGATTTGTAGGCACTGGAGGCGGTCTTCATATGTTTGTGGATGTTGGGGGTCTTCATTCATTTGTGGACATTGGAGGTCGACTTTGGTGAAGATCATCCTTGCCGAAAAAAAGGGGATTTGATTTCACGTTGTAATTCCTGCATTCGTTAGTGAAGAGGAAGATGCATATATGGCATTCATGATGGCGGATGCATGGATAGAACCAAAAATGATTATGAGATGATGCATTTACTTGCTTTCGAAGATGCACTTGCCTAAGCTTTTGGCAGGAAATTATGATTTATGATTTTCAATCACTTAGGATTTTTCCTATTGACTCAAGTTTTGTGCATGCTATATGAGCCCTTGGGAGATTTTTGTGGGGATGCATGGTGATGAGAGATGTGCGTGTTGTTGATCTGCTTTGGGACAAGCTTTGAAAGTGGGGTGATATCCTTTGGTCGCGGACTGAATTACATGTTATTGATGAGGTCAATTTTGATCTTGGGATGAAGTTGGATTTGAACCCTGGTCTCGATTGAAATTTCTTTTCGGTCTCGGACATTTGAAGCCGACGCCGATGTGCTCTAGAATCAAAGCATGTTGACATGAATGAACCCTCTTTGCTTGGGTTAGTTGTGATTTGACGAAATGCCGATATGAGGAGATTCCCAATTCTCAACTTTTGATGATGCAGGAGTTGCCATATGCCAAGTTCTAAAGCCGAAACTCCAAGACAGCTTGTTGAGGTGACCGAGACCTTTCTTCCGAAGATAGGTGTGACTTGATAAAGCCCCATTCCATGGAAAAGACATGGCGAAAACCACGGAATCTTTCTCTGAATGATTTGATGAAGCCCCTGTGTTTGACAAAGCGTCACTACAGAGGTCCAGCTAAAGGTTTGACCGACATACCGATGAAGTACCGAGCCAATCGATCAACGTGAGAGCCTTCAAGGTGAAGTTGTCATGAAGAGAGAAACCCATCTTTGATACCGACTATGAAACTAGAATCCTCTCTTCGAAGAGTGTCTTCCATATGGGAACCGTTAGCCATAGTGGCACTTGGCTTGTTCGTGGCTTCAATCATATTCACCCTACTTTTTTTTTTAGGGAATGGATTGTTGATCGTATTGGGTCCTTGGGGTCCCCTTTTCGATCGGTTCTCACACCTTTTGCCCTTTTCGGGAGTCGTGTTGGAGGTGGAAGAAACCCGGTATCCGTAAGCAAAAAGCGGTGCGACAACTCGCTGCGATTGTAAGCCCTCTCAAATTTAGCCCCGAATTGATCATTGCCCGTAGATCCGGATAGGGAAATTGCTAAGTGAGGCCCTCGATGTGGTTTCGGGCGTGACTGAAAGATGTCTAGTTGTTCCTCTTCAAAAGGAGGAGTTGCCATCTTGCTTGTAAAAGTCCCCGATGTTCTCGTCGGACGCCGCATTGTTGTCTGTGTGTCAAATCTATTTACTTCCCACTCCAAGTTAGCTAGTAATCTGGTCCCATTGTAGCCCCGGCCTCGGATTTTAAGCGGAAGAACCATTTTAGAGCACTTTGGACTTCAAAGAGAGATCGAAATAGTCGCCCAACCGCTGATTGGCGCCCTTTGACCTTCATTGCCAAGGTATACGTGTCCAGATGGGTTTTCGGGCATGCAAAGTGCCATCAAAGAGATCCAAATTAGGCATCACGAATTTGTGGGGAACAAAGGAGTCCGGGTTCGTTGGTCGGAAAGCGTACTTCTTAGCGTCAATTCGGCAATCCGTGCTTTCATTTCCTTGTGTCGTTCCACGAACCAAGCCAAATGAGGGTCTTGTGGTGGAACCATGGCATTCAAACCAGCGATCGAGCTAGAGAGAGGAGCTACCACCGGCGGCAGACAGGTGGAGGGAACGGCCGATCTCGGGACATAGGTGAAATCCCGTCCTTGGCCCGAATCACCCCGTGGAGCTTGAGTAGGACCCCGGGCAAAGCGGATAGAACCTCGCGGCTTGTTGTTGATTTTCAACCGGCAAAGAGGGCGAAGGCGCCTTGATGTAGCCGGGTAACTCGGATTTCGGAGCGAGGCCCATAAGTAGGCTTAAGTGCGGGAGCTGCTTTGTCCACGATTGTTGAATTGCATAGCTGAAGGTGCATGACCAGGGGGTACTGCGGTCCCGGTGATTCCGATGAAACCGGGATGGAGGCTTAGTAACCCATCGAAGCCCGGGAGTGAGGAATGGATTTGTGAAAGCCGCGTGAGGAGCGGCCGAGCTAGCATCATTCTCGAGGAAGGGCTTCGACCGTTGCCCCTGGACCGCATCGTGGAAGCATTCCAAACTGTTGCTGCGAAGGCCCCGATAGATTGGTTCCAAACCGAGGTGGGATTCCAATTTGTCGTGGTATTCCGAGGTAACCCCAACCATGAGAAGACATTCCGTATCGATTTTGCCCCGCCGAGAGCCGTGAACCGATCGGGTCACGTTAGACCGCATGGGTCCAAAAGAGTCTCGTATTTGGGGTTTCTTTGTCCCGCTGGAGACGGCCATGAAGGGATCTTATGAGGCTTGTGCGGTGCCGGATTGGATATCTTGAACCGGGTCTGTCCAAGGCATTTCAAACCGATGTAACCGAGAAGCTCCCGACCGATTCGTACCGAACCGCCGAGGCATACCAAACCGCTGTGACATACCGAGCCGACCCCGATCGCTTTGAGGCATACCATACTGGCCCAAATCGGATCAAGTCAATTTGTTTCTCCAAACGACTGTCCTGCATCGAACCGTGGAATGTATATCAAACCGAGGCTGAAAGGATGGCTGATTCGCGAGTTGAGAAGAGTGTGAGGAAGGTGGTGGCATTCGGCGGTAGTCTGTCTGGCCAAGATAGGGATAAGGATCCTCTTCCTCTTCTACCGTGAAAGTTCCATCTGGCCGAGGGCAATCACAAACCAAAATTCCCGACACCTTCCAAGGATGAACATCGAAACCTCATTCGATTGGCACAAGGAGTCTTATGGACTCGGTTCCAATATTAGCCATAGGAAATATGATGAATTTCTCGTGTCTTGGTTAAAATTCCGTCCTCATCCTTCGACATCAAAGAACTCGCGCTTGACAAACCCATGACCAACATGGCGATCAAATCTCACTTTGCTTGGTGGAGCCTTCGTCTCAAGAGATGTGTTTGCGAAGTCTTGATTTTGAAGAAGTGACTTGGCAAAGCCTTTGTCTCATGATTGTGAATCTGACACAAACCTGGTAGGCATTGCAGACTGATACTGAGATGAGTCTAAACAAAGACCCATCCCATCTTGTAGCAAAGTGAAGAACCAGCGTGACCAAAGAAGCCCCACTCTAAACAAATGGCTTGACGAAAGTCCTCCCTCAAAGAGTACAGTGCAGCTCTAATGCAAATTGAATTGTCATGTAGCAAAAGAGGCAACCCATCCTTCTATATTTACTTTATTATTTTCTTTAGTCAATTAGTCAACCGGAAGAAAATGTAAAAGAGAGACAATTTAGAAATGTATACCTGCAGGGGCATATTTTCGAAGAGTGGGGGCGAATCCCCGATTTGTATTATTTGTTGGCCTTATTTGATGAAGGCACAAAAGAACTCGCTTTGGGTTTGACTCTTTTGAGAGAGCATAAGTGTAGAAAGGTTTGTAAAAGTGTATGGAAGCCCCTGCTGACAGAAAATTAGTGTCTAGCTCTATTTTTCCTATAATGTAGAAAAAGAAGACTTGTCGAGACATCTGAAAACATGTTTTATTCAAAATGATCACAAGATTGCTTAAAACCCTTTATTGATGTTCGGGTTATTCAACCCCTAATCTCGATATGAACAAACATTTTGATTAATCATGAGGAGAAAGTCAACTGATACCAAGAGTCGAAGTTGGCGAATGGTGAAGAGGGATCGTGTATAGGAGAGGCTATTGGTGAGGCCGGATTTTCTGGGATTTGAATGTGTTTATGACCGGACCATTTCTGGTTGCCTACGTTCCCCTCATTGTGAGGAGCTCAGGTCGCCGTAGTTCGGGTCTGAACTGTGTTTGGCTTTAGAAAAGGGGTATGAACATTTGTGGTACTTTTGGTGAAAAGGCTCGGATAGGAAGTTTGGATGATAAGGTGCGGGCCTTGAGGTGATTCCTTGACAAGTCATTTTGAGCGATTCCGTTGCTTCTTGATCGTCGTCCTTCATCGGAGGAGAAATATTTTGGATGCAGCTTAAGGGCTTATGATATGTTTTTGCCGTTGCTTTAATCAAGCTCCCTTGTTGTCGACAACTTCCGTTCTTCGGGCTTTAATTTAGCCCATATGTCAAACCTTCTGATCGGCGGTGCTAGGTCCTTGGCCTCATTTTTTTTTGAAGCTTTTGTTTTTTTTTTTGAAGCTTTTTTTTTTGAAGCTTTTTTTTTTTGAAGCTTTTGTTTTTTTTTTTTGAAGCTTTTGTTTTTTTTTTTTGAAGCTTTTTTTTTTTTTAAGCTTTTGTTTTTTTTTTGAAGCTTTTGTTTTTTTTTTTTTGAAGCTTTTGTTTTTTTTTCTTCTGAGCGCTTGAGGGCGAAGGCAAGCTTCTACTTGAACTTTCTTGATGCATGGGGGGCGGAGGCAAGCCCCTGTTTTTTTCGATATGGGGTCGATCTCCCGATGCTGAGTGACCTTTTGTTGTCCCTTGATGTTGCCGCCTTCGTTGACTTGATCAAGGTGATGATGGGGATATGTTTTGGAAAGTGTATGGCTTGATGGAGGCCTTTGTGAGGTGAGGAAAGTGTATAGGGAGGGCATTAGTTGACTTTCTCGCACCAATTAATTAAAATCTTAATCATTTCCAGAGATTATTTGTTGAGCGATGCGAGTGATTATTTAAAATAAAACCATTTCATTAAATGTAATGTAGGTGTGCAAATAATGTCTCAAGTCTAGCGAGAAAAGAAAAAGACTCTTTTATAGAAAACTTAAGATTAACTACAATGTCCAAGGAGGACTTGATTGAACAAAGAAAGTACTAGAACCTACGAAGGTTGACTAAAAGATTGTTTTAATATTAAAGGATGGGTAGCCCCTAGTCTAGCTACTCTTTGTTGTTGGACTGCCAAGACGCTTGAGCTTTCCATCTTTCTGTTAACTTCTGATTTCATTACTGCAGACCGAGGCAGTGATCGCTTACGTGCCCATGATACTGGTGGGAGCGGAGGAGTTTGAGGCCATGGAGCAGCTGGGGCGAGCACAAGTTGTCCAAAGAAACGGGTCGGAAAAGTCACGGGGACGAACTTTGTCGACTGAGCATATTGATGGAAGGAAGTGAACCTTTGAGGGGTATTGGGCTCTGTTTGGGAGGATTCAGCGATGCGCTGGTTGTTTTGAGTGAAAGGGGTGATACTAGCTGATTGTGTCTTCGGGCCTTTCTCAAGCTTGGAACTGGCATTAGACAAGTGTGCTCTGGGCAAAGTTGTCCTATCGGATTCTCTCACTTCGGCACTTGAATTTTGCGCGACAGAATCATTTCTTTACCTGGTTCGACATCTTGGGTCAAAGGAGTGCTAGTACTTATCATAAGATCAAGCTTCTCCTGCATTTGTTTCACTTGCTCTATCAATATTGCCACATGGGGATCAACGGGAACATTCGAGTTACTGGAACTCGCAACAAGACTCTTATCGGCAGAGGGAAACACAAACAGACCGGTGAAACTGACGGGTGAATTCACTAAGTCCGGTAGACGACAACGGAAAACTTGTGGCATCCGGGTTTTCTTTTAGCAACTCATGATCGCATTCGGGTGGGTGTAGAGGCTTCGTAACATAGCCACATAGCTCAAACTCGATTATGTGAAGCCGGAGCATAAACCGGCAGTATTCTGAAATTGAGGAACAAAGTGTGATGGAGCCCCACTCGTTAGAAGCCGAGGGCGATGGAGCCCTAATGGCCCGAGGTGGCCGGAAAGGGTCAAGAGGAATTGTCCTTGGCAAGGGATCATATGTGGATGGAAGGAGGTGTTGGCCGTGGGATGGAGAGTTATAGGATGAAGGGACCGAAATCACGCTTCAAGTCTCATCTTCGACCATGACCAGGGAACCATTCGCCTCAACCGTTACCCGAACTCCATGGCGGCGGAGAGCATTGATGGCAGTGGTCACCGTTTCTTCATGAATCTTATGGGCGTTTTCCAAAGCCAGGACTAACTCTTCCTTCCTAATCATCGGGTTTCTTGTATCCTTATCGCTTTCGCCAAATCCGCCATCGATCATTATCATCCCATTTAACCTTGGCGTCGCCGTGAACTTATCGGAGGGCGAGAGTTCAAAGCATTTCACCAAATCCAGCCTTTTCCATGGCCACACGCTTGTTGCGGTCAAACCATCCATTCTCAACATTTGTTGCGACTAAATCATCCGGCTTGTCGAGTCTCGTTGAATTCACAGAGTTTGAATCATAAAATTCAATCATGTTTACATTCGCGTTGTTTGGGAAATGATCGTTGGCGGGGTTGAGATCACCGAGGCGCTCGAGTTTGCCCTTCTTAATCAATCCCCGAATCGCCTTTCTCAAAGCCGTACGGTTGTCGGTCATATGACCGTGATACATGCGGTGGAAAGCACAATGCTTAGTGGTGTCAAAAGGGATTTTGGGATCCTTGGGCTGATAGTTTCTCATGGGTTCGAGGAGACCCTGCTCTAGCAAGCTATTTAAAACTTTGCTTAAGGGAACACCCAAATCCTCGGGATTCGAGATTTGGTCATTGACTTGGTCACCATTCTGAATAGGGTTTGCCGGTTTTGGTCCATTGGGGCGCTCAAGCTTGCCCGTTTCGATTAACCTTTGAACCGCTCTCTTCAAGACTATGCAGTTGTCGGTCGTGTGGCCATAATGATCATGGAAGGCGCAGTGCTTACTCATGTCGAGAGGTGCATTTGAGCTCCTTGGATGGTAGTCCTTGAGAGGCTCCAAAAGGCCTACCCTTACTAAGCCCTTGAAAATTAAGCCCATGGGCATCCCAAGATCATCAAAACGTTCTCGTTGCCTTAAAGGACCACCATTTCTTGGTTGCTTTTGGGGGCCGTCAATTGTACACAATGCCTTCTTTCCTTTACCGGATGTCGGAGCCGTGTTGGAAGGGTAAGGTTTATAGCGGCGAGACATGTTCAAACTCGTAGTCTTTTCCCGTGCACGAACCCTTTTGATGTAATCATCAATGTAATCGTCGAGATTCGACCTTTTGTAAACTTCATTCGTGTCAGATACACAAGATTGATATGGTGAGATGGCCCGAGTCGAGCGATCGTCGATACTCTTGTTGCTAGGCTTTTCTTGTACCTTCTTAATTGGTTCTACCAATAATCCGTTGGACGAGTCAATAGGAACATTAGGATTGCATGACCCCGCCACAAGATTGGCATTAGCAAACGAAACCACAGTAGGAAGTACTCTGGTGGGAGGAATGACGAGTCTGAGCATTAAAAGCGTGACCGTAATCTTCCTCATAAGGCCCGGCAGCTTGCCGAAGATGAAGATATATGGCTCGTAATGGGTGGATACCAGGGAGCAGTGAGTGCGGATCCGTAAGGCCGCTGAAAACATGAGGTTTGAGGCATCGTAATGAGGATTGAATGTGTCTTGACCGCACCGAGGAACATGGCTGCAAGGGAAATGTGTATACTGTACTTGATGAGCAGGAGCAGCTTGCGTAACGCCGGGTGGAGAATTTGATGAGGAGCATTTGACCTTGTCGGACTTCCCAACCGGAGGGCGGGGTAGAGCTCGATGAAGTGGTGATAAAAGCCTGGTGGCCCACGTGATCTCGCAGGATCATAGGGGCCGTTGCTTTGAGAATTGGAGGAAGCAAGCCGGCCCCTCTCGAACCATGGAGCCTGAGAAACGAACTGTCCCATTCCGAGATGGTGATCCGAGCCAGACTGATGCTGTGAAGTAGTGAACTGACCCCTTCCAAGCTGTGGGGCGAAAGCCAACTGATTCAATCCTAGTGGTGAGGCCCGAGAGGCACCGGGGCAAGTTGACCTAGATCGGACTGTTGATGAGTATCGAGCCGTAGGGCCGAGATGTACCGAATCGACCACCCTGCATCGACGGCCCGGCCGACCGAGGTTTTGGAGTAGCGAACCGACCCATTCCAAGCCGTGGGCGTAAATGCATCGATTGAAACCCAAAGGTGAAAACTGAGAGGCGCCGGGGGGAAGTTGACCAAGATCGATACGATGCGGCCGAGAGGCAGGCTGAGTGATAGGCTGGGGGATGCTTGGCCCATTAGTAGTTCCACACGAAAAGGAACAGGGCATTTGATGGTAGTTGGCATGTCCAGGAGGGTAATTAGCTCCAATCTCCGCATCAATCGTAAAGGTTCCATTAGGGTGGCGAACAATCGTTAGCCCCCGGGTTCTCGACACTTTCCAATAACCGACCGATCGAGCCATCTCGATTCCACCGTTCGTCATTTTGCGGATTTTCGTGGTGCGGAGTTGTACGTCCCCACCGTTCTCCTCCGAGTTGGCCATTCTCAAACTTTGAACCGAAGCGAAGGAGGAAACCGACGAAGTATCGACTTCGGAATTACCGAGATGAACAAACGATGACCCGGTCTCGATCCAAACTTTGCTTACTGTGGAAGGCACAAAAGGGTGTGGTTCGGACTCGGAAGCGAAACAAAGGTTGGTGTTCGGGCTTAAGGCTCATGCAACATGCGCTTATTTGTTCATGTTTACTTAAAACACGTTTTATTAACCTAATCGGTTGGAAAAGATTGCTCTTCTTTTTGCGAACTACTGCGGATCCCGGATCAGTGGGCCCCATCACTACGTCTATAAGCCCCTCGTATTCCACCCGTATTTCGACCTCCCAGGTGGACAGCCGGGCGAGGGTCCTATAGGGCAAGCGGGTCCCACCGACCGAAAGAAAAACGATCCTAAAAGTCTGGCGGGTAATCGAGTCTTAACGAGCGTTCGATGTAAATTACGGACAAAGCTGACGTCAAAGTCAAGATCGTGTCCGAGGGCTCGACAAAAAGTCGGCATGATTTGGACTGATAAATGTCCGCAATTGATCTTGACTTGTCGTCAGTTAAGCCGTAATTAGGCATGGAATAACCGTTAATCCTTGATGACTCAGTGTCATGCTGGGAGTCGGTGTATAATTTGTGCCGCCGTAGCCGAAGTCAAGGCGCCGGTCAATATCTTGGTCAAAGTCTGCGGCGGAAAACCGGCAGAGCTTCGACTGATTAGGGACCCGAAAGATATTGAGTCGGTATGCCGACAAAGGCTTGAAAGGAAAGGTCTATACACAGACAGGGCATGACACAGACCAGACTAAAAACCAACCGGGTCTCGGACAAAGTGTGTCACGGACAGGTGCATGGTCGACACGAGGCTCCATGGGATGTTTGGGTAGTCCTGTGCTCATCCGAGAGGCGTAATAAGACCAAACGGACCGCGACAAGGATTTTCCCGGGTTAAGGACGTAGTGTGCAGTGTACGGTCAACGTGCGCGTAGTGTGCAAGCAGTCTATCTTCTCTTTCTGAGTAAAATAGAAATTTTTTATGTGTTTTAAAAGACATGATGCATGATTTTTTTTTGAATTTTTTTTTTGAAAATTTTATGAACACATAAGCACATAAGCACAAAAATTCCGACGATTAGGGACTTCATTTCCGACAGTCAATATTTTGACTTTTCCCGAGGCGGCCAAAACAAACACGAAAACGTGCAAAAGTCAACACACACAAAACAAAGGATTTTCAAATGTTGAGACGGAAGCTTGACCCTCAAAAGTTTTTCTTTTTTTTTTTTGAAAGATAAAACTTGTTAGTCCCCAGCGGAGTCGCCACTGTGATGATGAGTATCCGAAAATTTTCCCATTTTTATTTGAAAAAAATCAACGAAACGGAGTCGCCACGCCATTTTTATTTTGAGGGCCAAAACTTTGAAAAAAGCCCGAGATCAGAGATTTGGGTTCGGAGGTCACGTTACGCGCCGGGAAGGACGTTAGTGTGCACCCGGAACGCCTCGTAAAAACGAGTCTTCCAAACATTCAAAATCCTTTGTTGTGTGTGTGTGTGTGTGTGTGTGTTTTGGCCAAAATAAGTTGAAACTGAGGTAAGTAAAAATTGGGAACTCTTTTTAAGGATTTAAACTGATCCCATGATTTTTTGGGTGATTTTTGGGTTGAGATTTGTAACTCAAAAGATTTTTGGAAGTTGAAAACCATTTCTGCCAAAATGAAAAAAGCAGTTGACCCTTGACTTTGAAATGGACTTTAGGGCTTGAAAAATCCAGAATATGGGAAAAGTCCGGGAATGAAAAATGTTCAAAACACCTTAAAAAAGGTTTCTGTAAAAGAACTTTTCATTTTGGAGATGATTTGAGGGGTCAAAACCTTCCGGAAATCTCAGATCTGAAATCTGGATTTCCAGAGACTGATGAACTGACCTTTAAAAGAAAATTTGAAAAAAGGAGTTTTACTCACACAAAAAATAAAGTAAAAATATGTATGGAAATATCTGGATGTTGGCTACAAAAAGTGTTTTGTAGTTAACACCAAATTCCACATTTATCTGTGTCCAATAAATTAGACCATGGACTGAGGTCTGAGAAAATTGCTACTGGACAGCAACTTCTCAAGAAAGAAAATATGATTTTAAAGGGGGTTTTGCATCCATGCTTGTCCCCATTTCCCTAGGTTTTGGTTAGTGATCACTAGACATTTTAGTGGTGAATCAACTATACCAAACCATCCTTGGGGTACATTAGGACTAAGCACTTCATTTGCTTGGGAAGGGGAATTTTATCCTTTGAAATCAAGATTTAGTGCTTGAAAATGGTATTTAGGGTTTTGAAAATGCATTTTCTTTGCAAGAAAGTAAGAATACTTTGAAAACAATGTTGATCCTTGTAGAAGATCATCCATGGAGATGAACTTCCATGGTGATCTTCTTGGATCTAAGACAAGAAGATGAAATAACTACATTTTGTAGTTTGAAGATGCATGCAATGAATGAGAGATTTAGTGTGGGGAGAGGGAGGTTATACCTATCTTCCTTGAGTTTGTGTTTGAATGGGTTCAAAGGCTTGAATGTGTATGAGGTTTGAAAGTGTTTAGGGTTGATGATTTGAGTTGGTTAAAGAGAAAACAAGTAGATAACAATGAAGTCCTCTATGTTTTCTCTCTAATCCTCCTCCTAAAGGGTGATTTGAGCTTGGATTGGTGTATGTATGAGAGTATGTATGAGAGTGATTTGAAGTGTTTGTGAGTGAGTGAGATTTGGGAAAGATTGGAGAGAAAATGGTGGCAATTCAAGTGAATTCCCACTGTTTTCTCTCTATATTTCGCCAGAGTTTCGTTGCTGTGATCAAAATGTGTTGTGTAAACTGAGAGAGGAGGGTTCAATTTATAGCCCACTGTGAGGAGCAATCCCATCCGCGCGGAGGGTTCCGTAGACGTGCCTGGTGCATTAAATGCTGCTCCAGGGCTTTGAACAGGAAGAATATTATTCAAAAATTTCCAGCAGTTTGTTTTTCAACTTGCCCAATTCGGATTTTTCCAATTTCTTTTGCTTTTTGAGATTCTTTTCTTGGTTTAACTTTAAATGGCAATGCCCACTTTACCCTTGCTTTGTTAGAAAGGTTAGGGTTTGTTAGAAATGTTAGAAATGTTAAAACTTTCGTTAACTTTCTAACGAAAAAGCTACCAACTCAAATTGGAGCACTTACACATGCGAAGACATCATTGCTCTCCTTAAGCAGCTCGATTATTTCCAGCCTTTCTTCAGCTGACAACTGTTTCCCAATTTGAATTTTTTGGTCGGGGTAGGAAGGGTTGGTGATCACTGACTCTAGCTCGTCCACGCCTTCCAGTTGGACCATCCCTGAATTGCAAGGTTTCGATGATGATCTCCCTCACTTTTTGCCTTTCCTCGGCCCCCAGGTGTGGAGCCTCCTCTGCTATCATATCATCCAGCTTATTTGCAACCTCGCTGGTGGTGGTGGTGGCCCCCGAGTTATTGTCGATCTGGAGGCATAGGTTGCCCATGAGGATTTGATCGACCATAACTACATCTGAATCGACCTCTGTGGTGTTAGAGTGACGTGTCGACTCAAGCATGACCTCGTCATTTGAGCGATAGGTCGACTCTTCCACGTCGGTGATTGTTGACAGTCGAGTAGTTTTGGTGACTGATTGAGACATCTTTAAATAACCATCTGCCGTCTCAATTTCTAGCTCTCTCTTCTTTCTTTCCCGAAGAACATGGTCCAGGTAGGCTCGAGCTGTGCCTTGTACGCAGCCTACTCCAGCGGGTGTGGGGAACTTGACTCGCTGATGAGGTATCGACGCCACCATTCCAAGAGCGACCTGACCAGGAATACCAAGTATAGCGGCATAGTCACTGTTTACATTAATCACAATAAATTGTACCTTCGAGACGACCCTGAGGGGGTGTTGGCCTAGGTCGACGTCGAGCTCAATCTGACCTTTTGCATCAACCCGATGGTTGGTGAAGCCCTCCAACCTGCCATCATATCTTTCCAACTGCTCGTCATTAAGACCCATTTCCTTGAAAGTCTTGTAGAACAAAATATCTTTGCAGGCTCCCGTGTCGACTAAGAGTCTGCTCGTCGTACATCCGTCTATGAGACCTGGGATGACGAGGACTTGCTCCCTAGCCGCCATATTAGTTGCCAACTCATGGGGGTAGAAGCTGATCGTTTCATCTCTAACATTTCTCCTTGGAGGTACGTGTGGGGCTTTACTGAGTTGAAAGATCTTGTGCTTGATAGCAGTGTTACTTGCTTGCTCGTAATGACCCCCAAGTTCGCCCGGGTTGCCTCGGTCCTTGTTGTCCACCTGCTGGCTGCTCGCCTCCACCAGCTTGAGGTCTTTTCACATATGCGTCGAGTCTCCCCTGCTTGACCATTCTTTGGATGATACGCTTCAAACCCAAGCAATCCTCTGTGAGATGACCCGTGTCCTTGTGGTAATCACAGTATTTGCTGTTGTCCCTTCTGAACTTGTTGCACAGGTTCATTGAGGCAGGTGGTGCCAACTCGACGACATTCATGATTTACTCGTTCGACTCACCGTAAGGGAGTGAAAACCTCGAGCACCTTCTCTCGTAGCCCTAGTCCTGTTCTTTCCATTCTTCTTATTTCCTCCATTCTTGTTGGGGTCCTTCTTATCATCGGCGCCCTCGGCCTTGGGACTCTTTCCATTCTTCTTCTCTTTCCTTTCCTCAGAAGAGCGACATTATACACCTTCTCAAACAACTCCCGTCGAGTTGTTCTTGTACGAACCGTGAGTTCATAATCCATGTCTGCCGAGGAAATACCGTTTCGGAAGTAATTGATGACTTCCCTATCAGTGAGGTCCTCCTCTATCTTATCCACCATTTACTTGAACTTGGTGAAGTAGCTCATCGAGCTTTCATTTTTGGCCTGTACCAAGTTGTTCAGATCAGTGACAGTCACCTTCCGAGCTCCGGCAGTCGAGAAGCGATCTAAGAATTTTGTCCTGAAACATGTCCAAGTGGTGATGCTACCAGCGGCTAAACCATTGAACCAAGTTAAGGCCGCCCCAAATGAGTGTGCTTAGGAGAGCTTTGCACATATTGTCATCCTCATTGGCGACAAAACACATTGTGGCTTCCAGATGTGCTATATGACTCTTTGCATTGGTCGACCCCGAATACTTCTCCAGAAGAGGCAACCTGAAAGTAGGAGGAGGTCGACTATCCCTGATTTCTTTGGATAGAGGTCGAAGAGCATAGTCAATTCGTTCGACCTTTCCAATCTCCTTTTTCTTCTCCTCCTCCCATTGTTCGAATTTCTTTTTCATCAATAACCACTCTCTAGCGTCGGGTCTTTCATCTCCTGGAGGAACAAAGATTTGACTTCTGACCTTCACTTCTGGGGGGAGTTACCTGCCTACTCCTCCTGTCTCTGTGAGAATGAGCCCTCTCTGATCGAACTGGAGATCTATGCCTGTCATTTCTTTGTGGCGACCTGCGCCTATCAGCACCGGATGGCGACCTGCGCCTATTATCCCCGAGTGGCGACCTGCGCCTCTCCTCTCTTATAGGCGACCTGCGCCCGTTCCTGTCTCTATGAGACCCTGATCTCTGTGTCCGTGCTGGGGAAATGCGTCTGTTTCTGTTGGCGGTTAATTGCGTCCTCAAATCAGACTGAGCCTCCTGCTCCCTATTCCTGGTGAGGCTAGCCCTCAAGTCATTACTCGGCACATGGATGGGTGACTGAGGTCGGACTACCATCCTTTGATCACCATTTTGACCCACACCTTCATTGGGCCTAACACCTCTGGTCTGCTGCCTGTTTGAGGTTTGAGAGGGAGCCACCCTCTCTGATCTTACATCCGCTTTCTCAGCCTCCTCCATTGCCAACAGTTCGGCCAGAATCTGGGCTCGTTCTAGCAACATTTCCTTCCTACTCAGTGGGTTGGATGAGGGACCTGCCCTATTTCCAACATTCACCTGAGCAGTTGGACGCTTGGGGGGAGGCGGAGCTCCTTGTCCTTCCATATGCCTTTTCCCTCTCCTTGTGTCAGGCAATCCTCTGCCATCAACAACACTTGTAGAGCGCGTTGCTCTACCGTGAGGGCGATTTGGTGGGGGAGGAGGCAAATCCATGTTTTCAGCATTGACATTGAGATTTCCTGCGTTTGTATTGGTGTTGTTGTTCACCTCATTGAATTCTTCAGAAGCATCTTCAACATGCCCGTCTGGGGTTACCATTGTTGTAGGTTGATGAACTTTTCGAGGTCAAGCTTAAGCACGATTCCCGGCAATGGAACCAAACTGATGCTGCAGGAATTGTGCTTATCAGTAATCCTCCACGTGGCAGGACCAATCACCTGGCTTCTTGACCTGAAATCAGAACCCACGACTAGCCGGATGTGTCTCCGGCGAAGACGCTCGGGCGTGAGAGTAAGATCACAGTGTATATAGCTCAAAATGTATTGAATAATGAATTCAGATAACAAAATGGCAGTTACCTTTCACCGTTTGGTAGTGATGAAGTATTTATAGACAAGAGTGGTGTATTTTTGGGGAGGCGACATGTGCTCCGAGATTGTAGCGGCAGTTACTTGGTCGTGGGAACGTGTCTATAACGGCCCCTGATTTGTAGGGATGTGGTTATAGAATTGTTCAACCAAATACGCCGGCAAGTGTCAGGTCGTCACTTGTTGTTTAGGTCGAGATCGTCATTTAAGGAATGGTCGACCTGACTGTCGGGTAGAGCATGGTTCGTACCCGAATTGTAGTATGGATTCTGAGGTCGGACTAAGTTAGGTCGGGACCTGGTGGGTCGGACCATGGGCTTAGTCGACTGATACTTGAGATGGGCTTTGGGCCTTGTTTTGATTGGGCCAGCCTCATTGAGAATGTGAGAGTCAAGACTGTCTGTGATTGGGCTTTACCCGCTTGGCCCAATTCGACACTTTTGGTATGTTCAGTGGCCCCCAACTTTCGAGTTGACTTTGTCGACTTGAAAGTTAAATGATGAAAAATAGTTACTACTCGCAGGTCGCTACTCGTTTCTGAGGTTTAGTCGACTTAAGATGACGTGGCACAATCCTGGACGTCGGCGATGAACGGTCGGAGATGAAGGAGCGCCGAATTTTGTCATCATTGCTACTCTGACGCTTGGAACTCCTTCTCGAAAACCGCTTCGGCTTTTAATTTTGGAAAATCAATTTTGATTTTCTTTTCCCTTTCCAAATTTAGGAAAATATAAATACTCAGAATTCTTCTCAGATACGAATTCTTACCGTCTTCAAACTCTGAGAATCTCCGGCGAAAATAGCGAAGAAGCAGTTGAGTTAAATTGGGCTTCCGTTTTCGGCAACAGCTTCCTATTCCGACATTTACAAAGGTATTTCTCTCCCATTCTTTCTTTAGGGCTTTAATTTCTGCTCTGTCTTTACTTCCGCCATGGCTAGGACTTTTAGTAGCGAACCAGGGCAATGGTATGGCTACCGTACCGTTAACCGTAGAGTGTATAAGAACGTGAACGGTGAGTGGAGAGTGATGTCCTTGGATGAGTGTGCCTCTATTTTGACCAAAGTGGGAGTTGAACTTCGGTGAGATAGGGTTGCCCATTGTAGGGGGCGTTGAAAACCCTGTAGTCGATGATTCAAATATCGTCACTTTTCATCTATTCCACGAACTGCTCGACCATATCACTTTGTTTTATGTTAGGGATGTCTACAAACCCTCCTTTCTTAGAAATAGAATAGGTTTTCCAGGGGAGTCTAGGTCGTCCTTAGGTAGGCCGACTGAACATGATCATATGACTGACTCCCCTGCTTCCTCTTTTGTTTGTACGTATATGGCGACTCAAGAAGGAAATGCTGCCTCAACCTCTTCAGGTCCCAGGATTGTGGACGCGTTTGATAACTCTGTTGTTCCAGGGAAAAATGAGAGGGGCTATGTTCCCCAAGGGCCATTGCGTGGCAATAAGAACTTGCCCTCTAGGTATAGTGTGATTAGGGAATTTTGCGAAGTCAGCAAAGAGGACTACCAAGTGACCATCTATACTCAGAAGGAGTTCAGGAAACAGTTTAGGTCGACCTTCACCAAGGATGCTACCCGTGGTCGCCTTCTTTTATGGTCGCTTGTTCCGGCCTCGGGTTGCCTCTTGATCCCTTTATTAATGAATTTTTGGAGTGTGCCAATGCCCTACCCCTTCAGCTTGGAGCCAATACTTGTAGGGTTCTGGTATGCTTTGCTATGGTTTGTAGATTCTTAGGATATGAACCCTGCATGAGGGTATTTAAGGAATTATTTTGCATCAAGTATAGTGGGGAGGATCTGAGCATCAGTACTCCTTCTAAACCCAAATCTCCCAAACTCTTCACCAACCTCCCTAGTAAGCATAGTGGCTGGAACTCGCATGTTGTAGTGGTAGAGAGTAGATTAGGATGGGAATTCCCATTGCCCAATGGTGAAACAGAAGCCACAGATGAGGGGGACTATTGGGAGCCGTCTTGGCATTTTAGCTTGTACAAGGCTTTGTGTCGATTAGTTGAGAGAAGGCCCATCAGCTGGGAGAGTCTGCTCACCACCAAGTATAATTTCATCCAGGCTGGGATGATGTCTGGAGATGGAGTGGTGGAACCCCTTATTCCTGTACCGAGAGGCCAAGTATATCCAGACTGGGTTACTCATTCTCTGGGTAAATTTGGAGATAAGTGTCAACTCTGCAAGAAGACCGAGAACTATTGCAAGAATAATGGGGAGCATGCTGGTGGTAAGATATCCCTGTTCAGCTTTTCTTTACTTGCCTTTCATTGAATAACTGGTATGAATGATCAATTTGTCTAGGGCGAGTTAGTTATAGGCTGGACCTGTAGTTCGTATATAGCTAGTTCATACATAGCGTTCTGCGTGTAGAATAATCAACTTGTCCATAATTAACTCGCAGCTTGTTAACTCGCTCATAGGATGATTAAGTCGTTCATAATGTGCTCGTACATAGAACTTTAGCTCGTATATAGAACCTTTGCTCGTATATAGAACTTTTGTTCGTATGTCGATTTAACACTTTTTCACTTTAATTTTGTTGCAGTTCTGACTCCTGAACAAGAAGCTAACATGGTTCGTATCGTTGGCGTTTCTGACAAGAAGAAAGCGAAGAAAGACCATGGAAAAGCTAATGCTCGAGCTCACAGGCAGAGGGAGGCCACGGTAAGGACCAGCCTGCTTTCAAAGGACAATATTGGGATGGTGCCAATGGAAGGGGTAGAAGAAGACCCTCTGCAAAGTGATACCCGCCCGCGGGTGCTACGGATGGAGGTGACGAGTCCTCTAGGTCGACCAAAGCAAACTTGAGCTCCGATCCAACTACGGATGTCAATGCCGGGACCTCTCGGAGCCGCGAGTGAGTAGGAGCCAGCCCCTTGGATGTCGTAGACGTTGATGATGACGACATGGAGGTGGATGCTGATGATCAGCCTCTGAGGACTAAGAGGTTGCGATCTGATAAGGGGAAAGTTGTTCCTTCGAGCAAATTTCTTCCTCCAACCATCTCGGGTCAATCTCCTCCACCAGCTTCCTCTCACCCAACTCCGGAGTCTCTTGAGGATCAAATGAGGAGGCTGAGTGACGTGCCTCCCCTTACTGGGGTCAACAGTTTGAGTCGACGTTACCCAGACATGTCCCTGGGCCAGGTCGTGGTCAGGAGGGCCATCGATGTCGACCTCCTGGCTCATTTTGCTGATAAGGGGATTACCCCTGAAGAATTCTCCTCTCGTTCTGGGATGATTCAGTGCGAGGTAATCTTTTAATTTACCCTTTTTTGTCTGGTTGTTCGTTCTTTCAATTAATCAACTTTGACTTCCGAGCTAATAATTGTCTTGTTTCCTTTGAATGCAGAACCTCACTATGGTTGAGCAAGTCAAGAGCTCTTGGAGGGCCTCCATTGAGAGGGAGAGACAAGCCCTTCTTGATTATTCCAAAAAGGCTCAGAAGCTTGCAGAATGGAAGGAGAAGTACAATGATCTGGATAACTCGTATAAAGCCAATGAGGCGGTGAAGACCAAGGCCCTGTCCGACCTTGAGGCCGCCAAATCCAAGCTCAAGGAGGTGGAGGCAGAGAAGGATGCTGGGAAGAAGGAGCTGGAGAAGGCCAAGACTGAGTTGGCAACAGTTAACAAACTTTTGAAGGAGAAAGATACCTTCTTGATCGAGCTAAATGAAGATCATCGGCGAGCAAGGGTTAAGTGGGAAGAAGACCTTCAAGCTGCCGTTGCTCTGCTTTGCTAAGGATCTTTCTTTGAAGCCGCAGCTTGGTAAGTTTAAGGAGGGGGATGAGTACTACAATGCCATCGTGGCCAAGGCAACGTGACTTTCTTGAGGTCGGCAAGAGGCACATGGCTCAAGCCGAGCACCGGTGGATCCCACGGCTACGGTTACCATCGAGCAATTAGCTCGTTGGTTTTACGAGTCCCGATGCGACATATGGCGGCTCGCCGAGGGGTCACTCGCTTGTTCCCTATCTTGAGAATGACTTGGCTTTTATTGCTCAAGAGGATGAAGAGGATAGCTGTGAGAAGTGGGAAGTTCCCCCTGTTGCCGATAGGAATTTTGATGTTGTCTTGCAGGAGCTAGATGATGCTGAAGCTATGGAGATAGAAACTGAACAGGTATACTCAGAGTCGGGCAAACCCTTGGACCCCCAGCAACAAGAAGATGGGGAGGGTCGAGCTGCAGCTGACGACTAAACTGATGTCGGTCAAGACTCTTGAATTGTTTAGTTGAATTGTAATGAACAAGTCCCAAACAACATTTTTGTTTTTTGCTTCAACATTGTCTGAATGCCTTGGCCCAGTTTTTGGGAGGCATAGAAACATGTAATTATTTTTTGCAAGTCTTAGCCCGCTTTTTGGGAGACTCATAATCATAGCCGACTTTTGATTTCTGAATGTTGTATGTTTTCCATTTCATCGTGTCTGTCGAGCTAGATGTAGTAGTACAAATGGGTCAACTTAAGCCTAGGGTAGACTTAATCTTTGATGATTTAGTCGACCTCAGAGTTGTATAGCTTTTTGCGAATGAGATTGACTAAGAGTCGAACCTGCTCGTACTAATGAAACTGACCAAGGGTCGAGTTAATTAGAACGAAGTCGATTAGGAATCGGACTTGTTAAATAAGCAAAGCTGATTAAGAATCGAGCTAATTGGAACAGACTGACTAAGAGTCGAGTTTGTTAGGACGAAGTCGACTTAAGAGTCTAACTTGTTTAAATGAACGAAGCTGATTAAGAATCGAGCTTGTTAGAACAGACTGACTAAGAGTCGAGTTTGTTAGAACGAAGTCGACTAAGAGTCGGACTTGTTAGATCAACAAAGCTGATTGAGAATCGAGCTTGTTAAAACGAAGGCGACTAAGAATCGAGCTTGTTGAAATTAATGTAACACTATGTTTGGTCGAATAAACAACGCTTTTTTATTGAAGTAGAAACATGCTTACATCAAAAGTGGAAACTAAAACTAGAACGAACTTCAAACTTGCGAAACCGAACTAACTTTTTGAGCTCCAATTTAGGAAACCGAACTAGAAGTAGTACTCGATCAAGATGAGTAGCATGCCAAGGATGTTTCAACTCGTCTCCTCCGGATGAGCAATCATGTAAGTTCCCTCCTTGATAATTCGAGTAACAATGTAGGGACCTTCCCAGTTGGGAGATAACTTGTTCTGCGGGGTTCTCCTTCCTGTTGCCTCGATCTTTCTTAGTACGTGGTCGCCTACTTGGAATGATCTCGTCTTCACCTTCTTATCATGGTAACTCTTTGTCCTCTATTTGTAATTGACCATTCGTAAGTAAGCTGTGTCTCGCTTCTCGTCGATCAAATCCAAGTCGATCAATCTGTTGGTGTCATTCTGCTCTTGATCGAAGAAGACCACTCTGGCTGTAGGAAATCGCAGCTCGGCTGGTGCAATGACCTCCGAACCATATGTAAGAGCGAATGGAGTTTCCCCCGTAGGCCCCCGAGTGATTGTGCGAACTGCCCAAGGAGCAAGGGGGGAGTTCGTCCAACCAGTTACTACGTTGACCAACTAAGCCCGTCTTAAGTGAAGATAGGACGAGCTTATTCGCTGCTTCAGCTTGCCCATTGCCTTGAGGATAGGCAACAGATGATTGCCAATTATTTATCCCTACTCGATTCATTTCTTCTTTGAAAGCCTGAGAGAATTGTAGGCCGTTATCTGATACTATAGCTCGAGGGATCCCAAATCGACACCAGATGAAGTCATGAATAAAATTGATGGCATTTTCTTCTGTAATTCTGGCCAAAGGTTTGGATTTGACCCACTTCGTGAAGTAATCAATAGCCACGATCACGTACTTGCAGTTTCCACGGGCGGGAGGGAAGGGTCCAATCAAGTCGACGCCCCACATATCAAACGGCCAAGCAGCGATCACCGAAGTTTGCTCCGTCATAGGCAGATGAGGCAGGTTGGCAAACCTTTGACACTGGTCACATTGCTGAACAAAATCGTGAGTGTCAGCTCTCATGTGTGGCCAGTAATACCCCAACGTAATCAGCTTGTCGGCCAAGGTTCTGGCCCCCGGGTGTCCACCATAAACCCCACTATGCACCTCGTGCATTAACTGAGTGATCTCTTGGGGGTGAATGCATTTCAACAATGGCTTAGTGTATGACCTCCTGAATAGCATGTCTCCTTGAATAACATATCTTGGAGCCTTCTTTTTGATAGCTCGAGATGTCTTCTCGTCTTCAGGGAGCTCGCCTGTTTCTAAGTATGCCTTCATTTCTTTGATCCAGCACTTGTCATAAACCCAGTTTCTCAAGGTGTCCTCCACACACTAAATTTGAACCCTTTCATATGCTGGATTCTCGAGGTAGGAGATAGGTTCTTCATGTGGCTCATCTGTAGTAGCCAGCTTAGAGAGTAGGTCGGCCAATTCGTTGTCTTCTCGACTAATCCTCTGAATTTCCCAAAACTCCAAGTCTTTTATCAACTCCTTTACCAGGTCGCAGTATTTGATCAAATTAGAGTTCAGTACCTTTTACTCCCCTCGGACCTAGTTGACTATCAGCTGGGAATCACAATATGCTATAATTTTGGTTGCCCCAAAGCATTTGGCGTACTCGATGGTTGCAACCAAAGCTTTGTACTCTGCCTGGTTGTTGGAGGCCTCAAACTTAAACCTCAATGCTTCCTCATAGACCATCCCAGATTCTGGCTCGATCAATAATATCCCTGCTCCACTAACATTCTTCGTTGCTGACCCGTCTGAGTACACCTTCCAGCAATCGTCAGGTAGACTAGTGACGGGCTGGGACTCTGGCTCTTTTCCCTTAACTTTCTCCTTCTGAGCTCGCAACTCGTTGTCTTCCTTGGTGAACGTCAGCTCGACCAAGAAGTCTGCCAAGGCTTGAGCCTTCAACGCCTTTCGAGGTCGATACTCGATGTCGAATTCTGTGAGAGCAATTGACCAATTGAGTAAATGACCTGAACTCTCCGGCTTGTGTAGAATCTTTCTCAAAGGTGCATTTGTGAGCACAACAATGGGGTAAGCCAAGAAATAAGCTCATAGCTTCCTCGAGGCTACGACTAAGGCATAGGCAACCTTCTCTGCATTGTAATATCTGCCTTCAACATCTGATAGAGCCTTGCTAAGATAATACACGGGCTTCTGAAGCCCCTCTTCTTCTCGAACCAGCACAGCTGCAACTGATTGGTCACCCACAGATAGATATACGAACAAAGTCTCGCCAATGGTCGGGCTGCTCAATAGAGGTGGAGTAGCGAGGTACTCCTTGAGCTGTTGGAACGACGAATGACATTCGGCTGTCCACTCAAAATTATTCGTCCCCCTCAAGGATTTGAAGAAAGGGAGATATCTTTCCGCCGACTTGGCTATGAAGCGACCTAGGGTTGCCACCCTACCATTAAGTCGCTGCATCTCCTTTATATTTGTGGGCTCTTGCATGTCGACCAGAGCCTTGATCTTTTCTGGATTGGCTTCAATACCTCGCTGTGACACCATAAAACCAAGGAATTTTCCGGCTGCTACTCCAAATACGCACTTCCTCGGATTAAGTTTCATGTCGTTTGCTCATAGATTGGCGAACGTTTCCCTTAGGTCGACTACGTGGCGTCCGGCCTTTGTTTTGATGACCATGTCGTCGACGTAAGCCTTCATGTTTCGGCCAATCTGTGAAGCAAAGACTTTGTTCACCATTCTTTGGTAGGTCGCTCCTGCATTCTTTAATCTGAATGGCATCATATTGTAGCAGTAAATGCCTCCAGCAGCTTGAAACGCCGTCTTCACAATATCATCTTCATGCATCTTGATCTGATGATAGCCTGAATAGGCATCGAGAAAGCTGAGTGTGGAATGTCCAGCAATAGAATCAACGAGCTTGTCAATCCGAGGTAGAGGATAGCTGTCTTTTGGGCAGGCAAGATTAAGGTTGGTGAAGTCGACGCACATTCTCCACTTACCATTAGATTTCTTCACCATGACCACATTAGCTAGCTAGGCGGTATGAGTAGCTTCCTTTATGATACCTGCACTTAAAAGCTTTTGTACCTCGAGTTTTATAGCCTCCTCTTTGTTGTGAGCAAAGCTTCTCAGCTTCTGAGGTTTGGGTTTTATGGTCGGGTTGACCTCCATCCTGTGAACGGCGACCTCCTCCTTGATCCCTTTCATGTCTTCCACTCGCCAAGGAAAAACGTCGTTGCTTTCTTTGAGTAGCTCGACAATCTCCAATCTTTCCTCAGGTGACAACTGCTTTCCAATCTGATTTTTTTGCTCGGGATAGGAAGGGTTTGCTATCACTGCCTCCAGCTCGTCCACAGCTTCCAGCTCCGGACCATCTCTGAATTGCAGGGTCTCGATAATGATCTCTCGAACCCTCTGTCTTTCCTTGGCCCCCAAGTGTGGAGCTTCCTTGATAATCATGTCATCTAGCTCATCTGCGATCTCACTGGTCCCCCGAGTTATTGTCGATCCGGAGGCATAGCTCGCCTATGCAGACTTGGTCGACCATAACTGTATCTGGATCGACCATGGTGACTTCAGAGTGACGTGTCGACTCAGTCATGACTTCGTCATGTGAGCGATAGGTCGACTCTTCCACGCTGGTGATTGTAGATAGTCTAGAAGTTGTGGTGACTGATTTTGACATCTTCAAATACCCCTCAGCAGTTTCAATCTCCAGTTCCCTTTTCTTCCTAGTTCGTAGGACATGGTCAAGATATTCTCGAGCTGTGCTTCGTACACAGCCAACTCCAGTTAACGTCGGGAACTTAACTCGCTGATGGGAGATCGAGGCCACCATTTCGAGTGCGACCTGGCCGGGGATACCAGGAATTGCAGCGTAATCACTATTCACATCAATGATAATAAATTTTACCTTGGAGACGACCCTGTAAGGATGTTGGCCTATGTCGACATCCAACTCAATCTATCCTTTAGCATCGACCCGGTGGTTGGTGAAGCCCTCCAATCTGCCATCATATCGCTCGAGCTGCTCATTTGAGAGTCCCATCTCCTGAAATGTTTTGTAAAACAAAATATCCTTGCAGGCCTCCGTGTCTATCAAGAGTCTGCTCGTCGTACACCCATCTGTTAATCCTGGGATAACGAGAACCTGCTCTCTAGCTGCTACATTGGTTGCCAGCTCGTCCGGATAGAAACTAATCATCTCGTCTCTGATATAGCTTTTAGGGGGTACATGAGGTGCCTTGCTGAGCTAGAATATCTTGTGTTTGATGGTTGTGTTACTAGCTTGCTCCGTAATAATGCCCAAATTCAACCTAGGCTGCCTCGGCTCTTGATGTCCACCAGCAGCTCGCTCACCACCACCTGCCTGAGGTCTTTTCACATACGCGTCGAGCCTTCCCTGGTCGACCCACCTCTGAATGATACGTTTCAGGCTCATACAATCCTCTGTAGTGTGGCCCATATCTTTGTGATACTCGCAGTATTTGCTGTTATCCCGTCTGAACTTATTTCCTGGGTTCATTGGGGCAGGTGGGCCTAGCTCGACCGTATTCATTATCTCACTTTGACTCACTGTTAAGGGAGTGAAAGCTTTGGGCACTTTCTCAGTCGCCCTAGTTCTATTCTTGCCATTTTTGTTGTTTCCCTCATTCTTTGCTGCGTCCTTCTTATCAGCATCAGCGACCTCAGCCTTGGGGCCTTTCCCATTTTTCTTTTCTTTTCTTTCTTCGACCAATGCTACATTGTATGCCTTCTCGAACAGCTCTTGTTGAGTAGTCACAGTTCGAACTGTCAGCTCGTAATCCAAATCTGCAGAAGCAATTCCATTCCTGAAACAATTGATTACCTCCCTATCCGTGAGGTCCTCCTCAATCTTGTCGACCATCTCCTTGAACTTGGTGTAGTAGCTCATCGAGCTTTCATTATTTCCCTGTACCAAGTTGTTCAAGTCGGTGACTATCATCTTACGAGCTCCGACTGTCGAGAATCTATCCAGAAACTTTTTCCTCATATAAGACCAAGTCGAGATGCAACCTGGTGCCAAGCCATTGAACCAAGTAAGGGCTGCTCCAGTTAGAGTGCTAGTAAGTGCTTTACACATCATGTCGTCCTCGTTGGAGACAAAGCACATCGTAGCCTCTAGATGCTGTATATGGCTTCTGGCATTGGTTGCACCCGAATATTTTTCCAGGACGGGTAGTCTGAAACCTGGAGGAGGTCGACGGTCGAGCAACTCCTTGGACAAGGGACGAAGAGCAAAATCATTTCATTAGCCCTTTCCGGCATCCTCTTTCTTATCAGCCTCCCACTGTTCAAACTTTTTCTTCCACAATAGCCATTCCCTAGCATCTGGCCTGTCGTCCCTAGCATGGGAGAACTCGTTCGACCTCTGCCTTTCTTCTCGGTGGGGTTCCCTCCCTGAGTTGGCTCTGTGCCTGTCACTCCTGGGGGGAGTTATCTCTCTGCTTCTCCTATCTCTGTGCGAGGGTGACCTCACCAAATGAAGTGGCGACCTGCGCCTTTCATTTCTAAGTGGCGACCTGTGCCTCTCTTCTCTTATAGGAGACCTGCACCCATTCCTATCTCTGTGGGACTGCGACCTCTTAGTCCTGGCAGGCCTATTTCTCTCGGCCTCTGTCACGACCTTAAAATTAGGCACTATTTTAGCACTCGTTGAGCACGTGGGGTTTGGGTGGTAGTATTTTATTTTGTGCATTTTATGCTATTAGTAGCTCTATGTGTTCATTTCTATGCTTAGATGAATTATATGAAGTTAGGTTGGTCATTAACTAGCTTATGTGAATTTAGGGTGAAAAGGAATGAATTTTAATGCTAAAGGGTCTAAATGGAATAAAGTATAAAGTGTGTAATGATTTTATAATATTTGAAATTTTTTAATAAAATGATTATATGTGTTGAGGTGCTTAGTGGTAAAGAGTGATAGTTAAAGGTGTTAGTTTCTTTTCCTTTAGCCTTGGAGGAGCTTTATTGAAAATTCTTATATTTATCCATGGGAAATAAACTAAGAAACCTCATTTGAAATATCCTCAGTACTTCTTCTTCAAAATTCCATGGAAAGCTTTAAACCCTAGCTCATCTTCCAAAAATTCCACACCCTTCAATATTGTTTCATTTTAAAAACCGTTTGCGGATTTTTGTTCGTGGCGGCGAGGGAAGCGCATCTATCCGGTCAAATAAATATTCCATTTCGCACTAATTAAGTAAGTTATTATGATTTTCTTTCAAAAGTTGTTCATTCTATGATTTTTGTTGTTATGGATGTTGTATAAATGGATTTTGGTATTTTTGGTACTTGTTTCCTTTAGTGAAACTGAAAATGGATTGAGTTGGAACTTGCTTAAGGATGGTATTGTAGTATAATGGCAAAGGATAGTATCACTTGGGAAATAGAGGTTGAAGGAATTGTTATAATGTTGTGCATGAATGTTTTAGCCAATTTCTTTGAGTTAAAATGGTTGGGAAATGGTGATGGCACCTTATAATTGTGTTGAATGGAGAATAAAATATTTTGGTATGTTTTGCTGAGATTTAGTACCTGTTTTGGTTACTTCAAAAACAGAGGAATTGTGTAAATGAGACTTGGTTTGGTCTGTTGCTGATGTGCTGAAACTGATGTCTGATTTTGGCCTTGGCACGAGTCGTGCCAAGGGGCACGAGTCGTGCCCTTTTGCCACTCGTGAGAGCAAGTCGTGTAAAAAGTGTCACCCGTGCTGATTAAATTGGGGCTGCAAAGGCACGAGTCGTGCCAGAGGGCACGAGTCGTGCCATGCCCTGTTTACTCTGAATCATTTTCTAAGGCCTAGAAACCTATTCAACCTAGAACCAAAGTGAACCCTCTTTAACTATAATTAAAGTAGAACAATTTAACTTCACAATGGTGTCTTACTTGGTTAAAATGAAATAGTGGAAGTACTTTAAATATTGTTCAGAAAATGCTTGGCAGCCTTGATTTGTAACTTAACCAAAGTGAATCCAACTTGGTAGTTTGAACTTGGACCTTTATAGAGGTCATGTATTGTTGCACATAGATTATGTAGGGATGGTTTATGATACCTTTTTGCCTTACTTGAGTTCATATTCAGTGGTTGTGATATACATAGTGTATGAAATGTATGTTGCACTATGTTATTGATTTGAACATGAGTATGATTTACCATGTCGTTATATTCTTATCCCTTTGGTGGATTTCATTTCAAGTAACTATTATGTGCTTGAACTTGTGTTAATCAGCTGATGTTTAGGGGTATAACGGAATACGATCAATTATGGAAAGTGTGACCTAATGTGATCGGATTACGTTATACCTATGACTGTCCCCTTCTGTGGCCACAGATTGGGGTTATAGCATCTGTATTGAGCCAAAAGCCTTACAGAGTTGCTAGTATCTTATATGGTTCCCTGAAAAATGGGTCTTATAAGATGTGAATATGCTCAAGCAGTTCACAAATGAGTGGAGTTTTATCTCCCAATGTTGTACGACTTATTGTTCAGACGGGAAAAGGTAAACCAAGATAATGTAATGTGTTTACGGATTTTCCCATGTTATATGCACCTTGTATGTGTTGCATCTTGCTTGACATATTGTTGCATTCATAATAACTTATTGAGATTTATTCTCACCCTTCTCCCTTTAATGTTTTAGATCGGACTGAGACAAGAGGACCCGACCAGTGAGGACGGGGAGGAGTTTGTACGAGTCTTTTGGTTTGTTGGGTATGTTGTTGTTCTAGATGGGATGTGTAGTATATTTTGGTATTACTCCTTTGTTGGAGTTTGTTTATAAAACAACTTTTGTAAAAACTTTATTTGGGAACTTTTGTAACTTAAAGTGTTGTCTATCTTTGTAAGTATGTATCAAGGTTGGTTTATGTTATGTTTCCTCCAAGTGGAGATGATTCTAGTTATTACTTGAAGAGTATTGTTAAAATTAGTTTCTTTTCAAGTTAAGTCAAAAGTTTTCAAAAAGTACAGGTGGTCTTTCTTAGTTTGGACTCTACGACGCGGGACACGTGTTAGGTTCCGGGTTAGGGTGTCCACAGCCTCCCTTTACCGTCTTAGCTCCGACTAGCCTCCTGATCTATATTCGTGTTTAGGTGGATTCTCAAATTGTCATTAGGGATAGGCATGTGCGTATGAATAGATCGCTCCACAATTCGGCACTCCTCATTCGTCATAGCGTTTCCATTCTGTCGAACACTCCTGTCTTGCTGCCTGTTAGAAACCTGTGAGGGTGTAGACACCCCATTCTGAACTCATAATTACATGATTACACTACTCTTCATCTCTCTTTTATGTTTTGATGAAAGCATATCAGTTTCGTCATGTTTCGTTAAGTTTCTAACTAACCTCGTTAGTTTTGGACCTAACTGACTAACGAAACAACTGAAGAGGACAAAATAGTCATCAGACTAGTTATCTCGCACGAGATATCATATCTCGCGCGAGATATCCCCTCGACAGATGTGCGTAAATCACTCTCCTTCTCCGTTTCAAACTCTCTTTTTGGATAAAACCTTATCAATTCGGGTATCCAATCGGGCGAGTTCGGAACCTTCCTAGGGGATTTTACCTCTCCACCTTCACCTCTCCAACCTCCTATAAATACTGGATGACTTTCAGTGTTTCAGGGGTCGACAATTCTGATTCTTGATCAAGAACACACACAACACACACAATTTGTTGGTTTCTTTCCACGAAAGACTCCTTCAAATCACTCACAAACAACTCCTAAAGTTTGTTCATCAACCTTGTTGATTAACAAACATCGAAGCCCGAATCAAGGGAACAAGGCGAAGCTCCGTCCGCATCAAGATCCAAATCAAGGATCGAGGCGAAGCTCTGTCCGAATCAAGGTTCGACTCTAAACTTGAGTCGAAACTCTGTCCGAATCCCTCCTCAAAAGGTAATCATCCTTTAAACTTTCGTTTCTCTTCTCAACCTCTCTATTGATTTTAGAGTAGTGTAATCCCATCAAAAGGATTAGCCTAGAGTCCCTTCAGTCAATGAAGGCGATCTCGAAGCATACAATCCGACATTCCTAATCAAGAAATTGATTAGGGTTTATTTGTTCTTCTTTAATTATTTTATTAAAAAGATTGAAAACCTCTCTTTTCTTTAGCAAGACCGATCTCCGGATTGGGTGAAATGGATGCCTTCTAAACCTACCCATTTCATAACCTAAGCCCCGAACCCAAATCTCTTTCAAAACGGTTTTCCTATGTTTCCAATCGAATAATATAGGTGGCGACTCAAAAAGATGAAAAGATTGAAATTTTCTCACAACGCTAACAGTGGCGACTCTGCTGGGGACTGTAAAATTAAGAGGCTTAAACTTGCGTCAAAATTAAAAGAGAGGTTTTCAAAAAAATTTTTTTTTTTAAATTCGAATTTTCTGCTCTCAGATGAAGCATATCTCGCTGCGAGATATCATATCTCGCTGCGAGATATCATATCTCGCTGCGAGATATCATATCTCGCGCGAGATATTGCTTCGGCAATCTGGTTGTTTTCTGGTTTCTCCCGTTCATCTCATAATCCAAGACGAGAGTTGAACACGCAAGGGGGATCCCAGAATTCATTATCTGCAGAGTTCCCGCATCTTAAGGCCTCCCTTAAGGTGTAGAACTCGAACCTTCGTTTCCTTTAAATAATTGATTATTATTTATGAACTGCGTGCGATTGGGTTTTATTTAATTAAAGTCCGGTCCATTGGGGATTCGGGAGTTGTAAATTGAATTATTTATCTCTCTTTATCTCTCTTTATGTGGAACTACGACGGCCTGAGTCTTCCTAAATTGGGAGAAACGTAGGCAACCACTTGGTGCGGCCACTATCTGTTTTCTTTTGTTTTTTCAAGAAAAATCTCTATTTTGCTCTATCACCTAGAGTTGACTATCACACACGCGCACTCATATTATATCTGTCATTGCACTACATACCCTCTATAAACCCGGGACCCACACTAAGGACGGATGACGGTAACCACCTAGTCGCCGGTCTCTCCGAAGTTGGATCATCCCACTCCGCGTATTCAATCCACCTAGATTGTCATATCGCGGGGAGCCTAGCCTTCCAGCCCTGCATCGCCACATATCATGTAGATTGTCTTTCTAGGAACACTCCGTGACCGGTCGGTTTTGACTTGGTAATCTTTCTTGTCTTTGACCAAAATAAAGTTAATGTAAAATTGACTATAGAGAAAGGATTCGGAAAAGTCCCTTTGGAAAAAGAAAAAGTCCCTTCGGAAACGTCCCTTCGGAATGACCCTTTCGGAAGTCCCTTTAAAGAAAAAAAAAATCCTTCCGGTCAATTTTACGTGGCTTTACTTTACAAAGAATGGTCAATTACCGAGTCCCTAGGTTTGGTTTGAATTACGTATACCTGTAAGATTTACCTAGGATGCTGGATAGAAAATGGATCTTCGTCCGTCCGACCATGAATCTAGGAAATAAAATGAGGAAAAATCCATCTTTCCGGATGGTTATCTCGTGCGAGATTACCTCGTCTCGCGCGAGATTTTATTTGCAGAATCTGTGTTTGTAATTGATGATCGATGTGCACTCCCTCCTTGAGTCAAAACTCCGTCTCTAATAAAAATAAAAAATTCAAAAAATCACTCGTGAGGTAATTTTAACCATCATCCTTTTCTCCATCTAGGATCATTTGGGGCTAATATTCCAAAAGACGTTTCGTTGGGATATCTCTAGTTCATCTCTAAGGTCGTCAAGCTCCCTTACCTCTCCAACGGTAGCATCTCAATTTCTTTCCGACACGATGAATTCCGAAGCACTCAAGAAGGAAATTGAGGATCAAAGGATTCGATATGAAGAAATGCTACAAGCCCAAGCCGATGAAATGGAGGCTCGATTAGAACTTGAAAGGAGAATCCAAGCCGGGGAAATGAAAGCCATGGTTGACGAACTCCAAGCCATGAAACTACAATTGGCCGAATTAAGCTCAAAGAAGAAAGAGAATGAGTCCTCTTCCGATGACGAAGTATCATACACTAAGAAGGCTAAAAGACACCGCAAGCACAAGAAAAAGGTGTATGAGTCTAGCTCATCATCTTCCTCATCTGACAATGAGAGTTATGCTTCCAAGAAAGAAAGAAAGAGGGAAAGCAAGGACGAACCCCTCACCATGGCAATGCTAGAAAAGAAACTTGCATCCCTCGATGTGAGCAAGGGAGCTTCGCTCTCTATTGACTATGACACCCTTCGTCAATCCATGTCAAAGCTTCCTAGAAAGTACAAGACACCCGACATTGCAAAATTCAATGGTTCTACTTGCCCTAAAGCTCATTTGGAAACCTACTCTTGGGCCATGCTACCTATGGGTGTCGATGACAACTTGCTAGTTCAATGCTTCCCTCAAACCCTCGATGGTGCCGCTAGAGATTGGTACATGACTCTTCCACTCTCCACAAGGCTTGATTGGCCACTCGCCAGTCGTGCCTTCCAAGAACAATTTGAGGACAACACTACCTACCGCACTACTAGGAGAGACCTCGAACAAACCAAGCAACTCTCAAATGAATCATTCGCAGACTTCGTCAAGAGATGGAGGATCAAACTGATTGAAATCGTTGATAGGCCAAGCCTAGACGAACAAATTCACATCCTACTTCAATGTCTCCGCGAAGAGTACCAAGAGAAGCTTGCCGGCAATTACTTCCCTAGTTTCGTCGAACTCCATAAATCGGGCCTTAGAATCGATGAATTGATCCGTCTTAGAAAGAATTCAGAAAAGGAGAATCATCCAACAAAGGGGAGCACCGGTCGTACCTATCATGATTTTGGTAGGGCTACTCTTAAGGAAATGTTCGATGATCTAGTAGGCCAAGGAAAACTGAAGCCAATGGAAGACTATCATCCTAAGAAAATGAGGGAAGATTGGGACCACGACAAATTTTGTGAGTACCATCAGTTTAGTGGTCATGACACCAACAATTGCTACAATTTGAGGGATGCCATCCAAGACTTGTATGAAGCCGGCAAGATCAACTGAAGCATCACCACCTTGGGGCTCCGATTGTCCTCTCCCTTTTTTCCTTTGAAAAAAAAAACATAGATTAGGTAAATTTCCTAGTATGTTCTCGAAGAGTCGTTCTGTCTTTCTAGTACATCTCTATCCTCTCTAGTTTGTGTCAAGTAAACTATCGAGTTTGTTTCGAATTTCCTTATCAATAAAAGTTATCTCTTTACCCTAAACACTTTCCCAAGAGTTGTTCTTCTTTATGAGTATCATTTGATCTATGTTGAATAGTGGACCCTCATTCCTTAAATCATCACGAAAGATAGAAGCTTCTAAACAAGTTTGAAATGAAAACTATCCTTAGAAGGCTTAAAGCTAAACATTACTCATGTTGAAAGTCGAAGATCAACAAACAAAGGAAGCCAAAGGCGCTGCTATCAACATTCATCCCAAGAAAAGTGGGGCTACTCAATTCAAAGCTCGCTAGGTCGAAACTCCTCAAATCGTCCTAGGCAAAAATAGAGCATCAAAAAAAAAAAAAAAAAAAAAAAAAAAAAAAAAAAAAGAAAAACTCTCAAGCCTTCATCGCCCCACAACAAGGATGAAATTTCAACAAAGGCAAGAAGGACTCTCCCGCAAAGAAGAAGAGTCAAGTGATATCAATTAAGAAAAAAAAGGATCCCTCAACATCCTCTTACAATGAAGCCCGAATGGCAACGCAAATGAAGAAGACTTTCAACATCAATCCATAAAGAAAAATGTTTAGCCTTAAGTCATACTAATGATTGGCTTTCTTTTCAAATTCGTTAAGAAATTTCTAGATGATACAAGGTCCATTAAAAGTAGAGCAACTTTTCTAGACCTTTGAGCCATATAGCGTTCTTTGTTGAGTCTAGGGGCTTCCTCTTAGCCATTCTCATACACACTCTTGAAATCCAAGCATCAAAACTGGGGCTTCCTAACCTTTCCTCCCCCAGTCAATCCCTACTCAAACTCTCGAGAGTAATCAAATCTGCATTAGGGGCTTTCCTCTTCGTTTCTCACTCTCATCATTAGAGAATACACTCCCCAAAAGAGTCAATGCTTGGATCATCTTCCAAAAAATAGAGTCCGTCTCTCCTCAACTAAACTTGAGATCTCATCTTTTTCCTTAATGAGATTCTTCCAACTGAGTCACCTTCGAGTACACATACTTTTCAAAAAAAAAAAAAGAGAATAGCTCGCTAGGTTGAAAACTCGTAAAGAGCGGCCTAGGCAAAAGTTAGAGCAGAAAAAACAAAAGACGCAAAAGAGATGCCCGCTAGATTGAAAACCCGAAAGGGCGGTCTAGGCAAAAACCAGGGTGCGTCACAAAAAAAAATCAAAGGGAAAAAGGAGGGGATCCTTCTTCAATTCACGCAGCCTCACAAGCCTGTTCGCAAAGTCATCTACAACATACAAGAAGTCTTGGGGCTTGGTGTCAAGAGAAGCCTTTGGAAAATACGTGCTTTGGAGTAGGCAGCATCAGTTCTTCATAGCAAAAGCCATTGGAGTGGTTTGGACCTTGTTCAGTCAATGATCATCACATGAGAAACTTGAGGCTTGACGATGAAGAAGTCCTATGACAACAAAAAAATCCTTGAAGCATCCTGAACCTTAGTGTTGAACTTCGGTTATCTCAACGGAATCCTATTAGACGATTGTCTCATTCGATCTTTAGATGGACCTCACGAGTTGGTCTTCTAAACCAAAATCTAAATCACAAACGATTTTCAATTCTCACATAATATAACTCATTCTCCCCGCTGATTCTTGGAGTCGAGTGCACATTGATCGTCTTGAACAGACAAATGCTTAAGTGAATGTATGTTGTTATGCAAATGATTTCACTAACCCTCTTGCAGGAATTAAAATGCGTAAAGCACGTCAAGTACCTACTTTCAAGAATTAGATCAAACATGTTGAGTGTTTGGATTTTTTCCTACCATATACCTTTCTATGCATCCAATTAAGTGCGTCGAGCATCTCTTAAAGCGTCAAGCAACCATCGCGTCAAGCAACCATTGCGTCAAGCAACCATCGCGTCAAGCAACCATTGCGTCAAGCAGCCATCGCGTCAAGCAACCATCACGTCAAGTGCCATGTGTCAAGCATATTTCATCAAAAAGCCCGGTCCAACGCCCAAACAGGTGGATCGTCAACAGTTAGGTGTGTCAAACATCTAAGATGCGTCAAGCATCTAGGGTCAGTATGTCAAATACTTACCTTATCAAAAGCCCGGTTCAACGCCCAGACAGGTGGATCGTCACCAATTAGGTGTGTCAAACATCTAAGATGCGTCAAGCATCTAGGGTCAGTATGTCAAATGCTTACCTCATCAAAAGCCCGGTCTCGAATCGCCAGGATCGTCACCTCAACAAAAGCTCGGTCCCGAATCGCCAGGATCGTCACCTCACTTCCACAAAAGACAGGTATCTTCAGAATTGGGTCATGATTTGATTCCTCAGTATGGATTTGCCTTTTCAAAAATAAAATCTCCTCGATTTTCAAAAAATGATTTTCAAAATACCTAAAGCAACCTTTTCGTGTTTTGGAGTCGAACTACGTTTTGGGTCTGATTCTCCGATAGAGATACGTAGGCGGCCGTGCGGCACGACCATCCCAAAGTGTTCGGAATGATGTCTTTTCTATCGACGACTCTTCTTCTTTCATAAGACACCGTCGCCGAGGGCTCTGTAGACACCCCATTCTGAACTCATAATTACATGATTACACTACTCTTCATCTCTCTTTTATGTTTTGATGAAAGCATATCAGTTTCGTCATGTTTCGTTAAGTTTCTAACTAACCTCGTTAGTTTTGGACCTAACTGACTAACGAAACAATCAAGAGGACAAAATAGTCATCGAGACTAGTTATCTCGCACGAGATATCATATCTCGCGCGAGATATCCCCTCGACAGGATGTGCAAATCACTCTCCTTCTCCGTTTCAAACTCTCTTTTTGGATAAAACCTTATCAATTCGGGTATCCAATCGGGAATCTGAGTTCTGGAACCTTCCTAGGGGATTTTACCTCTCCACCTTCACCTCTCCAACCTCCTATAAATACTGGATGACTTTCAGTGTTTCAGGGGTCGACAATTCTGATCCTTGATCAAGAACACACATAACACACACAATTTGTTGGTTTCTTTCCACGAAAGACTCCTTCAAATCACTCACAAACAACTCCTAAAGTTTGTTCATCAACCTTGTTGATTAACAAACATCGAAGCCCGAATCAAGGGAACAAGGCGAAGCTCCGTCCGCATCAAGATCCAAATCAAGGATCGAGGCGAAGCTCTGTCCGAATCAAGGTTCGACTCTAAACTTGAGTCGAAACTCTGTCCGAATCCCTCCTCAAAAGGTAATCATCCTTTAAACTTTCGTTTCTCTTCTCAACCTCTCTATTGATTTTAGAGTAGTGTAATCCCATCAAAAGGATTAGCCTAGAGTCCCTTCAGTCAATGAAGGCGATCTCGAAGCATACAATCCGACATTCCTAATCAAGAAATTGATTAGGGTTTATTTGTTCTTCTTTAATTATTTTATTAAAAAGATTGAAAACCTCTCTTTTCTTTAGCAAGACCGATCTCCGGATTGGGTGAAATGGATGCCTTCTAAACCTACCCATTTCATAACCTAAGCCCCGAACCCAAATCTCTTTCAAAACGGTTTTCCTATGTTTCCAATCGAATAATATAGGTGGCGACTCAAAAAGATGAAAAGATTGAAATTTTCTCACAACGCTAACAGAGGGAGCTGCCCTTTTCGATCTCCCGTCGGTCTGCTCTGACTCCTCCTCCATTGCTATCAGCTCTGCTAGAATTTGAGCTCGTTCTAACGGCATCTTCTTTTTGCTTAGGGGATTAGTTGAGGGACCTGCCCTGTCTCCTGCAGCCATTCGCCCCATTTGATGCTTTGGAGGAGGTGGCGCTCCCTGCCCGTCCCTAGGCCGCTTGTCTCTTCTACCATCAGGTAAGCCTCTGCCGTCAGCAATGCTATTGGATCGAGTCGCCCTTTGGTGGTGACGAGGTGGAGGGGGAGGAGGCAGATTAGTATTGCGATTCCCGGTGCCGGCGTCCGTGTTAGCGCCGTTGTAACCTTCATTGTGCTCGAGTGAGGCTTCAAAAACGTGTCCATCCGAAGTTACCATGTTTACAGGTTGGAAAAGCTTTCGAGGTCAAGTATGCACGATTCCCGGCAATGGAACCAAACTGATGCTGCAGGAAAGGTGCTTATCAATCTTCGTCCACGTGGCAGGACCAATCACCTGACTCCTTGACCTGAAATCAGAACCCACGACTAGCCGAAATGGTCTCCGGCTTAGACCCTCGGGCGTGAGAGTAAGTATGGTGTTTTGGAGAGCAAATATTGTATTGAACAAGAGAGATTCCAATGAAAAAATTGCAGTTACCTTAAAACCGTTGCGGTTGTTATGTATTTATAGTTGTTTGATGAGTGTGGTATATTTGGTAGGACTGCATGAATCCCGTAATTCGTGGGACAGTTACGTGTCCGTAGATCGTGTCCGTGAGTGGTTCCTGATTTGTAAGGAGCCAGTTATGGAAAGAGTGATGCGTACGCCTGGACCCAATAGGTCGACGCTTGCTTGGCAGGTCGAGGTCGCCTGTTGGGATTAGGTCGACCTGACTGATGGGTAGGGCTGGACCGTACCCGAAATAGAATCTGGATCGTAGAGTCAGACTAAGCTAGGTCGGGACCTTGTAGGTCGGACAATGAACTTAAGTCGACTGACCATGAAGATGGGCCTTGGTCCTTGTAATAATTGGGCCTAGCCCATTGAGAACGTGGTGACAATAATTGATTGAGGATTGGGCTTTACTCGCTTGGCCCAGCTCGACACTTTTGGTATGTTCAAAGAGATATTTTCTTTTTATCAAACATTCATTTGAGATGATGCATATGAATTAATAACGAACCACCCTATTTATTGGTGAGAATTTAACGAATTAAACACCTACTTTCAAGTCTAGTTAACAAATTCCGTAGGATTGCGAATACATATCATTAACCTCACAGTAGAATAGCTCATAAATTAACAAAAATATCACGAAAGACAAGGATAATCATGATTATTTATATATTCATGTATTAATAATTAGTTTTCGTGTTAATAATAGCACCTCCTTCTATGAGATAAATAATAAGGGATAGGCCCCTTCCCGTCTCCAACCTTCTAACTAATCTAAAAGTTTATAAATGGGAAAATACAGAATAATGCCCCTGAATTTAAGATTTGGATGCTAATATGTCCCTAAAGTCAAAAATTGGCAAATTTACCCTTAAACTCAATGAATAATAGGAAAAATTTGACCTTCGTTAATTTTACATCCAATATTTAACGATTACGGGACCTAAATGAATTTAAATGACATGAAAGGCGATAAATTGTGAACTATTAAACTATACTCTATATCCTAAATAATATTTATTATATAATTAAGGACTAAAATAAAAAGAGAGAATTGTTATATAAACCCGTAAAATTATTGAGTAAACCCGTATTATTAAACCCAACCCAAACAAATTAAGCCAAACCCGTATTCTTCCATTTTTACCCTTTTAAACCCTTTTAACACACACACCCACACACATACTACCTCCTCCTCCCAATTTCTCTCTCTAAAAGAAGATCAAAAAATAAAAAACGGGGGAAACTAACCTGATCAAAAATCCCTATTTTGGTATATAAATCAAGTTTCAAAAATCATAACCTGTTTTAGTTACAAATACTACAACTGTAAAGGCTTACAAAAGCCAATTTTGAAAGAAACCACTCCCATGTTTAATTACAACACAACATACTGAAAACATGTTTATAAAAGTTTTATATACAAATCTCCCCAAAAGAATAACATCCACCACCTACTCCCAACTCCCAAACCATAACATACCCTGACAACCCAAAAATATGAGATCCAAACTCCTTTTCGGCCTCACCGGCCTGGTCCTCCTGTCTCAGCGGGATCTAAAACAATAAAGGGAGAAGGGGTGAGAATAAATATCAATAAGCTATTATGGATGCAATAGTATGCAATATAATATGCAACACATAAACAGGTTTCTCATAATCACATTGGTAAAGCGGTAAACACATTACGTTACCTCATTTTACCTTTCCTGTCTGAATAATAAGTCGTACAACGGCGGGAGTAAACTCCACTCATTTGTGAACTGCTTAGGCATATTCACATCTTATAAGACCCATTTTTCAGGGAAACATATAAGAGACCAGCAATCTGTAAGGCTTTTGGCTCGATACAGAAGCTGCAACCCCAGTCTGTGGCCATAGAGGGGTAGCGGTCACAGGTATAATGTAATCTGAGCACCTTATGGAACAATTTCTCATAAGTGATCGTATTCCATTATACCCCCGATGATCAGCTGATATAAACACATTCAAGCACATTATAGATACTTGAAAATAAATCCATACTTTGGGATATCAATATATAACATGGTAATATTACTAATGCTAAACCATCACAATAGTGCAACTTACATTGAAAACACTATTGAATAATGTCAAACCAACAACATAGTATTAATACTCATGTTCAAACCAATGAAGTAGTGCAACATATATTTCACGCACCATATAAACCAATAACCATCAAATAGGGGCACAATAAATCAAGGAAGCCCTACATATCCATGTCGTAATATTGAACACCTTCTATAAGGGTTCCATATCAATTTATCAAGTTTTTATCAACTTTGGTTAAGTATTTACAATGCCTTCCAACCATGTTTAGGACATTATTTACAGACCTTCCCTTTATCATTTTGAGCCATTTAAGACTCCATGGCAAAGTACTAATGTTGTACTAAAGTTATAGTCAAAGAGGGATTAAATCCGTACTAGGTTGCTTAGGTTAAAATGCTTGAAAACTTGATATCCTGAAACAGCCCTGGGCACGACTCGTGCCCCAATTCCGCACGAATGCTTTGATTATCACGACTAGGGATCACGACTGAAAGGGCATGGGAACGACTCGTGCTCCAGGGCACGAGTGGTGCCCTTGCCCAAAAACTCCTGTTCATGTTGAAACATCAGCAGCAAGGCAAGGAAGAATCATTCCACTCATTTCTAGCTACTACCAACTCAGTATAACAACTCTAAGTTACCTACAAATGTTCCCATAAGGCCATATAACCTCCCATAACAACTCTACCACCTTCAATTCTAACCCTCATGCCATGAACACCCTATTCCATCTCAACCCATTATTCTTTCCATTTCCAAAAGCCAAGTAAATGATCCAAACTTCCAAAACTCATTTATAACACATATTATCATCATTTAACTTGATATGAACAATTAATGAAAAGAATCATAATAACTTATCAAAATCTTTTGAAAATAATAATAACTTTGATCGGCTATAATTCCTCCACTCGACTCCCTGAGCGATTATATGAAATCAAAATAAAGAACGGATTGACAGTTGATTTTTAAGGATTTTTGGAAGGTAACCCTAGGTTTAAGGGAACGTAGGAAAAGAGAAAGAACTGAGGGAGAAGCTTGAAGCTTCTGAGAGAAGGAGTTGATATTTAAATAACAACTTTTACACCTAGGCTCCTCCAAGATCTAGCTAACTACAATCAACCACCTTAAAGTTACATTTACACTCAAGCTCCTCGACAAATTTTATAATTTCTCATTTAAAATTTCAAGTATTATAACTTCACCACATTAATTTCTATTTATTCCATTTAGACATTATATTTTAAAAATTAATTTATTAACATCTAAAATTACGTAATTTAGCAAAACATTCTAATAAAACCATAACTGATCCAAATATCAGATAATGCCTAACATGAGATGAAATGCACCCCACCCCTCACGTGCTCCCCACGGTCCAAAATGGTGCCTAGGTTTAGGGTCGTGACACGCCCGCCTCGACGTCGTCGCCCAGTTTCCTTATTTCGTTATTGCTGATGTTTTGAACTTTAAGTTGGGTTATTTTGGTGTTTTATGTTGAATTTCGTTTTAAGGTTTGAGAGGAGTATTTAAACTTGTTTTAGTGGTTGAAGAACTCAGTTTTGATTATTGAATTTAATAGAGAAAAGGCTTAGGCTTTTCCAAACGAATCTTGGTTCTTTTCGTTCGGCTTAATTCTCTTGGCTTTTGGCTATCACATGGCGGAATTGAAAGAGAAATCGTAAATTAAGCCTAAAAGCAGAGGAATCGAGGGGTACCTTAGATGATTTGGAGAATATGGGTTTCGAAGATGAACAGAAGCTTTAGTACGCCGAAAAATCGAAGACTCCTTGCTTTGTTCTTGCTGGGTATATCTGAGATTCGAGAGTTTGTAAAGTTGGAAACGGAAAAGGAATTATCCTTTTATACTTACTCCTTTTCCTTACGTGAATTGGAAAGGTTTGTGCTACAACGGTTCAATCCTCCCATAAATGCAGGCGCAGTTTCGCAAGGCAATTGTCCAAGCGCCGTGTTTCCTAATCATTGTGGCGCTCTAGCAGACTTAGTCATCAAAACAGTCAATGGTCGAGATTAAGCCACGTCATCTCGGTCGACTATCCAGCAGTTTGAGCATCCAGCTACGATCTACCTAAGTCTCATCAAAAATTTTATAACTTCCTGGTCGACAAAGTCAACTCATAAAGTTGGGGGCCACTGAACGGAATAAAAGTGACGGGCTAGGCCCAACACAAGAAGCCCAATTATCCAGACATTATTATCACAACGCCCATGAATGGGCCGACCGAGATATTGCAAGGCCCAAGGCCCATCAACAAAGATCAGTCGACCTAGCTCATTGTCCGACCATCATTGGTCCCGACCTAGATTTGTCCGACATACGATCATCAACTTATACAATTCTACCAGGCTAAGATACGATGTCAGGTCGACCTTGATCGACTCAGGCGACCTCGACCTACATAGACGTACGTCGACCTACAGAGACATACTATGTTTACAACTCTTTCCATAACAGACTCCTATATTCACGAAACACGTTATGCCTATTTTCTCTCCATGATTCACGGGATTTTGCGCAATCCTACTACAACAATAACTCTTATCAGAGCCTATAAATACCTCACAACATCAACCGTTTAGAGGTAATGCTTATTTTACTGTTCAATTCTCAATACAGTTTTATAAAGCTATATACGTGATACTTATCCTCACACCAGAGGGTCTTAGCCGGAGACCACCCCGGCTAGTCATTTGTTCACTGTTTCAGGTCAATTAAAGCCAGTGGATCAATCTAATTGTTGGACCTAGGTTGATCAACACGTTCCCTACAGCATCAGGTAACATTTTTGTAAATAACTAAAACTGTTTTTTTTTAATGTATGATAACATTTTTGTAAATAATTGAAATTATAATCAAAGACACGGTGTATCTAGAATTCGCAAGACAACCTCAATCAGAGTAACAAAAGAAAGAAGATCAAAATATGAGCTTCCATAATAGCAAAAATGCAACCGCAAGATTATTTTAACAAAATTGCATTAACTAAAGGAAGCAAAAGTTATTTATAATGTACGTATTGTTTATTGATATAAATGGGGATAATTTGCGATTTTTTTCCCAAAATATTGCTTTTTAAAAATTTATTTATCAAAATAACATTGATGAAAAAGTATGTACCAAACTAGCACTTTCAAGTTGGATTCCGGAATTACCAATTCCAGAATAATGTGATCCGGTATTGGTAATTCCGGAATTGGTTTTTTTTTTATAAAACTGAATTAACAAAATAATATTTTCTGAAAATTCAATTCCGGAATTACCAATTCCAGAATTCATTTAAAAAAAAATTGGAAAACTTGGAATTCGCAAAATTCAATTCCGGAAATGCAAATTCCGGATTCATTTAAAATTGAATTCCGGAATTGACATTTCCGGATTCATTTGAAGAGAGAGAAGGAGTTGTTTACGTCTTTGAAGAGAGAGAGAGAAAGAGTTGTTGAGTTGTTTTCAGAGAAGAAAGAGAGAGAAAGAAAGAGAAAGAGAAAGAGCTTGAAGGGGAAGAAGGATTCATCTGAGAAAGAAAGAGAAGAATTCAAGGAAAAAATTTTGAGAGGAAGAAAAGAGAGGAAAATTTTTCAAAATTGCAAGGTTAGTCTTCTTTCTTCTTTTTCTTTGTTTTGAGTTCTTAATTTTATCCATAGAAATTTTCCTAATAGTTTATTTGTGCATTTTTATATAATTTGTTGTTAAAACTATTATGATTTATGTACCTAATTGTTGATTGTCAATGAATTAAACAATTGTAATGCAATTTTAGCCTAGTTAGGATTTTCTTAAGTTAGGTTTGTTGAGTTGTTTTCAGAGAAGAAAGAGAGAGAAAGAAAGAAAGAGAAAGAGAAAGAGCTTGAAGGGGAAGAAGGATTCATCTGAGAAAGAAAGAGAAGAATTCAAGGGAAAAAATTTTGAGAGGAAGAAAAGAGAGGAAATTTTTTCAAAATTGCAAGGTTAGTCTTCTTTCTTCTTTTTCTTTGTTTTGAGTTCTTAATTTTAGCCATAGAAATTTTCCTAATAGTTTATTTGTGCATTTTTATATAATTTGTTGTTAAAACTATTATGATTTATGTACCTAATTGTTGATTGTCAATGAATTAAACAATTGTAATGCAATTTTAGCCTAGTTAGGATTTTCTTAAGTTAGGTTTAAAATCAAGTGCTTGTTAAAATTAGTTTGACAAACTTGTTGCAATTTTTCTACTTAATTGTTATTTTTTAAGCGTTAAATTTAAAATTTGAGCTTAAATATAGCAACACCTTTAGTCCCATTAAAATTTAAAATTTTACTATTGAATTTATGTATTTCAGATGAATCAACATGAACAACAACCATTTATTGTTCCTGGGCCAATTGATCCACATGTATTGACTTCACACGAGACACATAGATCTAACTATATTTGGGATGGACAACAGTTGCCGAATTTAATACCTAGGCGTGGTACAGAGCTTCCAGCGAGAGTTGATTGGAGGATAGAGAATAAACTTATAAATGATGTATTTTACGGAGTGTATTTATTGGGTCATTTATAATATGATTTGCACTTGATAGAGGCTTTGATTGAGAGATGGCGTCCAGAGACCCACACTTTTCACTTACCTGTAAGGGAGATGACGATCACTTTAGAGGATATTGGTATGTTGTGTGGTCTTTCTATAGACGGATTGGTTGTGACTAGTTCAGAAACTAGTAGGAAAAAGGAGGAATGGGCTGAGATTGTTGAGGAATTATTTGGGGTTGCAATATCTCCCACATACATCAAAAAAGGTGGAATGGTGTCTATGAGATGGGTTCTAGATCACTTTCCTCTTTTGGAGGAGCTTCCCAATAATGCATCCGAGTATATGATTGAGACATATACTCGAGCCTATATTTGGATAGCTGCTAACAAACGTGGCAACTTATGTAAGATTCATCCCAGCCTCCATATGCCTCTGCAATAGCTTTTTGTTTGCCACACCATGCCTTCCTATATGAAACATCCTTCCCAGGGTCAGTTTTTATTGTCCCCTTCACAACTGCAATCTTCAACTCGGGATCAGTCTTAACCAGTTCCAAAACTTCTTGCCCTATGAATTTAGCATCTAGGTTTTGATGATCTTGACTAATTTCTGTTCCCAAGCAAGAATGAGGACTCTTGTATTTGGTAACTTCCCAATACCCGGCATTCTTCAAACTCACGTTCACATAAAAATTGCACGAAAAATCTTTCACCAAACACTCAATAGTCCACTTTCGGGTTGTGCTTCGTTTTACCTTGAAGCGCAGATTTCTCTTAATATGAAACATCTTCATTTTATGTTGCACCTCTGTTTTCTTTGAAAAGCGAATACCTTTAGCAATTTCATCATATTCTACATCCCAATCAGCAAAGTTATATTGGTTATCATCATAAATCTCTGATCCTTCTCCAATATCACGATAAAATTGATACTCGGCTCTCTCATGCACATGATGTTGTGGTTCTTCGTAAGCAACCAAATGTAACCCCAAATCTTCCCTCACCCCAGCATCACCCTCATTTTCGCTATCATCAGTAGGACTACTACAATCATCATATCCATCGTTACGATCTTCATTTAGAAGCAACCCAATATTTTCTTCATAATTTGAATCATTATCATCATCATTATACAATTCCTCACCCTCACCCCTCTCTCTTCCTCTCTCTCTTCCTCTTCCTCTTTCTCTCCCTCCCCCTCTCCCTCTTTCACATATGTTTGTGTACTTGTTCCAGCATCCCTCTCACTATAGCAGCTTAAAGAACCCATCTGAAATGTATTCATGTCATGAACATTATCAACTAAATTCATCTTCACATATAATTGTAAGCTACTCAACCCACCAAACTGAGCAGAAACATCAAACATGACTTCCATACCCATATCATTGTCGATTACAAATGGAATGTAATTTGCAAACCCAGGAGCGATAAGATGAGGATATCTACAAGTAACTTGCAACTGAACATTAGCTCGATCTACCCCAATTTTCTTAGCTAACTTCTTATACCTCCACCGAGTTTTAGCCCTAAGTGCACATTTTGGTCCCCTTTCAAAATGTTCACATTCAAACGGGTGTTCATTATCTCCTCCCCAATAACACATGAAAACAAGTGAAACTCTATTCATATTTATTCCTAAAAATTGAAAAAAATAACAATTTTCAAAAACCTAAATTAACAATATCACTACATTTACAAAAAAAAAAACCAATAAACACTAATTTTAAATTTCAAACACAAATTAAGAGGGATTAAAATGTACCTTCTTTTTTTTATTCTTCTTATGCTCAATTTTCTGAATTTTACAGATTTTTTTGATTAAGATCCACCTCCTTCTTTTCTTCTTCTTCCTTATTTTCTTCTTCTTCTTGGACTGATTTTCTTACGTTTGTGTTTGTTTACAGAGTTGTTAGGGAGAAGGGATAAAAATTATGTGTAAAACAAATCCGGAATTAGCAGTTTTGGATTTGAATTTTCCGAAAAAATTATTTTCTTAATTCAGTTTTGCAAAAATAAAAAATAAAAAAAATAAGCATTTCGGAATTGGTAATTCCGGATTACATTATTCCGAAATTACCAATTTCGAAATTGAATTTTTCGAAAATATTACTCCCTCCGTCCCATAAAATCTTACCCATTTTGCTATTTTTGGCGTCCCACTTTCCTAAAAAGGAAACTTTTTAATACTTCTTTATTCATATGACCCACTTGCCAAGCTCACAACAACTATCCACTTACTATTCTCTACCCCACTTTTTCTCTCCTACCCACTCACAACTCCTACTTTAATAACATTATATATATTCACTCCTTATTTTTCGTTCTCAACAGTAAATGGGTAAGCTAATGTGGGACGAAGGGAGTATTTTGTTAATTCGGTTTTGAAAAAAAAAAGTTATTCCGAAATTGGTAATGCCGGATTACATTATTCCGGAATTATCAATTCCGGAGTCAAACTTGAAAGTGCTAGTTTGGTACATACTTTTTCATCAATGTTATTTTGGAAAATAAATTTTTAAAAAACAATATTTTGGAAAAAAATTCGATAATTTGCACTACTAAATTTAATTTAAATTTTGAAAATTAAATGAGGGCTATTTGCATTATAGAACACCTAACTCTATTACAGTAATATTCAGAAAAAATTGCACTACCAGATTTTTATTTTTAAAGTTAAGGCATTTGCTCCCATATGCAATGCTCCACTTTCGCCCTTGGAGAAGAAGACGAGAGTCAATAAAAAGATTGGTTAATATATTTTTTTTGTTTTAAAATGAATGGTTAATTTTTTTTTTTAAATTTACTTATAATCAAGAGTAAATTTAATTTATTTTTTTAATTATTCAATTTGAAACAGAGGTGTAATAATTAAACATCAGCCATAGATAAATATCTCACTTTGATTTTTTTGGTCAACTAAACAGAATTTTGATCATGAAGTTATAAAAATTTGATTATCTTTATATTATTCTAAAAATGATTATTAATGCACGAATAACAACATTATTTATAATTGTTTTTAAATTTTCATAAATATAAATAATTTATCATTATTCGTTGATTAAAGTTTAATTTTATTTATAAAAAAATTAAAATATAATATTTATTTTGGACGAAGTGAATATTAAATTAAATAAAGAACCTATGTACTCCCTCCGTCCCAATAGTAGCTTCCCATTTTGCCATTTTGGGTGTCCCGTTAATAGCTTCCACTTTCCTTTTTTGACAAATGAATTTTTACTATTCCCTCCACTCATTCTCTCTCCTACATTATTTTAATACTCACAACACCATTATAATTTACTATTCCCTCCACTCATTCTCTCTCCTATTTTCAAATTACACTCACAACATTTTTTCTTTCCACCCATTTTATTAATTTGCGTGCAAGACATTTTTTGGGCAGCTCTTATTGGGGTTGGGGCGGTGGGAGTATTATTTCTATATATTTGGGGTAACCAACGAGCTGCAATTGCGGAAATCCCGCTGAAACAACAGTTCCATATTCAACCAGTTTTAATTACAGAACGTTAACTTTACCTTCAACTTTCGTATCATATTAAATCTCCAATTTTCCCACATGCACTCACATGGCCAAACAACACCTACCTTCCGAATCTAATCCCTCATTCCCTTTTATAACTTCATCATTTTGAGCATAAAACGCAATTTAAGAAAAAATATTAGTAAAGAAAGTGTTTTTATAACTTCATCATTTTGAGCATAAAACGCAATTTAAGAAAAAAAGTTAGTAAAAAAAGTGTTGTGAGTATAAAAGTAAAATAGAAAAGAGAATGAGTGGAGGGAATAGTAAAATTGATTGGTATTGTAAGTATAAAAGTAAAGTAGGAGATAGAATTAGTGGGTAAAATAGTAAAAATTCTTTGATATTTTAGAAAAAATGAGATTTTTAAAAGGACACCAATTTTAACAAAAGATAAAACTTCAAATTGGACTAAGGGAGTATGCACTAAGCAGTCAACAGATAATCTGCAAGTTCCCAACAAATATAGCCCATCTTTTCTTCGATCCAATTCCCAACAAATAACCCGCCCGTGATACCACAATTAGTGGTTACTTCCTCCGTTCCATTCGTAACTAAATGTTGTTTTTTTTAAATTTGTTATTAATCAATAACAAATTTGAAAAATGTGTGGTGATATATTTGTAAATAAATAAAACTTGTTTTAAATTATGCTATATCATTTATGTAAATAACTGAAACTTATTAGAACGTATTATGAAACACACGTTATTTATTGATTCTTGTTTATCGTTCGATCTAGGCATCAGTCAAACTTCAATAATACAACATAAGATCACCTATAGGAAGATAAAGATCCTGTTTGTATTCAATTTCTCCACGATTTACTTTTTTAAGTTTAGTAATAAATGTATGAAAAATAAATGAGAGATCAATGCGTGAACGGTGAACCTAAAACGAGAAAAAAATAAATGATCCGAATAGGGCCAACATCTTCCGACCTTGAAAGAAGAAATCGCCCATACCCATGCTTCAAATTATTCACCATTACTACAAATTAGCAGAACCTCCAATAAATGCTCAAAGAAAAATGGATGGCAGGAACGAACAGCTACCTTCGAAATTACTTAAACAAGAAATCTAGTACGGGGCTGTTTCGGTTGGGGAAGGTAAAGCTTTTAATGAATTTACACTAACAAATCATCTGTACATTGGACTTATAAAATTACTTTTAAGTCTTTCTCCTAGTTATATTTTTAAAAATATTTGATTTTTCAATTAACACTAAAAGCTATTTATCCTATAATCAAAAAATTGAATACAAAAAGTAAGGAAAGTAATTACCATCATATGACCAAAAATTTTTCAAATTTATTTTGGATTAAGACATTTTAAAAAAAATATATAATAAAAATTGATCATTGAATTTTGGACGGAAGGAGTAAAACGAAGTATCCCTATTTTTTTTTTTAAAAAAAGTAATTGTAGTAACTTTAGAATGAAATTATGAAAATTTCAATCCCAAACTGATACAAACTTATTGAAAAATCAACGTAATTATTGATATCAACAATATGAACCGGAGTTAAAAATTAAACTATCTTATATTTGTGAAGAATCAATCAACAAAAAAAATCTTATCCCTTTGTCACGGTATAAGATTCATATACTTCCATTTTTTTTCATCTCTTGAATAATCAGTTATTTGATTATGATAATATTTCCTTAATGAATATGATTTTGGACAATGTCATCAACCCACAACAATTGTTGGCCAATTTTACCTTAATTTTATAAAAACCATGTAAAATCAAACTAAAAACTTTAAAATGGGACGGGGGAAATATTATTAAAGCCTAAAAATTATATAAATATGGAGGAGTTTAGTGTTATTTGTCATGATTTTTAATTCAGAAAATTTTGGGGGAAACTAGTTTCCCCAAATATTATAAAAAGTCTTGTTTTTCATTTTAAAAAAAAATTGTACGTGCCTTTGTTTCGATTTTTAAAACAAAACTTTTTATAATGTTAGAGAGAAACTAGTTTCCCCCAAAACCTACTATTTTTAATTTATTCATAAACTAAAATCTAAAACCTAAAGGAAAAAATAAACTATTTTGAAAATTGAGTGTGGGTTATGGCCCACTCTTGCTCTAAGATAGCACCGCCACTGTTTCAGGTGGAATGGGTCAAGGATACGGGTGAAGGTAAAGCTTTTAATGAATTTACACCAACAAATCATCCATATATATATCTCTCTCTCTCTCTCTCTCACACACACACACACACATGCACATGCATACATGTTGCTACCCATTCCAATTAATATAAGTAAGTATGTAGAGCATGAGCTATTGGACCAATGCAAGAACATTACTTGCAAATTCTTCATTCTTGAACCTAACCTACTCTGAATAACTATATATAGAGAGCACTAGCTAGCTTTAGAGAGCATTGACCACTGCAAGGACCTTATTTGCAAATTCTTGATTCAACATATTATCGAGCATCCATGTCTGTTAAGGTTATAGAACAAGTGTCTTCTAAGAAGAACCCAAACTCGGGTCGTAATAAGAAATGGAGGTCAGTAGACGTGAAGATGGCTGTTGGGGTGTCTCTACTTCATTTCCTCTGCGTTTTCGCGCCCTCTACCTTCACTTGGCCTGCTTTTTGGCTAGCCGTTGGATTGTTGTGGGTAACCGGCCTCTTCGGTATGACTCTTTCTTATCATAGGAATCTTTCGCATCGTGCTTTCAACCTTCCTAAATGGCTCGAGTACTTGTTTGCCTATTGTGGTGTTCTAGCTGTTCAGGTACATTTGTCACAATCTTTTCTTTAATATTTTGTTTTTACTACGTATAATAACACTTTTCTTGATCATAATTTGGTTATTTTTTCATATTTTATATCGTGCATTGCAGAGGGATCCGATTTATTGGGTGAGCATTCATCGTTACCACCATCAGTTTGTTGATTCTGAAAAGGATCCACACAGCCCTAAAGAAGGGTTTTGGTTTAGTCACATGGGCTGGCTCTTTGACAGTGGCTACACCATTCAAAAGGTATTATTTTCTCTAAATATTTTGTGCAACAATATTATTCTTGGATCATTAATTAGTATGGTTCGACGTTTTACATTACAGCATAAAAACCGCGGGAATGTTGAGGATTTGAAGAAGCAGCCATTTTATAATTTCCTGAGAAGGACTTACAATGTGCATATCTTTGCACTTGCATTTCTGCTATATAAACTGGGAGGCTTTTCCTTCTTGGTCTGGGGAATGGTACGTATATATGTATACACAGCCAAGTAATTTTATTACTACGTATATTATTTCATTTTGGTATGCTTATAAAAAAATCTGGCTTGGGTTTGAATTAATGCAGGGCGTAAGGACGGTGTTTTTGTACCATGTGACATTTTTTGTGAACTCGGTTTGTCATGTATGGGGAAATAGAGTATGGAAGACCAATGATCTATCCAAGAATAACTGGTACGTAGCTAGCTAGCTAGGCTCATACATTTTAAAAATAAATCCATTTAAAATATATACTCTCGTAAAACAAGTGTCGCATTCAGTTGACTTGTCAATATTTTTACATAATATAGTTAACTTATTCATATATATGTATAGGTGGGTGGCGGTGCTGACATTTGGAGAGGGATGGCATAACAATCACCATGCTTTCGAAAACTCGGCACGGCAAGGCCTAGAGTGGTGGCAATTTGACCCAACTTGGTATGTCATATGGTTTCTTGAAAGACTTGGTTTGGCTACCAACGTCAAGTTACCAACTGAGGCTCAAAAACAGAAGAAAGCAATATCTTCTTCTCCTAATTTTACCAATTAATTAAAATTAATTTTGGATGTATTCAATCTCCATTTTATATATTGGTATATATCAAGGAAGTAATGGGGTATTAATTAGAATATGAAATGTGGTTTTCTGGGTACTTAATTAGTGTGTGTTTTGTAAGGACAATATGAGTGTGAGGTTGTATGTATTGTTGTAATGAGGAAGTGTTAGACTTCCGTTAGTAATTTTAATCAGAGGAGAGTACCAGTGAGAGATTAATTAATATATTATATAAAATGTGTTTGCAAATAAAATAGGTCAAAGCTCCTTAGCTCATCTAATTTTTTTACGTTTTTTTTAATGTGCTCAATTATCTAATTTTGGGTCAATGTTCTCTCACTCAGTTACGTAATTTTTTCAATGTCCTCACTCCTATAACAAATTAAGTCGTTAGTTTTTTAACTGGTTCAGGTCACCTGTAGTCACGTGACTAACCCCCATTTAAAAAATAATGATTTAGACATAAAAATTAGCATGAAACCTAATTTTGTTTGTTTAAGATCAATGATCCAACTTGATAGAACAATGACTCCTCAAATAGAACCCTTTAGACCTTAATTAAATAAAATAAAGTTAGGGCCATGTTAATTTTTAGGTATGATTCGTTAAATTTTTAACTGATATTAGTCATATGATTGTACATGACCTAAATCAGTTAAAAAACTAACGACTTCATCATATGCGTTAGAGCATTGGAAAAAATTACGTACTTAAGTGAGAAAATTGGATCCAAAATTACATAAGTGAACACATTGAAAACCATGAAAACGTAGGTGAGTAAAGTAGCAGTTTGGCAAAAAAAAAAATGTAGGTGAGGACATAATATCCAAAATTACATAAATGAATAAAGTTTTTTTTTTTTTACCCGATGGGGAAGGGGAAGGGGTGGTGGTGGTGAGTGGAGTGGGGTGGTGAATTGTTAAAAATGAACTTAAAATGATTAATTTTTTTTTGATCCGGGGGGGTGGTGGTGGTGGTGGTGAGTGTAGTTGGGGTGGTGGTGGTGAGTGGTGTGGGACAGGGGTGGGGGTGGTGGTGCTGATAGAGGGAGAATTGTAAAATCTAATTTTAATATAAATATTTTTTTATGAGGGGATGGGGTAGGGGGTGGTTAATGTGTGGTGGGTAACGTGGGGGTGTATGAAAAGTTAGGTGTGTGTGTAAGGTTGTTACCATTTTTCGGAAAATGTTTTATTTAATTAGTAAAAATTCGTAAGTCGTTTTACTTATAAAAGTGGGGAAAATATTTTCTCCATTTTTTGGTGCTTATCAAACACCGAAAAATAGGGAAAACGCTTTCCGAAAAATATTTTTTCCCAAACAAACGGAGCCTAAAATATGTGGGAAAATGGCACAAAAACTGCTGTTTTTCAGAGAAAAAATTGAAGAAGGCAGGGTTCTCATCCCCAGCAAGGCATACAGTGGCTACAGATAAGAAATAGAACTCGAAAAGCATCAATTGATTGTGGAAGACCCCTGGATGAAGCAATCCTGGGTTATAGTATTTCTGTGGCACCTCACTAATTGCCTTTCTGTTTTGAATGACGAGCAGACATGAAATTAACTACAATTTGCTTTATTATACTAATACATTGGTGTAATGTTGTCACCTTCTGGAAGATGTTGCTGTATGTATGAATACATGTCATGAATATTGTAGGATAGACCCTTTGTTGATGGCAACATGGAAAGTTGCTCCTACCTTGGCTGTTGGATGTGCTGCGGTACTTAACTCACCCAAATTGGCATCTCTGTAAGCGTGATTGGTCGGTATCTACTTTCTGCATTCCTAATTGATAGAGCCAAAATTGTATTCCGTTCAATCTAACCGTAATCAACGGATCGAATAACTGGATTTTTCTTGACTAGCTCTGAAACAGATGAACAAACAATAAAACTAAGCATGGGCTTCACCGGCAAATGCCATCCGACGTGAGAATCAATATTTGATAAGAAAGAATGAGAAAAGAATATAGAATTTAATAAACCTGATCTTGTAGATATAACCTTTTATTTAAAGGTGGACGGTGGAGTAATCCTCAATAACGAGGATTAGTAGTGGAATTGTATTAGGAAAGTAGATCTTGGCTAGATTTAAATCTAGAATCATTATTGTAGTAGGACTGCCCGAGCACAATCCTGCTCAGTTGAATGGTCCACCTGCTCGGCTTGGACCGAGTATCAAGGCCCCTAAATAACATTAGCAAAGAACTCATTTCATGAGACGTACTCATGCTTGGTTAACCCGACGAGCTCACCTTTGTACTAATCGTTTGTGTCACGTATGTCCCCATATTTCATGAGGGAACTGAGTCTGAGCTCATGCTCGTTACCTTTACCTGGGGCCTCCATGTGATCGCACCCGAGCAGGTATCTAGGCCTCCATGTGCGTGGACCCGAGCAGGTACTTGGTTATTCCTTTCGGTGGCCTCCTACTTTCTAATAGAGTGGTGGGGGGGAGAGTAGGAAGCATAATGATTGACGTCGTGCTCGTTTGGACCCGACCAAATGGGCAAAGGTGGAGAGGTGGAATGCCAAGAGGCCTTGTGATGGTAAAACACGTGGGGGACAACTGGCGCCTACTTCGGAGCATTTTGAATTTCAAAGGGCGCCGTCATATCTTTTCATCATTATTGAGCAGGAAACGAGACTGGCATCCGTCTTGGGAAGGCTCGCACCCTTAAATGCCAATGTCATGGTCGGGTTCCTAACCCATTAACCCGATTCTCGACCCACGAACTAAATATGGGTTGGGGTATAAAGCCTAGAATTCCTTCCTTTTTATTCTTTACGCTTCCAGAACTATTGAGAGAGTATCAAAGGCGTTTTACAAGCAATTTTCGACGACCTTTTTCCTTCGCTCCGGCGACATATTCAACTATTTTTTACTATTCCTTTCTGTTCAATCACCTACCTACATGTATTGTTCTTTTACTCCCTTACTTCAATACTTCCATGGATTAAATGTCTTCCTTTTTTAAGCGGAGTGATTATCTCCGGCGAAGCATTCGTCAGAGAAGATGAGTTTGTCGACGTCCTGGGAAGGGTTTTGAGTTTTTATGCTTTTGGGAAGGGTTTTGAGTTTTTATGCTTTCTTTGCCTTTACTTTTTCAGAAAATGACGCCTGAGTTCATAAAGGTGGTAGGAGATTCCCTCTATTGCTACCACGAAAAAACCAAATTAGTCTACAAAAGAGTGAGTGACAGGTGGGTTAAGCTGACCCTTCGTGAAATCAAGGCCATCCTTACAGCCTACAAATGTTTTATGGACGATTTTAGGGTGCATGGATAGGGTGTGAGGACCGGATGAGAAGAGTATTATGCAGTAGCCAAGTTTGACAACTATAACGAGCTCATAAACCAAATAATAACTCATTATGTGGTGGGAACTAAGCCTTCCCTAACTTATGTAGAGATAGGGGGATCTGACCCTCCAACAAGCTCACGCTCCTCGTCTGATTTGGAGTTTGTCCCCCCTACTATATTTGCAGGTATAACGAGGAGCCCAGTAAGTAAGGACACCCAAAATTCATAACTCTCAGGTCGTTGTGACGCTAATCCTGATGATGGTCATGCCTCGAGCTCGAGCAAGAGAGTATCATGGACTTTGCCAAGCAGGCTGGCTTGGTCGACCAAGTGTCCATTGCTATTGCCGCTCCCATTCCACGAGCTGAAGGTGGTAGTAACGTTATAGAAGAGGCGGTATTAGGGTTTGATAGTGGTTCGTGGAGTTGTTAGACGAGTGGGGTGAGAAGGACCGTGATCGGGTCGTAATTAAGAGCTCTCGATCGTTTGGTTACCTCCCAGGGACCAGGCACCCATGTGCGAAGAGACATTGGAGGAAATTAATTTTACTAGGAATTTCTGCTCGGATGATAACATTAATCGCGAGGTCTATAAAGTCTCACTGGTGTGAACAGGGAGAAAGGAGGCGTGGAGATAGCCACCTTGATCGAAAATAGGGAGAAAATAGCCTTTTTCGCAGGACAATTTGAGCTCGGGCCTAGGTTACCTTTAGACCCCTTTATCTTCTCCTTTCTTAGTGAATGTAACGCGGCCCCTATTCAAATGGTTACAAACCCTTAGCTTGTCGAACAACCCGAGCAAACCAAAACTCCTTTTCAAATTCTCAAGCAAGCTCAACGCTTTTGAGAAGGACCTGGGGGTGATAGAGAGCTGGAAGGGATGGCGGTTTCATTATCCACCCGATGATTTGCGTAGAATGATGGACCCTTGGTCTCCTGACTAGACCAATGATCTGATTGAGGCTCTGAAGAGGTTGTTGATAAAAAACGAACGAGGGTGGGTTGTTGAGTGGTCCCGACTAGAAAATGACTGCAAGTACTACGTGATGGGCGGTAGAACTGCTCGTTTGATATTGATTGTCCGGTTTCCACGAGCACCGGAGTCCTTTGCCGCAACTTTTTTCACTACGGAGGTTTAGTTCTTGTTTTGCTTTTTCGTGTTCGTTACACACTTACGTAACCTCCCGTTTTGTTAACTTCTCTTCGTCTTTTGCAGCTATGAGCTGCCACGGTAACGAGCTGTTGACAAGGATCAAGCCGACGATGTAGTATGGATTAAGAAAAAAAAAAGTTATAGTTATCTGAATGTATATGGATTAAGAAAAAAAAAATCTGAGTATAAAAAGTAAGATGGAGAAAGAAAGTGAAGTATAGAGTAATTTGTTGCGAGTGTGGTAAGTGTGTCTTATTGACTATGCCGAGTTATTAATAGAAATATTGGGCCGTCAAAAAAAGAAAATTAGTAACCATTGAGATGGAGGGAGTATATGAAATTACATCGACTCAAACTAATATATTGTCATTTATTTTAAAAGAAGCAAATGTGATACAATCCCATTGAAGCACGGCGGGAAATAACGGGAGGAGCAGTTCCAGGTTCGGGATTAGGATTTAGGAGTATATGGGTTGCAAATTAGGGTTTGTTTTTGTACGTTTGGGCCTGACCTTTCATTTGGACTCACTATTGATGTTGTTAACATGCCTTTTATGCCATCACTATTTCTGGTCACTGGCAGAGTCCAAATTATTGTTTTAGGGCAATTTTTAATGGGAGGCATCAAAATTAAATTTTTGTATCTATACTAATTTAGTTGCCAAAATCTCAAAAAAAAATAAAAAAATGGTTTTTTTAAGCTAAGAAAAAACGGATTTTGTTTCTAGAGCCGTCAATTTGGGATCGTCCCATTTCGTTGTACAAATGTGACAGGATGTGATAGTATATTCTAATCCATTATAAAAGTGGACATATTTGAGACATCCCGTTTAGGACGCGGAGGGGGATGAGACGTCCCGCATTTTTATAATTTTAATTTTTTTTAACCTCAAATGTATTTTAGCACTTATTTCTTATTTTTTTTTTCAACTACCATTGATTTTTTGGTGTTGATTAAGCTATTTTATTAATTTAACAAGTTCTTATCTTGTTGGATTGTAAAAAATTAATCTTATTTCAATTTAATGTTATGGCATCATCTCTGTTAGATTTTAGTTTTATAATATTAGCGTATTTTTGTCCCGCATTGTCACGTGTCTCGATGTGGGATAGGACGGGATGAGGATTTTCTGTCCCGCGAAGAATTCAGGAAGTCCCGTCCCGTCGCGTAAAATTGCGAAATTTCATAATTTCTTCTCGTCACATCCCGTATTTCTCGAATTGACAGCTCTAGTTTTTATTGCGAGGTTTGACCGTATGAAAGAGGAAGTGGCGACCGCGATTCTTCCTTCCAAGTCCCGGCGTTAAATACATCGCACCACTTAGTCCTTATTCAAACCCTAGCCGATTCTTCATTAGACAGTAATTTTGGGAAGGAATTACTGATGTTTTAATACGATGATGCGCATGCTCTGCAACATTATTCTTTTTCCTATGGCAGTGTCCAACAATGTCTAATTGGCAAAGAAATACTCCCTCTGTTCCATTATTTCCTTCACCATTTTGACTCCGGAACGTAAATTAAGAAAATGGGTGGGAAGAAAAAATGTTGTGAGTGTAATTTGAAAATAGGAAAGAGAAATTTGAAAATAGGAGAGAGAATGAGTGGAGGGAATAATAAATTATAATGGTGTTGTGAGTATTAAAATAATGTAGGAGAGAGAATGAGTGGAGGGAATAGTAAAAATTCTTTACCAAAAAAGAAAAGGTGAAGCTTTCAATGAGACATTCAAAATGGCAAAAAGTGAAGTTATTAATGGGACGGAGGGATTAGTTTGTTTTGGCTTGGACAGTAGTAACAGATGCTTTGAAATTGAATTTTAATGTCAGTTTTTAAAATTGGTTTTAATGGGCATGAGTTTTTTAGAAAGTGCTGGGCAAAGGGATAAAATGTGGCAGGAAAATGAATAAACAGTACTGTTATTAGAGATAAATAATTACGGTACAAATGATAAAAAGAGTGTCAATTTTAGTGTTAACATATATGCCAATTTTAGTGTTAAAATGTGTCAGTGATATTGTTTTGAGTGAAAGAGTTAATATCAAAAGAATTTAAATATTAGTTTTAATGAATACAGTGTTTGTATTTTTTCAATGTTAGTGTTAGAATTGCGAGTGTTAGTATTATTAAGTGTCAATTTATGCCTAGTGATAGCGTTATATAATGTCAGTGTATGCCTTACAAAGTGTTAGTGTGTGCCATAAAGAGTGCCAGCGCATGTGTATCAGTATTTCAGTGTACATGTAAAAGATTGCTAATGCGTGTGTAAGTGCTGGCGTAAATGTGAAAAAGTGTCGGTTTTAGTGTACAAAATGTCGATACATGTGTAAATGAGTGCCACTAACACATAAATGCCCTAACACTGACACTATTTTGCACTAACACTAACACTCTCTTTACATCACTGGTGACACTTTTAAAACTAAGAGTGACACTGTATAACATTAACACCGACACTATTTTACTCTAACACACTGACATATTGTTACTTTAACACTGAGACTCAATAACACATGCACCAACACTCAATCACACATGCACTGATAATATTTTACACTAACATCGATATTTTTTAACATATAAACTGACAATCAATAATCACTAGCAATGACAATAAACAACTCAATCACACTCACTATTATACATTTGCTGGTACTTTTATGTCTAACACGAGCATTCTTTAGCACATAAATTGACAATTATATATTTATTCGGTAACACAATTTTACAAAATATATACACCGACACTCAAACCCACCTGTACAAGTCTTTTTTATGAATCCGAATGGAATGTGGGTTGATTCAAGTTCCATGGTTCAATTACTTCATTTTGTAAATGATCTGTTTTGTAATTTATCGCTTTTTTACTCATTATTTTTTATGTCAATTGTTTCATATGTAGGTGGAAGGATCCATTGTCGTATACTTCTGTGACTGCCCATATCCTGCAAGGCTATCGAGATCAATTGTCATATATGAACGAGGATCAGATTGTGTGGCTGCCATACAACGGTGTGATAGCTCCAAATTTCTGCCTTCAGGGACAAGCTATATGGAGGGCAAAGGTGCCCCTCATCTGCTTTGAGAGGGTTAAATGGCACTTGCCAGATCGCGTAATGCGACAGTTTGGGATGGTTTAAGGTGTGCCTGATGACTGCGACACTAGTTTTGTGAGGACCCCGACCCGGAACCTACACGTGTCCCGAGTTGGAGTGTCCTCAAACTAACCCAAAGATCCTAAACTTTTAAAACTTTGATTTAACTTTCAAACATACACACAACCATTTTAAAATAACTCTACTCCTTTCCACATTGGAGGAAGAGTTGACCAACCTTGAAAATAATAAACGGTTTTAGTTACAAAAAGATATCGAATATAAAATAGAATTAAAGTTTATGAATACAAACCCTTTAAAAGAATTATGCCAAAATACACATTCTACACTAACCTATACATAACCCGACAATTCCCAAAACACCACTTCTAAACTCCTTTCCGTCCTTACTTGGTCGGTCCACCTGTCTCGGGATCTAAAACATTAAAGGGAGAGGGGTGAGAATAAATCTCAGCAAGCTATTATGAATGCAGCAATATGCCATATAAGATGCAACACATAACAAGTTGCATACAACACATTGGAAAAGTCAGTAAACACCTTACATTACCTTGGTTTACCTTTTCCCGTCTGAACATTAGTCGTACAACATTGGGTATAATAATACTCCAATCTTAAGTGAGCTGCTTAAGCAATACTCACATCTTATAAGACCCGTTTTTCAGGGAACCAAATAAGATAGTAGCAACTCTGTAAGGCTTTTGGCTCAATACAGATGCTATAACCCCAATCTGTGGCCACAGGAGGGGACGGTCACAGGTATAACATAATCCGATCACATTAGGTCACACTTCCATAATTGATCGTATTATGTTATACCCCCAATATCAGCTGATTAAACACATTATCAAGCACATACTAGTTACTTGAAATATAATCCACAAAGGGGATAAGCAATATAACAACATCTCATAAACAATTCCTACATAGTCATTACACAACCTCTGAAAACCTCAATAAGAGTTCATGATCTACCTCCCAAGTTTGAACTACATTGGTGAAGTACGAATCAAGCTTAATAACCAATTTCCGAACAATATTCTATATTACAAGGTCTTTATAGGAATTCATGTTAAATTTATCAAGTTGGGGTTACATTGATAAAGCTAAATAAGATTACCAACAATTTCTGATTCAGACTTAACGTGCTTCCGTAGTTCCATAGTAACCCAATTAAGGTGTCATTAAGTGATACAATTGTTCTAAGTATAACCTAGGTTAAAAGGATTAATTCATATCCGGAAAGGTTAGATTCCAAACTTTATTTTGGTTAGGGATCATACTAGGAGGTTACTAGTGAAAATTCAGCGAAACAGGGAACTGGGTCAAATTCTGCCAACATGGGCGACCGCCCACACCTCTTGGGCGACCGCCCAAGAGGGTTTTTAGGCAAGGGTGAGATTCTGGCATGATGGGCGGCCGCCCAAGCCCCCATGGGCGACCGCCCAAGGCGATTTCCAGCACAATTAAATTTCTAACTCTTTCTTCTTAGCTTCAATCCCTTTTCCTTTTCTCTACTTTAAATTCAAGAACACCCAAAGGATTTCTTAGTCTTACCAATTTCATCCTAACTCATGTAAACCCAAGGTAAAGAAAACCTAGATTATTTATCCCTAAATATTCCACCCATTTCATTTCCTCTAAATCATCTTTCAAGAACATTATCTTCAACCCATCTCATTCATCCATCATCCACTTCCATTAAAGTTTTCAAGGCATGAAATAACATCATGTGGACAAGAATAACATTTAAAGAACTTATGAACAAGTAGAAGAAGGGAATCATAACAACTCACCTTAGGGTTTTAGAATGGAAAGTTGAATCTTCTTAACTTGATTTGTTCCTCTAGGTGATCCAAGCTCAAAGATGCCCTTGGACTTGAAAATGGAGGAGAAATGGCTTGGCTTCAAGACTTGAGATTGGGAGCTTCCATGGAGGTTTCTTTGCTAGGGGAAGTATGAGAGAATGAAGGAGTAAGGAGGAAGGAGGGGAAATATAAGGAGGGTAAGGGGAGGGACACTTGGCAAGCTTAGGGAGAGGAAGCCCTTTTTGGCCCCCCAAGCAAAATAAGGCTTTCACCCAATTAAATTAATCCATCCCCCTAAATATTTATTCTACCCATTTTAACCTCCTCTTACTATTTATCTATTTGTTATTTTTATTATTTCCCCAAAGTTCTTATTTAATATCCAATAATTTCTTAAAAGATTCTAAATTTACTTTTCACCCAATTTATCTTAAATTAAGGATTTAAAGACATAATCGAATACATAAAGATAACATAAATATTAAAAGCATATAATATAATATTTAAATTTAGTGCCTAGGGTTGGGGTCGTCACAATCACTCCCCCTTAAAGAAAATTCGTCCCGAATTTGACTGTCACTTACCTAATTGTTCAACCCGCCTCGGTTACATGTATACCTCAGACTCCAACTCTCAAATAGTCTCTTCAATGTTGTGATTCTTCCCCAAGATTCTAATTTCATTAATGATACGATATTACAACTTAATGTTCCCAGAATACCTTATAATTATCACTAACCCGAATTTTCACGACCTCAATAACAATATAAAAAAAAATGAAAGTATCACGACTTATGTCACCAAATACATTACAATATTGCGCTTAAACTTTAAATAATCTATAAGCTGCTCCAAACCAATCTATGAGTCAAATCACCAACCTTTTCCAAAACTTCAAATGGATTAACAAATTTTTTGCGCCAATTTACCTTAGGCCTTGCTTCTCCAACCTCACCCCAACAAATTAGAGATCGATATTTTCTTCCCTAACGACGCCTCATACGGTTTTATCTCAATGCTAGAATGATATCTGCTATTATACGCACCCAACCACTGGTAATCATACGTCCTATCGACTACAAAAATTCATTGTACATGCCCGTAGCATATCCTTAATAATGAGTAATGATTCTTCAAATTTTCATAAAGTTAAACTCAATAGCATTCCTATATTTCAAAAGGATCTTCCCAAATTGATGTCTATCCATTACATTTAATACTATGGGGTGATACAATCAAACTATCACCTAACATATATGAGGACTTAATCAATGAATCTCATCAATATAAATATATATAATAAGTAGAAAATACTATCAACTTCCTATAAACAAACAACATACTCCTTTTACTTCCAAGGTAACCAAATCACAAAATTCATCGTGATAATACTCTCAGTTCAATCTAGAACTCTAAATATTTTAATAAATCTTCTAACGTCAAATCTCTATTTTCACACTTATGACCAAACCACCTTATGTCTTGACTCGCTTGAAACGAGTTATTTCAATTATCTCATCCTCCTTTCTCATGATACAAACATTAAATAACTGCCTATGAAATAATAAAGGTAAACATGCTAATAAGACCCTGATTCCCATAAACGGAATACTAGTCGACTATATATTATAATTCAATGCTCTAATTATGCCCACGTCCAGAGACAGATCAATATTTAATCAAATGGTTGGCCGCCCACAACGGAGCCGATCCAACTCCAAAACAAAAACCGAGTCTACTGCGACCGTCACATTAACAACCCCACAATCATCAAAACATTTCTCGGATCAAATCTTTAATGCAATTAATCACTATAGGGGAATTAGGTTGCCTTTCTACTTGCTCTTGTACGAACTACATCTCTACAATAACATGTCTTTCTACAATTTACAACATCTTTCAGAATTCCAAAGGATAATATAAAAAAAAAGAGATCCGAATGGTTTATTTATTTAAAACCGTCCCATACCAGTTTTAATTAACTAAACCACTCACAATTGTAAGAAATTTCAAAAGATTGATAAGCTAACAAAACTAATTCGAGTGATCTAATTATCTACAACCGTCCCATACCAGCGGTAGATAATCAAATTACTCACAGATTTTAATGTGTACAAAAACAGTTCATTGACCTCAAAGAAAAAAAATCAAACTATTCCCGAATGGCACAAATGCTCATATCGAAGTTCAATATACTATCCAAAGTCTTAAAGCACATTTAACACAATTCTAACATAATATTCCTGTTTGACTTCTATTTATAGTATAGCCCCCCTCATGATATTTATACTTAGTTAAATTCTCTATAAAAAAACACAATCTCGAAATACTAATACTATCTTCTATAATTAATACTATAACATTCATTAAGGTAATAAATTTGGTAAATCTTTCTCAATTCAATAATTCCTCAAGTTGGACTTTCATCACTTTTATTTAATTTGGGGCCATCAATTCACCACCTTTGATATTGTTATTTTACTTAGCAACAACATATTGCAAACATCTAGTTTCCGATCAAATGCCATGATTTCCTAATAAGAAGATACAAATGAGCGCACATAGATCAATCATCCTCAAATTTCAATTAAACATTAACGGTATAATCTAACATACTTCTAAATAACCATCAACAACCCAAAATCCGCATAACGTCAATATCTTCCGAGCATCACACCAATCCCTCATACTAGTCACGCAACTAAGTCAACCTAACGGTGTAATCATCCTAAAGTATCCTGCCTTCCAATAAGATTTATCCTCATTTTATTTTCTCTACTAATGATAATCGTCTCTCAAAACAAACCATATACATATTTTACCAATTCCTGGAGTCGATCCTATAAGTCACCAATAACTACATCTATTATACTTCTTCACATTTTCCCTATTTACCTCTCCATAACTAATACACAACCACAAACCAAAACGGTCATACTAGATACAAATGTTGCCTTAAGTATATCCTTACAACAAATATTTACTGCAATTGTAACACACCGAGAATTTAACTAATAACCATTGAGTATTCTACTAGTTCCTCAAATCAGTTATACAAATCGTCAACAAGTGCTAACGAGTACTTATTCTTCACAGTTACCTATTTAAGATCTCTATAACCTTAAAATTAACCACCAAGTATCATCTTTTCTAAATATAGTAACAATTTATCCTTACAGAGATTCGCTAAGCTCATTATCTTCTTTATCAAATAATTTCCCAAAATAAATCCTCAATTCTATCATCCCAATTAATGTCCTCTATCTAGGGATCCGAATACTAAGATAGTTCCTCATATCAATTCAAAGCCTCAATGTCCTGGTATGATACCTGATGAAAACCCATTTTTGATACTCACATGAAAACACTACTTAGTCGACTCATAGGGTGACACCACCTACAAGAATATCTTATTCCTCATTCAAATTAGTAGCCAGAATACCATCGGTCTCTCATTAGAAAATATACTTATAGCACATAAGGCAAAGATATATTAGTTCCATAAGATCTCGTACTCGCGATATTTTATAATCCATATAATCCCACTTAGACTATCACTTTCAATACTAGTCTCAAATATCTAGCCTCCACTATGAGACACCACTGTATAAATACTCACGCAAGTTATACACCCATAAACCACTCTTAATTAGGCCACATACCTAACCTCAACTAAGAGTTCACCAATTTATTTACCACCGGTACATGAGATAATTCAAGGTTCTTTTAAATCAATTATAACACACAATCCAAATAACCTTCGCATTCCTTAGGCCATACTTTCGACATTCACGCATATATGACATAACCTCAATTAATAATTTATCCGCCTCAATTACACATGGAGACAAATCAAACATAGATAAGGAGACTCGCTTCTTGCAACAGTCCTCCTCAAACACAACAACTACTCAAATAATTCAGGTTAATATAACAATAATTCACGGATTGGTAACTCGACCAAATCCACCGGCAATACATGCCCACATATGGACACATCACATCCACCATGATAAACAAGAATGATTCGAGGTACTCTCCCATAGGAGTAGAACCTCCAGCACATAGGGCAACTTTTAGGCTATTTATGCAAATCAACGTGAAATGTAATGCCACATGAGAACGAAATGAACGAAATTTAGAAAAGTATGAACCCTAACTCCGGAGACAGGTAATATACCTCAATGATTGGGGGGGGGGGAATCTATCTCTCCATATTGCTCACATTTCCTTGATTCTTTGATTGGTCATTATCAATTTTTGTCATTGGACAAATTCCTGCATTAAACCCTCGACGTCAGTTATCGCACACTCTCACTCAAACTAGACTCTACCCGTGAACTCTAAACCGAGCTCTGATACCAACTGTGAGGACCCCGACCCGGAACCTACACGTGTCCCGAGCTGGAGTGTCCTCAAACTAACCCAAAGATCCTAAACTTTTAAAACTTTGATTTAACTTTCAAACATACACACAACCATTTTAAAATAACTCTACTCCTTTCCACATTGGAGGAAGAGTTGACCAACCTTGAAAATAATAAACGGTTTTAGTTACAAAAAGATATCGAATATAAAATAGAATTAAAGTTTATGAATACAAACCCTTTAAAAGAATTATGCCAAAATACACATTCTACACCAACCTATACATAACCCGACAATTCCCAAAACACCACTTCTAAACTCCTTTCCGTCCTTACTTGGTCGGTCCACCTGTCTCGGGATCTAAAACATTAAAGGGAGAGGGGTGAGAATAAATCTCGACAAGCTATTATGAATGCAAAGAATATGCCATATAAGATGCAACACATAACAAGTTGCATACAACACATTGGAAAAGTCAGAAACACCTTACATTACCTTGGTTTACCTTTTCCCGGCTGAACATTAGTCGTACAACATTGGGTATAATAATACTCCAATCTTAAGTGAGCTGCTTAAGCAATACTCACATCTTATAAGACCCGTTTTTCAGGGAACCAAATAAGATAGTAGCAACTCTGTAAGGCTTTTGGCTCAATACAGATGCTATAACCCCAATCTGTGGCCACAGGAGGGGACGGTCACAGGTATAACATAATCCGATCACATTAGGTCACACTTCCATAATTGATCGTATTATGTTATACCCCCAATATCAGCTGATTAAACACATTATCAAGCACATACTAGTTACTTGAAATATAATCCACAAAGGGGATAAGCAATATAACAACATCTCATAAACAATTCCTACATAGTCATTACACAACCTCGGAAAACCTCAATAAGAGTTCATGATCTACCTCTCAAGTTTGAACTACATTGGTGAAGTACGAATCAAGCTTAATAACCAATTTCCGAACAATATTCTATATTACAAGGTCTTTATAGGAATTCATGTTAAATTTATCAAGTTGGGGTTACATTGATAAAGCTAAATAAGATTACCAACAATTTTTGATTCAGACTTAACGTGCTTCCGTAGTTCCATAGTAACCCAATTAAGGTGTCATTAAGTGATACAATTGTTCTAAGTATAACCTAGGTTAAAAGGATTAATTCATATCCGGAAAGGTTAGATTCCAAACTTTATTTTGGTTAGGGATCATACTAGGAGGTTACTAGTGAAAATTCAGCGAAACAGGGAACTGGGCCAAATTCTGCCAACATGGGCGACCGCCCACACCTCTTGGGCGACCGCCCAAGAGGGTTTTTAGGCAAGTGTGAGATTCTGGCATGATGGGCGGCCGCCCAAGCCCCCATGGGCGACCGCCCAAGGCGATTTCCAGCACAATTAAATTTCTAACTCTTTCTTCTTAGCTTCAATCCCTTTTCCTTTTCTCTACTTTAAATTCAAGAACACCCAAAGGATTTCTTAGTCTTACCAATTTCATCCTAACTCATGTAAACCCAAGGTAAAGGAAACCTAGATTATTTATCCTTAAATATTCCACCCATTTCATTTCCTCTAAATCATCTTTCAAGAACATTATCTTCAACCCATCTCATTCATCCATCATCCACTTCCATTAAAGTTTCCAAGGCATGAAATAACATCATGTGGACAAGAATAACATTTAAAGAACTTATGAACAAGTAGAAGAAGGGAATCATAACAACTCACCTTAGGGTTTTAGAATGGAAAGTTGAATCTTCTTAACTTGATTTGTTCCTCTAGGTGATCCAAGCTCAAAGATGCCCTTGGACTTGAAAATGGAGGAGAAATGGCTTGGCTTCAAGACTTGAGATTGGGAGCTTCCATGGAGGTTTCTTTGCTAGGGGAAGTATGAGAGAATGAAGGAGTAAGGAGGAAGGAGGGGAAATATAAGGAGGGTAAGGGGAGGGACACTTGGCAAGCTTAGGGAGAGGAAGCCCTTTTTGGCCCCCCAAGCAAAATAAGGCTTTCACCCAATTAAATTAATCCATCTCCCTAAATATTTATTCTACCCATTTTAATCTCCTCTTACTATTTATCTATTTGTTATTTTTATTATTTCCCCAAAGTTCTTATTTAATATCCAATAATTTCTTAAAAGATTCTAAATTTACTTTTCACCCAATTTATCTTAAATTAAGGATTTAAAGACATAATTGAACACATAAAGATAACATAAATATTAAAAGCATATAATATAATATTTAAATTTAGTGCCTAGGGTTGGGGTCGTCACAAGTTTGGACCTGCATCGGATTAGTCGGCGAGGTCGGTCAGCCGTTAACTGGATGCAAGAACATGGTCCGCACATAGAAATGTGGAATGAACGGGCGATTAATGTCGTTGATGGAGAGTTTGGTGAAGTGGATATGAGTTACCGTCACCCCTATATGAGATGGTATAGGAGTATTACTCGATCGTTCATCCAGAATTCGTCTAATGTGGAGAGACTAGGGTTCAGGCCACGTTCAACTAATTTTGAGGGTGTGGTAAGTTATATGCTACATATAATGCTTTTACAAAAAAAATTACCATTTTTTCCGTATTAATTAATTTTAGTTAATTGTTTTGAACAGATTCAAAGTCTTCAAGGGATGCACATATACAATGAGAATGCCACATCCTTGGAAGAACTGCGCAATTACAACCGTCAATATATCAGAAACACATTGACAGCTATTAGGGAGCAGGAACGACTGGAAGCCCAAGCTCCCCCTCCAACTGTTGATCATACTGTTTAAGAGGAGCCACAGAGGCAGAATCGGGTTCGTAGACGTGGCGGATACCGGAAGATCAATACGGTTAGATGCATCAGTTTGGCTTCACTTCGACAGGACCGGGTAATTCTTTTACCGAATTGATGAACCAGTTTGGTTTCACGCAACTGCCTGAGATCCCTTCTTCTAGCAATTATACTCAGACTCCTGAGCAGGCATTCGGGATTTCGGGATTTAGGCCTAGTTTTCATTTGCCTCGTGTGCAGTTTTCAGAAAATCCATCTGGATCATCCTCATCCTCATCTCAACAATCTAGTTTTCAGAAAATACGCCTTTAGGCGCGATCGCCCTATATCTTATGGCGCGATCGCTCTCTATTTTTTTCAGAAAATATTAATTTATTAAAATCAGTTTTCTAAAAAAAAAGGGGGGGATCCGGAATTGGTAACGCCGGAATACATTAGGAGGTCTCGCTCCCTACTATAGGCGCGATCGCTCTCTATTAACAGAAATATTATTTTCTTAAATTCAGTTTTGAAAAAAAAAAAAACCAATTCCAGAAATTATTCCGGAATTACCAATTCCGAAATTGGTTGAAAAATGCTACTTTGGTACTTAAAATTTTTACAATGTTATTTTCGTAAATAAATTTTTTAAAAAATAATATTTTGGAAAAAAAATCTTGGAACATAGCTGCTCCTTTTCATTTTAAACAGTTTAACGCTTTTGAAAGTATTTATTTGTTAGAAAATCGGGGGAATATATATTAGAAAAAACGTGTTTTCTAAATATATGTTAACATTTTTGTAAATAACTACAATTGTTTTTTTTTTTTAAATGTATGATGACATTTTTGTAAATAATTGATTTTTTTTTAAACGCACGCAATGACATTTTTGTAAGTAACGTGAAATTTTTAACACAAATTGACACTCTTTTACACTATTATCGACACTATTAGAAAAAGCACTTTCATTTTTTCATACTAACATTAACATTGATTATATTTAACACATACACTGACACTAACAAATATAAATGCATTGACACTCTTTAACACTAACACTTATAAAAACTTCAAAAAGCCCATTATTTTAAGGGTTTAATAGACATCTATTGGGCTTTATCAAAAACACATTTATTGACACTCTCAAAACATGTAATAGCACTTTTTATTACTCATATTAGCGGCACCGGTGTAAATATTTTTTGTGCCAATGATAGTGTTGTTAGCGTGCGTGAGTTTTAAGTGGTTAGTATTTGTAAGTGCTAGGGATAGTTGATGCTGCCATAAAAAATGGTTGCACAGGAACTGACCGGGGTAGCGGCGGCGGCCGGACCGGAAAAACATGCTCCGACGGATCCGATCTCAAATGGGACCTACAACACAAAACACCGTTAGGGGTGGGGGGTTTTCCCCCCACAAACCCTCCGGCGTGAGAATCATCAATCTCATTCATAACATTTCATAATATATTCATAATTTTTGAGAGAGAGAGAGAGAGAGGGAAAGCTTATATTGAGACATACCTTTGAAAATGAAGGGAGGGAGTATTTATATGACCCATGACTCATCATTATCATCTTATCCTTACTTTACACGTGTCAACCATTCAATGGGGGGAAAATCTATCAAAAGATTTCATTTGGATAAGGTCAAGACCAAAATCTTGACACGTGGCACGTTCCGTACTTGGAGACATCAACTTGCTGCAAGACTCAACATCAGACATGCGGGAAGACCATGCAAGGCACATACGGGACATGCGGGAAGGCCATACAAGGCACATACGGGACATGCGGGAAGACATGCGGGAAGGCCATACAAGGCACATACGGGACATGCGGGAAGACATGCGGGAAGGCCATACAAGGCACATACGGGACATGCGGGAAGACATGCGGGAAGGCCATACAAGGCACATGCGGGACATGCGGGAAGACATGCGAGAAGACATGCGGGAAGGCCATACAAGGCACATGCGGGAAGACATGCGAGAAGACATGCGGGGCAATCCACTTCCTGTCATGCGACAAGCCACTTGCTGCATGACGACAAACCAGCCTTAGGCGGGAATCAGGCCTTATCCATAACTAAAAACATGACTTTAGACCAATCATATAATAATCATCTTTGACGATATCCTCACGACATATGGGCCCCTATAGTCCATGTTTGGACTTGAGCCGGGTAAACATTTATCGGGCATATTTTGTTATGGCACATCAAAAGCCCCCGACTCCTTAGCTCGATTATTCATGATCGAGCTGAGGAGTAAACTAGCATACATAACAAAATATATCTTATTACATCGAGTAAAATTTTCCGATACAAAAAATAGGTTCGCTCCTTGATCTCTCTCCATCACTTTCATTTACTGACTTCTCATTTTACTTCAACTTTTGCCTTTTCTCTCTCATTTCATTTCACGACTTTCCAATTTTCAACTATTTCTACGAATCCTGGATCTCTCTCCGGACGCCGCATCCACTTGTCGCCTGGGTCTCTCCCCAGGTCACCACATCCATTTGGCGTCTTGGTCTCTAACCAAGACGCCGCATCCATTTTGGTGCCTTGGTCTCTAACCAAGACACCGCATCAATTTGGGCGACTTGATCTCTAACCAAGACGCCGCATCCAATTTGGGCGACTGGGTCTCTAACCAAGACGCCGCATCCCTTTTGGGCGACTTGGTCTCTAACCAAGACGCCACATCCCTTTTGGGCGACTTGGTCTCTAACCAAGACGCCGCATCCATTTTGGGCGACTTGGTCTCTAACCAAGACGCCGCATTCATTTGGTGCCTTGGTCTCTAACCAAGACACCGCATCCATTTTGGGCGACTTGGTCTCTAACCAAGACGCCGCATCCAATTGGTGCCTTGGTCTCTAACCAAGACACCACATCCAATTGGTGCCTTGGTCTCTAACCAAGACACCGCATCCGTTTGGCGCCTTGGTCTCTAACCAAGACGCCGCATCCGTTTGGCGCCTTGGTCTCTAACCAAGACGCCGCATATCTCAGACAGTTAGGGATGCGAGCCCATATCTCAGACAGTTAGGGATGCGAGCCCGTATCTCGGACAGTTAGGGATGCGAGCCCATATCTCAGACAGTTAGGGATGCGAGCCCAACAGTTCGGGATGCCAGCCCTTCTCTCAGACAGTTAGGGATGCGAGCCCATATCTCAGACAGTTAGGGATGCGAGCCCATATCTCAGACAGTTAGGGATGCGAGCCCATATCTCAGACAGTTAGGGATGCGAGCCCATATCTCAGACAGTTAGGGATGCGAGCCCAACAGTTCGGGATGTCAGCCCAACAGCATGGGATGTCAGCCCAACAGTTCGGGATGTCAGCCCTTCTCCTCAGCAACATCATATCAGCAACTCTAGCCTTATCATCCGACAAAATAACTTGGCCGACTTTGTCATACGCGACAGAGTATCTGTCAAAAACACAAGTCATTTGCAAATCTAGTAAACACTTTCTAAAAATCATTTAACATGAATAGCAAAGATGGGAAGAGACAACTTGATGGAGGTTAACGATACTTTTGTTGACTTTCGTTAAAAACTTAACGGAAACTTTAATGACCATCCATTGATATAGCTTCCAAACTAACAAGGCTACTGTACCAACAATTCTGATGCTTGTTCTCTTCACCCACAGATTTGACTTGCCTAATAAATGAATTTTGACTTTCTTTAATCACCACACATTTCCAATAAACAATTCCACTCTATTTCTTTTCCCTTTCCTTTTATTTTCTTTTCAGCTTTCATTCATTTTCCATTTCCATCTCCATTTCCATTCCCCTTCCAAATTCCCTTCACTTTCTCCTCGCTCTACTCAGCAGCAACCCACTGGCGACAACCACTCGACGGTGACCCTCCCTAAACGGCGACAACTCGACGGCGACAACCCCTTCCATTGCTATTCTCCCCTCAGCACCTTGGATTTTGCAACAATTTCTGATTTCAATTTCTAATCTTAATCAGGCGATTTTACTCCCTGTGACCTCAAGCAACGGCGACGACCCATCTTACCCGGCGTCATCCCAAAAACTAAAGCCCCTGCAAGCGACCCCAACCGGCGTGATCAACCCCTGGCGACGACAACCTTGCTCCCGGCGACAAAATCCCCTCGGCCAACGATGACCCTTCCCCACCTCATCTGCGTTGTTGGTGCCGGCGACAATTCAATAAATTGCCTCTACCAGCGACGATCAAAAATCTCGCCACTTCCGTCGACAATACGAATGTAAGTCCCCTCTCTTATCCAATCTTTGCTATTCCCCTTCTCGTCATTTCCATCTCTTTTTTGGCTCAGACGACAAATCACTGGTGACATAAATCTCTTGGCTCTGTTTTCTCACCCCAACGATTTCACTATTTCCATAATTTCCAATTTTGCGGTTTAATGCCCTTGTGATTTCCAACTTTACTGAACTCCCAAACCCGCAATTTTGATTTTCTGCTGCTTCTATTTTTCCAACTTCTCGCCCCGTTAATTTCACTGACAGTTTCGATTTCAATTTCTTATTTTACTCAGGCGATTTGCCCTCTGTTGGCGTTCCTCTCTCACCGGCAACTTCATCAACTTTCTCTTGCGATGCTATTACCCAGCAACATTCGATCTCTCGGCAACATTCTAAGGACTGCCCATTCCCGTGGCAACTTCTCCTATCTCGATTTTACGATCCAGCAACACCCAATACTCTTGCCCTTTCTCGCGACAATCAAAATCTCGCCACTAACGGCGACAAAACAAAGAAACGCCCCAACCTTGACTTCCCTAACCCCGCTCTAAATTTCATCGGTAAGTCTTCATTAGTTGCGGTTTCATTAGACAGTAGTTTGGTTTTGGCGACAACCAATGCCCAGCGAAAATGAAATTCTCGATTCCCCCTCCTCCTTGCCCATTTAATTTTACCACAACCGCTCTCTCATTCCGGCGATTTATTCCCTCGCGATTTAACTCAGCGACATTAAGTTGCTACATTACTTCTTTCTTCTGTTTCATAGGGATTTTGATTCCTTATTTCTGTCTTTTAGTAGGCGGTATCCGAGATGCGACTTGACTGAACTTTACCGTTGTTTACTGTTTACTTTATCTCTCTACTTTTCCCTTCATTTTTTCCGACGAACAGCTCCTTTTCCGGCGACGTTCATATTCCCAGATCTGCTACTCCTTCACCTTTTCCCTCACTATATACTTACTTCGGATGAAACTTCCAAGTCCAAATCCAGATCTAGTGTCTTTACTTTGCCCAGAAGAATGAAAAATTTTGACTTCTAAATTCCGGCCAACTCCGGCGAACTCCAGCCTGCTGCTACCCCTCACTGTAGTCTAAATTGATACCCCGGCTCCTCTATTCCGACCAACTTCGCCGGAAAATGTCAGTCCCGGCAACGGAACCATCTGATGCTGCCATAAAAAATGGTTGCACAGAAGGCGACCGGGGGTAGCGGCGGCCGGACCGGAAAAACATGCTCCGACGGATCCGATCTCAAATGGGACCTACAACACAAAACACCGTTAGGGGTGGGGGGTTTTCCCCCCACAAACCCTCCGGCGTGAGAATCATCAATCTCATTCATAACATTTCATAATATATTCATAATTTTTGAGAGAGAGAGAGAGAGAGGGAAAGCTTATATTGAGACATACCTTTGAAAATGAAGGGAGGGAGTATTTATATGACCCATGACTCATCATTATCATCTTATCCTTACTTTACACGTGTCAACCATTCAATGGGGGGAAAATCTATCAAAAGATTTCATTTGGATAAGGTCAAGACCAAAATCTTGACACGTGGCACGTTCCGTACTTGGAGACATCAACTTGCTGCAAGACTCAACATCAGACATGCGGGAAGACATGCGGGAAGACCATGCAAGGCACATACGGGACATGCGGGAAGACATGCGGGAAGGCCATACAAGGCACATACGGGACATGCGGGAAGACATGCGGGAAGGCCATACAAGGCACATACGGGACATGCGGGAAGACATGCGGGAAGGCCATACAAGGCACATACGGGACATGCGGGAAGACATGCGGGAAGGCCATACAAGGCACATGCGGGACATGCGGGAAGACATGCGAGAAGACATGCGGGAAGGCCATACAAGGCACATGCGGGACATGCGGGAAGACATGCGAGAAGACATGCGGGGCAATCCACTTCCTGTCATGCGACAAGCCACTTGCAGCATGACGAAAAATCAGCCTTAGGCGGGAATCAGGCCTTATCCATAACTAAAAACATGACTTTAGACCAATCATATAATAATCATCTTTGACGATATCCTCACGACATATGGGCCCCTATAGTCCATGTTTGGACTTGAGCCGTGTAAACATTTATCGGGCATATTTTGTTATGGCACATCAATAGTGTTTTAGAGTTTTCGTTTATTAATAAATTTCGGTTATTACGATACTGCGAGCTAGCGTTTTAAATGAAGTTTTACTCATTTACAAGAATATCACCGCATTTAAAAAATAAGTTTCTGGTATTTACGATTGTGCCATCGTATTTTGAAAACCCCTTTTTTCTAATTAAAAATGTGTGGTGGCATATTTGTAAATAAACAAAACTTGTTTTAAATTATGATATACTCCCTCCCTCCCAAAATGATTTGTTGGAATAACTATTACAAAATCTCTGCTGGAAATATAGAAACTAATTTAAAACAGAAATAGAAAATACAAGAGAAGAAAATGAATTTATCGTTGAAATTCGAGTCGTGTGAAATCACACTCTCCTTAAGACAAATTACGCCCCCTCACCACGTTGTGCTTGAGTTTTTACGGAACGCTTGTCTCCCAGGATGAAACGGATAGACCGGACGGTGGTTGCACAAGAATTACCTCCGGCGAATTGAAGTCGATGCTTGAACTTTATCACCACGAATGCAATGCAAGGAGGCCAAGGGGAAGAAGAACAATATGCTGCGAAAATGATTGTGGAGATTGTGAAAAAACTGTGTTTTTTTTCCCTTTGTTGTTGTGTTCTATTTATACAATTCTCCATAGGAAAACTGCTCAAGAAATTAAAACCACGTTTTTAATTTCCTCAATGAATATTGCAATAATAATCCATGAATTTGCACTTTAATTCGGCGATTCTGAGAGCCGAAACAGTTTCTGGGAGTGAACAGCTGCGCACGAGGCGCCCGCCCCGACCCCTCCAGGCGCCCGCCTCGGAGTCTCGCCAATGGGGCTGCATCTTCTGTCCTCGAGGCGCCCGCCTCAGCCATGGCGAGGCGCCCGCCTCACTTCCTGTTTCCATTGGGTCAGTTTTCTCAAAAAAAAATGCCAAAAAGTGGGCTCGCGCGGACCGGCAATTTCGGAGCTAAAATGCTAAAAAGTGGGCTCGCGCGGACCGGCAATTTCGGAGCTACATTCGTGTCCGCAGGACGCGCATGAGTTCGGTAGTCCGAAGCCTAATTCGGTCCATGATTTGCACCCCCCCTGCGCACCTGTGCACGAGAGAGAGCCTCTATGTACCACAATCTTACTCCCTACCAAAGTGTAGGAGTATTTAAACCAAGCCATTTTTCCATCTTTTTCCAATGTGGGATAACCACATTTTACCCATTCCAACCCATTAACTTTGAGCATTCATATCTCATTCATTTCTCAACCATTTTGGACAAATGAATATATGATTTCAATGTACTCATGGAGTAGAACACAATCCAACAATCAATTAGTCATTTTGACAAATAACTAATTAAGAAAATAAATCATTATTTCCTTCAAAACCACTATTTTTTCCAACATGATTGTCCCATTTTTTTTTTTTGCTTTTATTACGAAGGAACTTTGAACACTAATTTTAGGTTTATTTAACTATACAAATGAAAATCTAAAACTCATTATTGATACACCATCAATAATACTATCAATTGCAAGTTTTAGATCTTCATTTGTATAATTAAATCAACCTAAAATTATTGTTCAAAGTTTCTTCGTAATAAATGCAAAAAAAGTGGAACAATCATTTTAGGACGGAGGGAGTATCATTTATGTAAATAACCGAAACTTGTTAGGACGTGTTATGAAAGACGCAATATTTTTATAAATACCTGGAATGGATTAAAACACCAACACTTATTAGCTTTATCATTGACTATAATACCTCTGTCCGTCCCAGTTTAAATTTCTTAGTTTATACCAGTTCAAGATTCTTATTATTTTTGGTATTTGTATGATCAAGGATCTTTTAGTATCCTAATGAAAATGTAAACTTTATATTGGTAAATCAATAAAAGTTTTAGATTTTCATTTTATTATAGTTAAATTAACCGCTACGTACTTAATGCTCAAAAAATTTCGTACAAAAAAATAATAATAAAACAAAAATCTTAAAATGAGACGGAAGGAGTATCATATTAGATGTCACTCTCGTGATCCAACGACTTAACATTATTCATAGCATCATCATGATGTACAATTATGTCACCTAATAATCCATAATTGTTGCTTATGGAGCAATAAATAACACACAATGTAGTAAAAAAGATTGGTACTCCTTTGAGGTGGTTTAAAGTTCTTAGTTAGTTTGACTAAGACAAAAATGAGTCAAGAACACAACAACAACAACAACAACAAAGTCTTAGTCCCAAAAATGAGTGAAGAACAAAGAACCTTAAATTGTAATGAATAAAAAAGAATAGTGAGAAGCTTAAACCAGGCCATGTTAGGTTAGGGGAGTATAAGACATTTGAACTCCATGAAAAATGTCATGGCGACAAACTTGATCAATAATACAACATAAGATCAACTAGAGGAAGATAAAGATCAATGCGTGAACCTAAAACGAGAAAAAAATTAATAATGATCCGAATTAGCAGAACCTGCAATAAATGCTCAAAGAAAAATGCAGGGAAGGACTGGGGAAGATAAAGATCCTGTTTGTATTCAATTGTAATGAATAAATGATTCGAAATGACTTGAACCAGAAATCTTTTAATGAATTTACACCAACAAATCATCTCTCTCTCTCTCTCTCTCTCACACACACACGTACACACACACACACAAGCACATGCATACATGTTGCTACCCATTCCAACAAATATAAGTATGTAGCGTGGCGGACCCAGGGATAAAATGGAGGGGGTTCACAAATTACATTACCCAAAAATTTCAAAAAAATAATTGTTTTCTACATTACTATCTACATCGATTCTTCCTTTTTTGCTAAAGGGTGGGCTAAGCTGGTAAGTGGGGGGTGCACTTAGTAGTTTTTTTTTTTTTTTTACATGTCAACATTAAAAAGGGGGGTTTCACAGCCACCCCTTTACCAATGCCTGTGTCCGCCCCTGGTATGTAGAGCCCTTTACCAAAGCCTGTGTCCGCCCCTGGTATGTAGAGCATGAGCTATACAATGCATTGGACCACAGCAAGAACATTACTTGAAAATTCTTCATTCATGAATCTACCCTTCTCTGAATAAGTATATATAGAGAGCACTAGCTAGCTTTAGATAGACCACTGCAAGAACCTTATTTGTAAATTCTTGATTCAGCATATTATATCGAGCATTCATGTCTGTTAAGGTTATAGAAGAAGTGTCTTCTAAGAAGAACCCAAACTCGGGTCGTAATAAGAAATGGAGGTCAGTAGACGTGAAGATGGCTGTTGGGGTGTCTCTACTTCATTTCCTCTGCGTTTTCGCGCCCTCTACCTTCACTTGGTCTGCTTTTTGGCTAGTCGTTGGATTGTTGTGGGTAACCGGCCTCTTCGGTGTGACTCTTTCTTATCATAGGAATCTTTCGCATCGTGCTTTCAACCTTCCTAAATGGCTCGAGTACTTGTTTGCCTATTGTGGTGTTCTAGCTGGTCAGGTACATTTGTCACAATCTTTTCTTTAATATTTTGTTTTTACCACGTATAATAACACTTTTCTTGATCATAATTTGGTTATTTTTTCATATTTTATATCGTGGATTGCAGATGGATCCGATTTATTGGGTGAGCATTCATCGTTACCACCATCAGTTTGTTGATTCTGAAAAGGATCCACACAGCCCTAAAGAAGGGTTTTGGTTTAGTCACATGGGCTGGCTCTTTGACAGTGGCTACGCCATTCAAAAGGTATTATTTTCTCTAAATATTTTGTGCAACAATATTATTCTTGGATCATTAATCAGTAAGGTTCTACGTTTTACATTACAGCATAAAAACAGCGGGAATGTTGAGGATTTGAAGAAGCAGCCATTTTATAATTTCCTCAGAAGGACTTACAATGTGCATCTCTTTGCACTTGCATTTCTGCTATATAAACTGGGAGGCTTTTCCTTCTTGGTCTGGGGAATGGTACTTATATATGTATACAGAGCCAAGTAATTTTATTACTACGTATATTATTTCATTTTGTTATGCTTATAAAAAAATCTGGCTTGGGTTTGAATTAATGCAGGGCGTAAGGACGGTGATTTCATACCATGCGACATTTTTTGTGAACTCGGTTTGTCATGTATGGGGAACAAGAGTATGGAAGACCAATGATCTATCCAAGAATAACTGGTACGTAGCTAGCTAGCTAGGCTCATACATTTTTAAAATAAATCCATTTAAAATATATACTCTCATAACAAGTGTCGCATTCAGTTGACTTGTCAATATTTTTACATAATATAGTTAACTTATTCATATATATGTATAGGTGGGTGGCGGTGCTGACATTTGGAGAGGGATGGCATAACAATCACCATGCTTTCGAAAACTCGGCACGGCAAGGCCTAGAGTGGTGGCAATTAGACCTAACTTGGTATGTCATATGGTTTCTTGAAAGACTTGGTTTGGCTACCAACGTCAAGTTACCAACTGAGGCTCAAAAACTGAAGAAATCAATATCTTCTTCTCCCAATTTTACCAATTAAGTAAAATTAATTTTCGATGTATTCAATATCCATTTTATAACTTGGTATATATCAAGGAACTAATGGGGTATTAATTAGAATGAAATGTGGTTTTCTGGGTACTTAATTAGTGTGTGTTTTGTCAAGGACAATATGAATGTGAGGTTGTATGTATTGTTGTAATGAGGAAGTGTTAGACTTCCGTAGTAATTTTAGTCAGAGGAGTACCGGTGAGAGATTAATTAATACTCACTCCGTCTCATTAATGACTTCACTTTTTACCCAAAATTGCGTTCCATTAGAAGCTCCACCTTTTCTTTTTTGGCAAATAATCTTTAATATTTCCTCCACTCATTCTCTTCCCTATTTTACTATTACACTCACAACACTTTTCAAATTTACTATTTCCTCCACTCATTCTCTCTCCTATTTTACTATTACACTCACAACATTTTCTCCACCCTTAATTTGCGTGTATTTTACTATTACACTCACAACATTTTCTCCACCCTTAATTTGCGTGCCGAGGCCAAAATGGTGAACTAAATATTGAGACGGAGGGAGTATATTATATAAAATGTGTTTGCAAAGAAAATAGGTCAAAGCTCCTTAGCTCATCTAATTTTTTAGGTTTTTTTAATGTGCTGATCACTTATCTAATTTTGGGTCAATGTTCTCACTCAAATAAGCAATTTTTCCAATGCCCTCCCTCCTATAACGGAGTTGTTTGTTTTGTAACTGGTTAAGGTCACATGCAGTCACGTGTCTAACCACATTTAAAAAAATAATGAATTAGACCTAAAAAATACATGAACCTAATTTTGTTTGTTTAAAATCAATGATCCAACTTAATAGAACAGTGACTCCTCAAATAGAACCCTTTAGACCTTAATTAAACAAAATAAAGTTAGAGTCATGTTAATTTTTAGGTCTGATTCGTTAATTTTTTAACTGATGTTAGTCATATGATTGTACATGACCTAAACCAGTTAAAAAACTAAAGACTTCATCATATGAGTAAGAGTAATGGAAAAAATTATGTACTTAAGTGAGGAAATTGAATCCAAAATTACATAAGTGAACACATTGAAAAACCATGAAAACGTAGGTGAGTAAAGTAGCAGTTTGGCCATAAAAATACTTTCATTTATAACAGCTAGACCACTTGTTTATAATGACAATTCATATATCCTTTGTTCCAAAATAAATATCAAAGAAAATCAAATTTACTTTTATCAAAAGCAATTTTCTTTTTATCAAACATTCATTTGAGACGATGCATATGAATCACTACTAGAAAGTGGTTGTTTACCGACGAAATTTTACCGACGGATGCGCTCCGTCGGTAATACCGACGGAATAACATCGATTACCGACGGATTTTTAATTTGCACTTGCCAGGAATTTCTTTTTTAAATTTACATTTTATTCCGTCGGTAAATGTGAATATTCCGTCGGTAATCGACGGAAATTGTCCGTCGGTAATTCGATGTATAAATTCGCTTAAACAGAGTCGACGTCTGTCTCACTCTTAAACCTAATCGTTCATTTCACCATCTCCCTCACCTTCTCTCTCTTAACTCTCTCTCTCTCTAGACAAACAATCGGTAGAACAACAATGAAGGATGCCATGTTGAGATCTATCCAATCCACCCTAAAAAATTCCTCAACTGTAACTCCAGCGGCGGCATCATCCTCTCATTTGCTTCGCCGCTCCTTTTCATCGGAATCAACTTCCGAACGCAAGGTTACCGTCTTGGGAGTTGCCAGCGGTATTGGCCAGCCCCTCTCTCTCTTGATGAAGCTTAATCCTCTCATATCTAGTCTCGCTCTATATGATATTGTCGGAACTCCTGGCGTCCCTGTCGATGTTAGCCACATCAACACTAGATCTGAGGTTCTATCATTCTCCACCCCTCTCTCTCCCTCTCCTTTTACCCTACGTTGACTCGTTTTGTTGTATATGCCTACTCTGCAGCGAACTTGCATTTGTAATTGGATGCATATGTACTAGGGTTTTAGGTATAACCAGTTCCGATTAGGCTTTGTTTGTTTAGTCACATGAAAGCTTGCAGTCTCTTTAGGTTTCTAGTTCATGTTATCATGTACATATGCAATTTTTTGTTAATTTTTGGTACAACTATAGTTGCTATTTTTGCATACACTGTTAAAATAACCATTTTGATGACTTATGGATGTAGGAGGAACATCTAGAAGCATCTACCTAAGGGAGACTAGTTATTTCAATCAACTTCTGAGGTAAGAATAACTGTGGTTTACTGTTGACTTTGAGCCTTTTTCTTTTATTCTTTATATGGTAACATAATAAATCTTCAATAATTATGCTCTATTTTGCACGATATGTTAGGATCTAATTATGCAAAGGCTTACAAATTTTTTTAATTTTTTTTTTATAATATTTGTGTCAAGGTTATTTACTTAATTGAGGAATTTGATGGCTTGCTTAAGACAAACAACATATGTCTTGTTATGCCAACTCCCTAGTAATGCATCTTCCTTCAACCTCCTTCAGAACTAGAACATAAAGTATGTCATCATCTTCTTTGATGGAAGTAAAGAAACCGTGAGAATTGATGCCCTAACTCATCTGTTATACGAAAAGCTTATTCATACTGCAATTCTAACAAGGTCAAATACATTCTGTCCTGTCAAATTGGAGGCTTATGCCTCTAGTATTTTTGGTTTTTTCACAATTGATTTGCAGTTGAGAGTGTCGTACTGTCCCATTGACGCCAAATTAAAAACTCCAGACAGTGATAAACTACCCTCAGGCATACATACACTAGCATTAACATTAACGTGGGTTTCAATTATTGTTGTTATTTTCTAACTTAGCCTTTTCTAGCGTTTGCATGAAACAGTGTTATGTATCCTGACATTTTTCTTTGAGGTACATTATTATCCCTTAGAGAGAAGGACTGAAATGGTTTTTGTCTTTTGGCCCTGTTGGGGATTAAACCCACCAAGGATTTATCCTTGCCTGTCCCAAGTCAGGGTAAAGGGTGAGGGTTGCGGTAGGCATGTGACAGCCAACATAAAAATTTTGTCACATTAACATGACATGAATCTGAATATGAATATCGTTGGGGCATTTCCTCAGCAGCGATGCGCTACACTTCAAAGACCTGGGTGTAGTGATAAGTATGCAAAGGTTGCTAGGTCGTCGCCCGAAAGCGACGCGCCATCTCTTCGCCCGGGGGTGGTGTCAAATATACAAGGGTTCCCGCATTGCGGACGAGTGCGGGTAAAGAAGCTAGTCCATGGTAGGTGTAAGGGTAGTGGGATGCGCTTTGGAACTTGAAACATTGGATCATTGACAAGGAGATCAGCAGAGGTGGTGAAAGTTATGAGGAGGAGGAAGATTCACATAATGTGTCTACAGAAAACTAAGTGGGTTGGAGAGAAAGCAAAAGAAATATCGCCTTGGGGTTTTAAGCTTTTGTACTCAGGAAAGGATAAGGGTAGAAATGGAGTGGCTATCATTATTGATAAGGAGTATATTAATGATGTGGTGGAAGTGTACGGGAAGAGTGATCGAATTATGGGCATTAAACTGGTGATACGTGATGAAGATTATAACTATTATTTCCGCCTATGCACCACAAGTAGGGTTGGATGTGTTGGGTTTCGAGAGTCCATGCGCAGCGGAATAATGCAATAACTCAAAAAACCCCAAGCCCTAGAATCCGTTCTAGATGATTAATTAAGAAAGATGAAATAGAAATACCAACCTTGAATGCTTTTGCCTTTGATAAACTTGACCCGACTCCAGATTGAACGACCTTGTTAATCCTTGATGAACGAACGACGAATCACGAACTATAGATCTTGACAAGCGAAGATCCTCTATGTGTATCCACGCGAAGAACGAACCCTAGAACTCTTCTAGGAGGATTGCTAGATCCTATTGATTGAAACACCTTTCAATCAATGAAGAACAATGGATTTGGTGGTGTTTGATTCTCAATTCTCAATTGAAATCTCTCACTTTTGATGTTTCTCTCAAGCCAAAACGTTCTCTTGACGGCTAGGGCAACCAGGGGTAAGTATTTATACGTTATAAAACTTTTCCCCTCGTGAAAACCCTAGTTTTAAGTCAATTCTGCGTCAGTCCAGTGCCCAGGGGACGAGTCGTCCCCCAGGGGACGAGTCGTCCCCTGGCACCCAACTTCTGAATCTGGCGTCCCCCTTAAGGGGAATAGTTGGTTCTGGCCTGGGGACGAGTCGTCCCCTGAGAACAAAAACTCCATATTCTTCATTTTTGACAATTCGTTCGATGCGTGTGACCCCATAGGACTATATTATGTTGGCAATGAGTTCGATCACATCGATCCTCATAAGACATGAGCGGACTCTAGCAAGCCATCATGCCTACCCAAATAATATAATATCAAGTTCGATTTCCTATATAGAACATATCACAATCCCATTGTCACACGATGTTATATTGAACATGAGTCATGGTCCACGTCAACTCATATTGTTCAATGCTTTCTCGTTACCAAGTAAATTGATTAATCGAATGATATTAATCACATTAATTCATTCGGGCATGGCCATGCACTACATCAATCTTACTTACGAGTGGCCTAGCAAACATCTCTCTTTACGAGGGACAATTTTCCATCTTGACTTATCATTCTTCCCAACAAGATTCATACCATGCCAATGATAGCCCTTATTGTCATCCGGTTAAGGACAACGTTAAACTATATCAAACATGATATTCATCGAGCGGAAGACGATGATAATCTCAGGTCAAAGGATATCAATGATATGACTATATGAGATTTAATTATGACATTTGACCATGACATAAATCTCATAATGGGTCAAGTCCAATGCCTTGTTCTCCAACAAGTACCCATGAATTTAATGTGCATCCCTATGCATATAATCATCACATGATTATCCATTAAACTTCATACTAGTGCTTCATAAGTACTAGGGACACGATTATTACAATAAACATGCAAACATATATAATAATCAAAGTAATAATCTCATATATAAATGAATAATGACATTACAAATAAGTCTATCTCTATAGGCCTAGGGCACTAACACCTACAGTCTCCCACTTGCACTAGGCCCAATCATTCATGTATCTTATACCCATGGACCTAACATGACCATCATGTTTAGCTTGTGGCAAAGGCTTGGTGAGAGGGTCCGAGATGTTGTCATCCGTTGGTACCTTGCATATCTTGACGTCTTCCCTTTCTGCATTTCTCGAATGAGGTGGAAACATCTCAAAATGTGTTTGAATTGTTGATGTGACCTTGGTTCTTTTGCTTGCACAAATGACACCACAATTGTCACAACAAAGTTCCACCGGATTAGTGATACTTGGAACAATTCCAAAACACTAATGAACTTTTTGATCCAAACTGCCTCTTCTAGCTACATCATATGTTGCTAAAATTCGGCCTTAGTAGTAGAATCGGCTACGATTTTTTTTTTGCTTGGAACTCTTCCAATAAAATCGCACCTCCAATAAGCATAAACACAAATCCTAATTGCGATTTTAATTAACTTTGTCAGTTTGGAAGTTAGCATCCGTGTAACCTTTACAACAAGATTAACTTCCAACCTTTCAAATACCAAGAACGTATCCTTAGTTCTTCTTAAGTACTTTAAGGATCGTTTTGACTGTCATCCAATGGTTCTCACTAGGATCAGATTGGTATCGACTCGTCATGCTCAAATCATACGAGACGTCGGGTCTAGTACAAATCATGGCATACATGACAGATCCAAATGTCGGAGCATATGGAACTTCATCCATTCTCTTTTGCTCATCAGTTGTCATGGGACACTGAGTCTCGCTAAGAGTAATACCATGACCCATTGACAGGTTACCTTTCTTAGAATCATCTAAGAACCTTATCAATATGAGTATTTTGACTCAAACTAACTTATCCTTTTAGATCTATCTCTATAGATCTTGATACCACGGATGTAAGCGGCTTCACCCATATCATTCATTGAGAAACCTTTCCTTGACCAAGACTTGACAGTCTTAAGTGTCGAAACTTTGTTTTCAATGAGTAAGATATCATTGTCATATAACAATAGAAATAATACTATGCTCCCACTGAATTTCATGTATACACAAAGTTCATCTTCGTACTTGATGAAGTCAAACTCTTTGACCGATTCATCAAAATGAAGATTCCAATTCCTCGAAGCTTGCTTCAACCCATCTCATGGATCTCTGCAACATGTATACTTTATTAGAATTTCTTGGATTGACAAACATTCGGGTTGTGTACTGTACACATCCTCAAGTAGGTTTCCGTTAAGAAACGCTGTTTTGACATCCATTTGTCATATCTCATATTCACAATATGCGATAATAGCAATTGAAACTCTAATAGACTTCGGCATTGTAATGGGCAAAAGGTTTCAACATAGTCAATACTATGAATTTTCCTAAATCCCTTTGCTACAATCCTTAGTCATGAAAGTATACACCTTCCATCCATGTCGGTTTTCTTCTTGAAAACCCATTTGCACCCTATGGGTTTTACACCTTCAGGTAGCTCAATCAAGTTTTAAACTTGATCATCAGACATGGATTGTAATTCGGACTCCATGGTTCCTAACCATTTATCCGAATTAGGAGTGGACATCGCCTCTAGATAGTAAGTAGGATCGTCATTCTCAATGACTTCCACTTTATTACTTTCCGATATGAGAGATCAATATTTCTCGTGTTCGGATCGTAACCTATCCAATCTACGATGGACATGTGTTACTTGAACCGGTTTCACAACTCCTTGTGAACTTGGTTCCATCTCTACTCTTGGTTCCATGTTATTTTCAGGTTCTTGAACTCTTCAAGATCAATTTTACTCCCACTAGATCCTTTATTGAGAAACTGTTTCTCAAGAAACGAATCATATAGAGCAACAAACACTTTGTTCTCATTGCGGTTGTAAAACTGATATCTGAAATTAACCCTGTCAGATTTGGTGCTAACTTATAAGAAAAAGGTCTCTTTACATAAGATTCGCAACCCCAAATCTTCATGAAAGACATTCTTCCATGCCATATCTCATGTGGGGACTTAGGAATCGATTTAGTAGGGACTCTCTTCAGTGTAACCACATCATTTCTAATGCATACCCTCAAAAGGAAATAGGAAAGTCATCTTGACACATCATCGAACGAACCATGTCATACAAGGTTCAATTCCTCCTCTCAGACACACCATACAATGTGGTGTTCCGGGTGGAGTCAACTCTGAAACGATTTCACAGTTTTGAGATGATTGTCAAACCCTTGGCTCAAATATCCATTACCTCGATCTAATCGAAGTACTTTAATAGTTTTGCCAAGTTGTTTCGTACTCCATCTTGAAATGTTCGAAACATCCCAAACAATTCACCTTTGGACTTCATCGGATAGACATAGTCATATCTAGATAAGTCTTTAGTGAATGTAATGAAATACCAAAATCTTCCCCTAGCGGTCTTTGTAATGGTCCATGTACATCTCATGTACTAGGATCAATAAGTCACTAGCCCTCCCACTACTCTTAGTGTAGGGTGGTTTGGTCATTTTACCAAATAAACGAGATTCACATACCTCAAATGATTCATAATCATATGAGTCTAAGTGTCCATGTTAATGGAGTTTAGATTATACGTTTCTCATTTATATGACCAAGCCGGCAATGCCATGTGAACGTGTTGTTCACATCATTCGGTTTAGATTTCACACTTATATTATAGATATCTTCAATATTATTTTGTATCTTAACATCAAGGATATGAAGACCATTCAATGATATATGCATTACAATAAGGCATATCATTAAATAAATATAAAGCTTCTTATTCTCAATAAGAAAATTATATTCTTCATCATCCTCATAAGAGACAAAATGATACTCCTGCTCAAATTCGGAACGTAGTCACACTTGTTCAAAACAAGTACTAGTCCACAAGGTAAAGTGACTTCATAAGTCCCTACTACGGCTAATGCAAAGAACTCTTGCTTCATTACCACGCATAGGTTTAATTCACCTTCTTTGAGTAGCTTTCTATTCTTTATTTCTTGCACATTTAAACAAATATGGGATCTATATCCGGTATCATATACCCAAGAACAAGAAGTCGAAAGGAAAATATCTATCATATAAATATTTGAAGTAGTAGCAATCAAATTGCCCTTCTTCACCTTTTAGGCCTTCCTTATTAGCCTTGCAACTTTGCTTCCAATGACAATCTCATTGCAGCGGTAGCAAACTGCATCCTTTTGAGACACTTTGGGTTTAGCCTCTTCGGCTTTGACAACTTTTGCCCTAGGTTTAGCAACCTTTGCTTTACCTTCTTGCCTTCCCTTTTGAACCCCTTTCTTGTGTTAACCATTAACACACTTGCGAATTGCTCCTTTTGCATCTCATGCATTAAAAGCCTTCACCACAACATATATCTTTTGTCTAGCTTGCACTTGGAATATTTCCTTTTGTGCGTTGTGCTAGAACAAAAGCAATTTCCACGTGTTCAAGGTTCTTCTTAAGAGCCTTTAAACATGGTGGCAAGTATAGGGCAAACAACATAATAGGAATCATCTAAATGTTTCTTATGTTGCTCCTTACCTGTCCTTTGCAACGTTTGCAGTGGGTTCAGCAGGAATAGATTCGTCAAGAACGTACAATTTTGCTTAAGAACTCTTCTTGAGCATCTGATCAAATCAGAATAACTTGTACCGTTCTTTTCGAACTTGTCCTTCATAAGGACGAATCGCAATAATAAGGATTAATTATAGTTTAATGCTATTTCTACAACAAAATATGCAACACATATGAACACATATAAGTACCGATTTCATTTAAGAGATTAATTAAAGTATTTCATAAATACTCCCACTAAATTATATAACCTTCTTATACAAACATGTATAATATAATTTAATAGGCTAAGACCCAACTTTAATTTAATTTCAAGTCGGCTATGGCACGACTGCTCAAAATTAAACTAAAAAAGGTAGATAACATTTATCAATCATATCTATATATGACTCTTAGATCATTATGAGATTATAGACATCATATGTCACATGTTTCAATCTCATCTTATGCCTTAGGCCCAAAACTGTTTTGATAGCCTAATTGAGTTCAACCATGTTAAACGTATAGCAATCACTATTTGCTCATCTTGATCATACAAAGATAGAATCAATGTACCTCGCTGTGGCGTAGCCTACATGAAACTACCCGTGTACTCACAAGTGTTTAAACATGGGTGGCATAAAACAAACACAAATTACAAAGAAGGTTCAATTTTTCATGCTTATCAATTACATGCCAAGGTTGATTCACGAAAACTATATGAGCATAATTATAAACGTGGAATGATGCAACACAAATCATATTTGATCAGTAATTACTAGTACGTGGCATCGTATCCAAAGTTATCCCACACTTCCCAGAAGTGCCTGCGGGGAAGGTCTTGGCTTCCAGCCTATATACTAAGTAATACATCAAAATCCATATTATAGATTAATCATATTAATCACATAATTCAATTCATAATCATGGTATATCTACATATACAATTACTTCCATAAGCAAATTCCATATAAATTCATATTCTAGATCATGCACATCATGAAAATTCATATAATCACATTACACAATTATCATGGTTATCTAACTAAACATCATGAACGGGGCTCGGATACCACTGTTGGGTTTCGAGGGTCCATGCGCAGCGGAATAATGCAATAACTCGAAAAACCCCAAGCCCTAGAATCCGTTCTAGATGATTAATTAAGAAAGATGAAATAGAAATACCAACCTTGAATGCTTTTGCCTTTGATAAACTTGACCCGACTCCAGATTGAACGACCTTGTTAATCCTTGATGAACGAACGGCGAATCACGAACTATAGATCTTGACAAGCGAAGATCCTCTATGTGTATCCACGCGAAGAACGAACCCTAGAACTCTTCTAGGAGGATTGCTAGATCCTATTGATTGAAACACCTTTCAATCAATGAAGAACAATGGATTTGGTGGTGTTTGATTCTCAATTCTCAATTGAAATCTCTCACTTTTGATGTTTCTCTCAAGCCAAAACGTTCTCTTGACGGCTAGGGCAACCAGGGGTAAGTATTTATACGTTATAAAACTTTTTCCCTCGTGAAAACCCTAGTTTTAAGTCAATTCCGCGTCGCCCAAAGGCCCGTGGGACGAGTCGTCCCCCAGGGGACGAGTCGTCCCCTGGCACCCAACTTCTGAATCTGGCGTCCCCCTTAAGGGGAATAGTTGGTTCTGGCCTGGGGACGAGTCGTCCCCTGAGAACAAAAACTCCATATTCTTCATTTTTGACAATTCGTTCGATGCGTGTGACCCCATAGGACTATATTATGTTGGCAATGAGTTCGATCACATCGATCCTCATAAGACATGAGCGGACTCTAGCAAGCCATCATGCCTACCCAAATAATATAATATCAAGTTCGATTTCCTATATAGAACATATCACAATCCCATTGTCACACGATGTTATATTGAACATGAGTTATGGTCCACGTCAACTCATATTGTTCAATGCTTTCTCGTTACTAAGTAAATTGATTAATCGAATGATATTAATCACATTAATTCATTCGGGCATGGCCATGCACTACATCAATCTTACTTACGAGTGGCCTAGCAAACATCTCTCTTTACGAGGGACAATTTTCCATCTTGACTTATCATTCTTCCCAACAAGAATCATACCATGCCAATGATAGCCCTTATTGTCATCCGGTTAAGGACAACGTTAAACTATATCAAACATGATATTCATCGAGCGGAAGACGATGATAATCTCAGGTCAAAGGATATCAATGATATGACTATATGAGATTTAATTATGACATTTGACCATGACATAAATCTCATAATGGGTCAAGTCCAGTACCTTGTTCTCCAACAAATACCCATGAATTTAATGTGCATCCCTATGCATATAATCATCACATGATTATCCATTAAACTTCATACTAGTGCTTCATAAGTACTAGGGATACGATTATTATAATAAATATGCAAACATATATAATAATCAAAGTAATAATCTCATATATAAATGAATAATGACATTACAAATAAGTCTATCTCTATAGGCCTAGGGCACTAACACCTACAGGATGCATCTATTAAACAAGTGTTCTGGGAAGATTTGGAGGAGGTAGTGCAACGAGTACCTAGTGGTGAGAAATTAGTGATTAGTGATGATCTGAACGGGCATGTGGGGTCTAGTCGACATGGCTTTGAAAGCATACATGGAGGTTTTGGTTTTGGGGAGAGGAATGAAGCAGGAAATAGTATCCTGGACTTTGCGTTGGCATATGACTTGAGTATAATAAACACTTGGTTCAAGAAGAGAGAATCTCACTTGGTGTCCTATAAGAGTGGAGGTAATACGAGTCATATTGACTTCTTCTTAGTAAGAAATACTTGTAGAAAGAGTTATACAGATTGCAAGGTTATTCCGGGTGAGAGCACAGAAACTCAACATAGACTGGTGGTACTTGATTTTCGAAGTAAGAGAATTTCGAGGAAGAGAAAATCACATGTAGACCCTAGAATCAAGTGGTGGAGACTTCAAGGGGAGAATCAACCGAAATTTATAGCTAAGATGGTCGATACCGGTATTTGGTCGGATAATATGGAGGATATGGATATAGATTCGACTTGGACTAAGATGGTACATACCATAAAGGAGGTGGCGAAAGAAGTCCTTGGAGAATCTAGAGGAAATGGGCCACCAAGTAAGGACACATCATGGTGGAACGAGGAAGTAAAACAAGCAATAAAGGGCAAGCGAGAATGCTACAAATTATTGAGAAAATGTAGGAGCGACGAGAACTATGAGAAGTATAAGGAAGCTAGAAGAGATGCTAAGAAAGCAGTAAGAGACGCAAGAGCAAAGGTGAATCAGAAACTTTATGATAAGTTGGATACAAAAGAAGGGGAAAAGGACATCTACAGACTCGCTCGTATGAGGGATAAGAGGACACGAGATATTGGGACGGTTAAATGTGTGAAGGATGTAGACCAAAGAGTTCTAGTCGGGGATAAAGAGATAAAAGATAGATGAAGTTTGTACTTTGATACCTTGTTCAATGGCGGTCAAGAGCAGGATGTTGGAGATTTAAATATCTCTTCGAGTATGGTTAATCGAGATTTTATGCGGAGAATTCGAAATAGGGAAGTGGAAATGGAAATGAAAAAGATGAGATTGAAGAAAGCTGTTGGACCGGATGGTATACCAATTGAGGTTTGAAGATGTTTCGGGGAGAGGGGCATAGATTGGTTAACAACGCTATTTAAAAAGATATGGAGAGTTAACACAATGCCATTGGAGTGGCGAAAGAGTATTCTGATCCCTTTGTATAAGAATAAAGGTGATGTCCAAGATTGTGCCAACTATCGGGGGATCAAACTAATGAGCCATACTATGAAACTTTGGGAAAGAGTGATTGCACAAAGACTGAGAAAAATTGTGGATATTTCGGATAACCAATTTGGGTTTATGCCAGGAAGATCGACTATGGAGGCAATATATCTTATGAGACAAACCATGGAGAAATATCGGGATCAAAAGAAAGATTTGCATATGGTTTTCATTGATTTGGAGAAGGCGTATGATAAAGTGCCAAGAGAGGTACTTTGGTGGGCATTTGCAAAGAAGGGTATTTCAAAGAAATATATTGATATTATTAAGGACATGTATAATGGAGTTAGTACTTGTGTACAGACTAGTGTTGGAAAGACTGAAGAGTTTCCTATAAAGATTGAAGTGCACCAAGGTTCTGCACGTAGCCCCTTTCTTTTTGCTTTGATAATGGACGAATTGACGAGGTCAGTCCAAGATGATATATCAAAGTGTATGTTGTTCGCAGATGATATTGTGCTGATTGATGAGACAAGAGAGGGTGTTGAAAGTAAATTGGAGTTGTGGAGACACACTTTGAAATCTCGAGGTTTTTGATTAAGCAGAAGCAAGACTAAATATTTGGAGTGTAAGTTTAGCAGAGTTGGAAGTAGGGAGGCAGGGGCGGTCACATTTGATGGAAATATTATCCAAGCTTCTGAGTTTTTTCGCTATCTTGGATCCATTATCCAAAAGGATGGAGAATTAGATGGAGATGTGGCTCATAGGATTAAAGCAGGTTGGTTGAAGTGGAAGAGTGCCACAGGGTTTCTATGTGATCGCGGCATGCCCAATAGATTAAAGGGAAAATTCTACCGCACGGCAATTAGGCCGGCATTGCTTTACGGCACCGAATGTTGGGCCGTGAAACAGTGTCACGTGCATAAGATGAATGTGGCGGAGATGCGTATGCTTCGATGGATGTGCGGTCATACAAGAATGGATCGATTGGGGAATGAGGTGATCAGAGGTAAAGTAGGAGTTGCGCCCATTGAGGATAAAATGAGGGAAAATCGTCTAAGGTGGTTTGGACATGTGAGAAGGAGACCGAGTGATGCACCGATTAGGAGGCCGGAACAGTGGAGAAATGATAAAATGGCGAGGGGTAGGGGAAGATCCAAACAAACTTGGATTAGAGTAATTAAAAATGATATGAGTTTACTTGGAGTGGATGAAAGTATGGTGTTGAAGAGGCCGGAGTGGAGGGCAAAAATCCATGTGGGGGGTTGATTTTTATTTTTTTTGATTTTGATTTGTATGTTTATTTATTTTGATTTTTTATTTTTTATTTTTATTTTTTTATTTGTGTTCACGATGACATATGAGGATTCATGTTAGCCGACCTCAAATTATTTTGGGACTAAGGCTTTGTTGTTGTTGGCCCTATTGGGGATTGGAAAAGGGGGTGATGGACTTGCATTTAGGGGGTAAGGCTGAACAGAAACTGGCTGGTTTGTTTGGTTATATGTATAGATTAATTTTTGAAGTAGAAATCGATTTACTGAAAATGGTATATATTGAATTTTGCATGAAACTGATTTACTGAAAATGGTATATTGAATTTTGCGGTGATGTTTGTAAGTTGTTCGAGTTCTTTTTTGGACAGATTGATGTTGAAGGCAATGAGGTGCTTTTGAAGTTGTTTTTTTTTAGGGTTTTTGCTTATTGGTGAAAGTCTAATGCTACTATTTTTGAACCCTAGGTGGTTCGTTTTTTCAATAAATTTTCCTTCTGGTTGAACTGAATTGTTACTTTTGAAATGTTAAGCAAAAATCACTAATTTTTTTTTAGAATTATTAGCTAAAACTAATAGAAGATAATCCCTTAAGGGTTTCTCTGATTTCTTTACATATAAATACAATGACTTTCCTATAAACTAGGATCTAATCAAATCTCCTTGAATCACTCCGGAGATATTTACCTACCAACTATAATATATACATATCAAATCATATCATTTATATTTACCACAATATACACTCTATCATACCCCCGCAGTCGTAGCGGGAGGAGGCCGGATGCTAAGACTGTCCCGAAAATCATTAAACAATACGTGCGGAAGCCCTTTAGTGAAAATGTCAGCTAGTTGATAACGGGACGGAACATGATGCACACGAACTTGGCCTTTCTCGACTTTTTCCCGAACAAACAATATATCCAACTCAATATGTTTAGTGCGTTGATGCTGAACCGGATTACCCGATAAATAAATTGCACTAACATTATCACAGAAAACCATCGTGGCTTTGGAAATAGGAACTCGTAATTCAAGCAATAAATTCCGAAGCCAACATGACTCGGCCACAACATTGGCCACCCCTCTATACTCTGCCTCAGCACTAGAACGAGATAAAGTGGGTTGTCGCTTAGAAGACCACGAAATCAAATTTTGACCCAAGAAAACACAATAACCGGATGTAGAACGGCGAGTATCGGGGCACCCAGCCCAATCCGCATCCGTGTATGCCGTGAGAGTAGTACACGGAGACTTATAGAGATGTAAACCAAGCTCCAAAGTCCCACGGACATACCGCAATATTCGCTTGAGGGCTGCCATATGTTCCTGTCGTGGATCATGCATATGTAAGCAAACCTGCTGAACAGCATAGCTTATATCCGATCGTGTAAAAGTTAAGTATTGTAAAGCCCCTGCTAAGCTCCTGTAATGAGTTGGGTCTGACACAGGAGAACCAGCCGCACACCCAAGCTTTGCTTTTGTATCGACTGGTGTAAGGGACGGCTTGCATGAAGTCATACCCGCCCGATCCAAAATATCTTCGGCATATTTACTTTGACATAAAAATAATCCTCCGTCATATTGAGTTACTGCTATACCAAGAAAATAATTGAGTGGCCCAAGATCTTTCATAGCAAATTCAGAGGATAAAGTAGTCATAAAAAACTGCCGAAGACTATCGGAAGAAGTGGTGAGGATAATATCATCGACATATAAAAGAAGATATGCGATATCCTTACCACGATTATACACAAACAGAGAATGATCCGAACGACTGTGAATAAATCCCATGGTGGAGACAAAATCTGCAAATCTCTTGTACCATGCCCGAGGTGCCTGTTTAAGGCCATAAAGAGACTTTTTCAATAAGCACACATAATCCGGATGGGTCGAATCCCTGAAACCCATAGGCTGATGCATATAAACCGTCTCCTGTAAGGTACCATGAAGAAATGCATTCTTGACATCTAGCTGATGAATGGCCCAAGAATTTGCTAGTGCCAAGCTAAGAACAGTCCGAATCGTAGCCGGTTTCACAACTGGACTAAATGTCTCCGCACAATCTATCCCAACTTGTTGTGACCTGCCATCACCTACAAGACGGGCTTTATGCCTCTCAAAAGAACCATCAGATTTTCTTTTATGAGAGAAAATCCACATGCACCTTATAATATTAACATCAGAAGGACGGGGCACAAGTTCCCACGTCTCATTTTTAATAAGAGCCTCATATTCATCGTTCATTGCTGCTTTCCAATTTGGGTCGGACATGGCAAATTTAGGATTTTTTGGAATTGGGGACGGAGACGTAGTAGAAAGCAAATTAAAACGAGGATTGGGTTTGGTTATTCCACTCATGCTGCGAGTGGCTATGGTTCTTTGTGGAGGGGGAGGCAGATTCGGCTCAGGTGGTGATGAAGTGGGCTGGCCCATATTGTTAGAAGTAGGGGGCTGCTGTGTAGGAATAGTAGATAGGCCAGATGGATGGTTCGGCCCAGTAGGGGCACATGGAGAAGGAGGACCAGTTTGTGGGTTGATTGTGGCCTGGACCAGTGGGGTCACAGGGGGAGTTGAAGGTCGACTTGGCTGGATAGATGTGTGGGCCAATGGAGAGACAAGGGGATGAAATAATGGGTGAAATGTGTCATCCAAAAAAGAATAGTCTCTAGAAATAGGCATATCTGCAGAAACTTGAGTTTTAGCGAAAGGAAAATTACGTTCATCAAACACAACGTGACGGGAGACAATTATTTTATTGGAAGAGAAATCATAACACTTAAAACCCCTTTGGTTTGATGGGTATCCCAAGAAAACACACGGACGAGACCTATTTTGGAGTTTATGAATAGTAGAAGACGGAATAAGAGGAAAACATAGACACCCAAAAACCCTTAAATGAGAATATGATGGATCCCGAAAATAGAGACATTGAGTAGGAGAGAAATTCCGGAGATTTTTATGAGGAATAATATTTAAGAGATATGTTGCCATAGCCAACGCATGATGCCAAAAGGAAAAAGGCAAGGAAGCATGTGCAAGAAGAGTGCGAACCAAATTATTTATGGTCCGAATTTTTCGTTCAGCCTTTCCATTTTGGGAAGATGTATATGGACATGACAAACGAAAACTAATACCATTTGAGCGAAAGAAAGACTTAAATGTTTCATTATCAAACTCCCTCCCATTGTCACATTGAAAACATTTAATGGTTCGTTCAAATTGGGTAGAAATAAATTTACTAAAGGTAAGAAACAATTCCGGAACTTGAGACTTCCTACCAACAGGGAATGTCCACAAAAAATCAGTGTAATCATCAAGAAAAAGGAGATAATATTTATGACCCGAAGAACTCAAAACAGGGGACGTCCACAAATCACTATGCACAATATCAAAAGGTAAAACAGTGCTAGAAGTAGACGGAAAAAATGGTAACTGAACATGTTTACCAAAAATGCAAGAGTCACAAATACCCTCCAATTTAGAGTTCTTGCATGGAATTAAATTTTTATTGCAAAGAGAGCGAAAAACAGGTGCTCCCGGATGTCCTAAACGACTATGCCATAAACTAGGACTAAAAGCTGAAAAAGTTGATGGAGAAGTAGGTGAAGAACCGGAACTGTTGGTGATGGGATAGAGATCTCCAGTGCTATTACATCTCATGACTTGTACCCCCGTCCGAATATCCTTCACAGAAAACCCAAAAGGATCAAACTCAATGGAAACATTATTATCAGTTGTAAACCGACGAACCGACACCAGATTTTTAATTAATTTTGGGGCATGAAGGACATTAGAAAGTTTAAGAGGAGGGAAGGGAGGTGATAAAGTGTGTTGTCCATAACCCATAATTGGAACAGATGTACCATCTCCAACAGTTATAAATTTATGAGAGTTGCTCAAATTAAAATAAGACGAGAGAATACCTGAGTTGCCCGTCATATGTGAGGTTGCACCGGTGTCCATGTAAAGACTGTCATCCGGAACGTTTAAGGACATCGTGTGCATAGCAGCTTCAACGTCTGTGGGAATATAGGACGGAGAGGGACCTTGGGCTGAGTAAGCCTGAACTGGTCTTGGACCCAACACACCTTGAGGACCAGCTTGTGGCCTAGTCCAGCCACTTGTTGGATAAGGACATGGTGGGCTGGCCCAAGGTTGTGGTGCCCATTGGGCTTGGTAATTCCACCATGGAGGAGGTGTTTGTTGCCACTGTTGCCGAGGCTTCCCTTGCTGCGAATTACCATTGCCGCCACTGCCACGACCTTTCCCTCTGCCGGACTGACCCTTATTTCCACCATTAGAGTTCCTTTGTCCCTGACCTTGCCCATTAGAACCTTGCCCAGCAGAATTCCGACCACGACCACCTCCCTGGCCGCCGGATCTTTGGTGTTGTCCACTGCCTCCTATCTGTTCCTTTCCGTCATCGAAGCCGCTGCCGGTAGCCATTAATGCAGAATTCGACACACTATTCATACTTGCCTGCTTCGCCTTTCTGGACTCCTCCATTACCAACCGTGAACGCACATCGGAGAAGGTGGGAAGCGGGTTGCTTTGTTGAATAATGTCCGCCACACTATCATAACCTTCAGGTAACCCGGCAATGGCTTGAAGAACGATCCTATTGTTCGAAACCGGAGCACCCACGTTTGCTAATTGATCAGCCAACGTCTTCAATTCCTTGCAGTAAGCGGAAACACCTGGAAAATCATCCAATCTGACTTGGGAAAATTGGTTCTCCAACTGGACGGCGCGAGAGTGTTTATTATCCAGAAAAATACTCTCAAGGCGTTCCCATGTCTTCATAGCTGTAGAACCTGGTTCGATAATGGTTTGCAACAGATCCGGTGAGATTGTCCCGTAAATCCATTGGAGGACGAGAGAATCTAGGCGAGACCACAACGCCTTAGCCGCTGGCGACTCCTCTGCCTTCTTGCCGGTATTTGTATCTGTGTCCTTCGCCGCTTCTTCTGGTTCAGAAGTAATAATGTGATCGATAACCTCGAACACTCGGCAATGGATCCGAAAGAGCTCGGCCCATGTCACGTACTTTCCAGTCTCTTGATCAAGGATGATAGGAATCCAATTACGGATATTTCCTACTGTGAAAGCAGGATGCAACTGGCTAGTTTGGGCTGCCATTGCGAAAGAAACAGAATAGAACAGAAAGGAGAGACGGGAAAACGTGAGAAAGGAGGCGGCAAGCTCTAGGGCTCTGATACCATAATAGAAGATAATCCCTTAAGGGTTTCTCTGATTTCTTTACATATAAATACAATGACTTTCCTATAAACTAGGATCTAATCAAATCTCCTTGAATCACTCCGGAGATATTTACCTACCAACTATAATATATACATATCAAATCATATCATTTATATTTACCACAATATACACTCTATCAAAAACGACACCCAATTTTCTTTTTTATTTTTCTCTTTAGCTCTTTGAGTTTTTAAGGTAAGTTGATTGAATGTTGAGGGCAGTGTGGTTGTTCTTGAAGTTGTTTGATTTGGTGAGTATTGTTGTTTGGGATCTGGTAGTGTAATACTCCCTCCGTCCCGGTTCACTTGGCACCAATTTTTTGGGTGTAGGAATTAAGGAAAAGTGATGTAAAAAAGAGAAAAAGTTAAATGTTGTGAGTATGAAGAATTAAATAGGAGAGAGAATGAGTGGGAGGAATAGTTAGGAGAGAGAATGTTGTGAGTGTAAAAGTGAAGTAGGAGAGAGAATGAGTGGAGGGAATAGTGAATATTTTTTTTCATTTTGGACAGTGCCAAGTGAAGTGGGACGACCCAAAATGGAAATTAGTGCCAAGTGAAGTGGGACGGAGGGAGTATATTGAATTTGGTTCGATTTTGATTAAAAGGTTATAAGAACCGTCATAAATCTAATTTAGGGTTTGTTTTCTCCTTTAATATGCACTATTCTTATCAAACAGCTGAGATTGAGTGAGTGGGGTGTTTGAGATTTGGTTTAATAGAAAAAGGGGATGCTTTTCATCCTTCAATGATTATTTCATTATATTTGAATGATGAAAATTCGTACATTATTCTGTGTGAATGTTTTGTTAAGGATGAAAGGATGCCTTGGTAAAAGAATATGCTGACTAGTATCGTATCATTTCGTCAATGTTGCAATTGAAGAAGTTCTACTCATGGAATGCCCTCTTAGCCTATTAAAACTCTTCTCTTCTCAATGCATAGGAGAATCTGTTTTTGAATGGACTAGCTCTGGTTATATTGGTTCAATTATAAATTATTAAAGATAATTTCTTCTCTTTTCTTGAGGGCGAGCCTTGGCGCAACGGTTAAGTTGCTCATTTGGTGACCATAAGGTCACGGGTTCGAACCTTGGCGAACAGCCTTGAACAGTATAAACCGAGATACGAATATGGTTTTGCTCAAGCTGGGCCTAATTGAATTGGGCCATGAATTATCTAAGTAACCAAGTATCAGGGCCGAGTGGAGTCTTCCTCATAAGACAAGGAGCATTTATCTCGGCATTCTCCCAACATGCCGATGAAACTAAATCATTTACCTTGGCATATCTCCGTACCAGCCAATCTCCAAATGACGAGGAAGCAGGATCATTTACCTCGGCCTATTTGCCAAAGGCCGAGGAAAAACATTTGCCTTCCTCGGCGTTCCGGCTAGCAGTTTACAATCCTTATTCAACAAGGATTATACAGCCATGATCCAATCAGGATTATACTTATCAACATCAATTCAAGTCAAATAATGACTCCTTAACAGATAAAATTCTAGTAAAATTATATCTTATCTCTTGACAAGTTCATTCCAACATGGATTCTACCTATCCATTCTTATAAATACAAGCCCCATGGCTCATTATTCGGTACGTTACTTTTTACATTGGAGAAACTCTGTCAATTTGATTTCTCTAATATCAATCGTGAACTTACTCTCACGCCGGAGGGCCTTTAGCCGGATCCGCCCGGCTTAGTTTACGTGTTTTCTCTTATTTTCAGCCTTGCAATCGCCGGAGCATTCGACGCTTGGATTTGGGCCGATTTGACGATTTTGGCATCATCAATTGGTTCCATTGCCGGAAATCGATTCAAACACCCTTTGTTTGGCCTCGGAAAATCTCGCCCGAGAAGCTATTTTCCGTTGGATTTGTTCTTGATCGAAATTGGTAATTTTCGCTCCGAGTGCTCTGTTCTTGATTCGGTCGGAATTTGTAAACTTCCACCGGAAACTGCATTAATTCGGCCGGAAACTGCTAGTTCACGACTGAAGCGAAATTTGTGGCTTGAATTTTTGTGTTGGGAAAATCACAATTGGCTGTTTGTTTTGGTTAAAATTTACCCTAATTTTAGCCATAAATTCGGGTCTGGTGAAATTGTGATTTTTGGAAAATTTTGCATTTAATAATCTGTTTGTGATTCGTAATGGACGGACAATTCACAAGTGTTACTGCTGAGGATCCCACCCAATTGAATGGGGGAAACACCGGAGCCGAGGAGCCACTGCCTCCTCCTCCTCCTCTACCTCAAGCCGATGCCATTCCTCCCCTTGCCATGACTCTTCGTTCCAGTGGGTCGTGCAAATGCCGAGGAGAGGGCAATGACCTTCCTCGTCCTACTCGTACTCGTGGGAAGCAAGCAGAAGGAAGAAAACAAAGAATGCCGACGCCGGTCAAGCAGGAGGATCTCAACCCGTTGACCGACGCTCTTTGTTACACAAACAAATGGAGACTTTGCAAAGGATGTATGAGACACAAGTTGCTCTGTTGAAAATGGACCCAGATCATTCCATGGCTCCTTTCATTGTACCATCAATGGGCCCACCTTTGAGAAAGGAACAGGAGAGCATCGTGATCCTCCACCTCGAAGACCGCCGAGCTACCACCGCCCGCTCCTGTGGATTCTCCTCATCCTCGGCATAACAAGAAGCGAAGGATCTTGTGGTCGACTCCGAGAAGCCAAATAACTCCCAGGAAGAGGAAGTGAACTCCAAGGACCTAAGAACAAGACTCAGCTTGAATAGACGCCTATCACCTGCTCGCCTCATCATGACACCTAGGCGTCCCGCGTCTCCTCGAGTTCGTCGGCCAGATTCTCCTCGTCCACGTCATTCAGATTCTCATCGTCCTCGTCGACCGGACTCTCCTCGTCCTCGGCATCGGGAATTTGCCAGGCCAAGGACCCCAGAGCCCTACAGATGATACTTGGCGCACAAGACCCGGAACCAAGACGTGATAGGGCCCTCCAAACGTGATGGCCACCGACATGAAGAAAAGCATAGTAGGGTGAATGATCGCCCCAAAGAAAGGTCAGCCGAAGCTCCCAACGAAGCACTCGCTCAAGCAGTGAGAAGGAAATAGAAACAAAGCAATGGGAGCCGTGAAGCAAAGGCCGGATGATATGGAGAGGGGAAAGAAATATAATGACGCTGATTATGATTGGGCCACCCGTCCGTTTTCCTTGAGGATAATCGCGGCACCTCCCCATCCTAACCTCAAGCTCCCAAATTTCGAGAAATATAACGGAACCATCGACGCCAAGGACCATGTGCAAAGTTTTGAACAAACCATGAATCTCCTCACCACTGCCGATGACTTGCTCTGCAAAGCTTTCGCGAGCACCTTTTCCGAACGCCTTTGACCTGGTTCCGTGAGCTTAAGAAAGGTTGCATCGATTGCTGGAGGGGCATGAGGAGAATGTTCTTAGATCACTTTGCCACAGCTGGGAAGAGGAAGATGAGATTAACCGACTTGGCCAACATTGAGCAAGGGAAGGGAGAGACCACCCTTAGCTACTACAATAGGTTCCGAAAGATGGCAGACCAAGTCGAAGAAAGCCTTACTGATAGGGAGGTCATAGTTTGCTTCAACTCTGGGTTAAAATCTGGCCCCCTCATTTATGAACTCTCAGCCAGGGAACCCAGCTCCAAGGCCGAATTATACAAAGTGGCTTATGCCATTTCCATGGCTGAGGACAAGACAAAGAAAAGGGGTGCTGACAAGACGGAACCTGAAGCGACTAACTCCCGACAGAATGACAATGGGAACGGCAAGAAAGGAAAGAATAAAACCAGAAGCACTGAGAAGCTGGAGTTCACCCCTCTTACAAAGCCCATCTCCGAAATCATGCAGATGGTGAACCTTCCTCCACCTCGTCCGCTGACTGATAACCCAAAGTATCCCCGCAACAAGAACAAATACTGTGATTTTCACAAGGACAACGGGCACACCACTGATGGTTGCTGGGCCCTTAAGAAGATAATCCAACAATGGGTTGACGAGGGAAAGTTAGACCGTTATGTCATGAAGAAAGATGGCAAGCGAAAGCGGAAGCAAGAGGAGAGTGAAGATGACTCCAAGAGTGAGGATGAAGATAGAAGGCCTCCTAGTGGCTAAACCGCATGTGATCCGTGAAGAGGTGACCTCCACCAGTAAAGCTAAGGGATCAGATCCACGAGCTAAGCAAAGTATACCATGTCCCCGGCTGATCCATAAAGCGTAAGAAATCATTAGTTTTTCTCCGAATGAGTTGGCAGAAGTCGAGCACTCGTGAGCAACCATTGGTCATCAAGGGACGAATTGACAATGTTGAATCCGAAAGACTTCTTGTTGACACGGGGCCTCCCGTGACATCTTGTACTATTCAGCCTTCCAACAAATGGGATTGAAAGACACTTTGCTAGAGCCATATCATGGAAGGCTTGAAGGATTCACCAACCATAAGGTTGGAGCAAAGTGGAACCGTAGAACCGGAACTCGAAGTCGGCGATCATCCCTTCCGATCCAAAGCTACTCGTCACTTTTATAGTCATGGATTTGACTAGTGACTATCATGCGATTATCGGCATTCCAAGTCAAGCCAAACTTGGGATGGTAGCCTCCCTTCCTCACCAACGAGTTAAATTTCCCACTCGTGCTGGCATAGGATGCGTGAGGGCAACCCCCAAAGATTTCTTGGAACATGTTGTCAAGAGCCGGAAAAAGTCAAAAAGCGTGGAGATAGATACGCCCGAGGAGAACATCAAGATCACCAAATCACAGAAGACCACGGAAACTAGCTCTAGAATGAACTATATCCGTGAAGTATGGGAAAGTGAGGAAGAGGAACCTATGGTCCTAGAAATTGTGGATGACCAAGGCGTAACTCTACCCACACTGGAAGAAGAGCCTATGGTCCTAGAAACTCGCGGATGACCAAGGCATAGTTCTACCCATCTCCGAGGAAGACCCCATTCTCGTCAATGACCGTAACTCGGGGCCAACCATGACTCGGGAAGAACGATCTTCCGTGACATCGATAAACTTATGCAGGAAGAAGGCCTCAATGTAAACGACAATGAAGGGAGGAGAATCAGTAGAGATCATCATCGAATCCCTGGAATTTCGAGACGGACCAGAAATGAAGCCTCGTAGATGAGCTAGAAGAGGTAGTCATTAATCCCGACTATCCCGAACAAAAATCAAGCTAGGAGGCCAGCTATCACACGGGAAGAGAAAGAAAGAATCATATCCCTCTTGAAAAAAGGTCTCGACGTCTTTGCTTGGAGAGTCGAAGACATGAGGGGGATCAATGAGGAAGTAGCCCTCCACCGCTTAGAAGTTGATCCTTTAGCGAAGACCATCTCCTGTGACGAGGAGAAATTTTGCAAGAGACAAGGAGGAAGCTATAAAGGAGGAGGTGCAGAAGTTACTCGGCGCGGAATAATTCGCGAAGTCAAATACCCCGTTTGGTTGGCTAATGTTGTTATGGTGAAGAAACAAAATGGGAAATGGCGCATGTGCATAGACTTTACCGATCTAAACAAAGCTCGCCCCAAGGACAGCCTATCCTCTCCCCGTAATCGACAAGTTAGTGGACTCCATTTCGGACACCAAACTCTCGCCTTCTTAGATGCCTACTCAGTGCTATCATCGAGATAAAAATGGCGAAAGAAGACATCGAGAAGACTGCCTTTCAAACACCTCGTGGGGAATTTCGCTACATCATGATGCCTTTTGGGCTCAAGAATGCTTTGGTGCCACTTACCAACGGATGGTAAATCAAGTTTTTGCAAGTCGATAGGTAGAAACATGGAGGCTTATATTGATGACATGGTCATAAAGACCAAGGAAGGCAGCCACGTTCCTGACCTAGAAGAGACCATTCACAACCTCTGAGCCAACAACATGAAGCTGAATCCAAGCAAGTGCGTGTTCGGAGTTACCGCAGGAAAATTTCTGGGCTTCATGGTTTCCCAAAGGGGGATTGAAGCAAACCCTTAAAAGATCAAGGCGCTCATTGACATGAAGGAACCTACCACCATCAAAGAGGTCCAAAGACTTAATGGAAGAATTGCAGCCCTTGGAAGATTCATCGCCAAGTCCGCCGAAAAGTCACTGCCTTTCTTCAAGGTATTGAAGGGTACCAAGAGCTTCTCCTGGACTCCTGAATGCTCGGAAGCATTCCTTCAGTTGAAGGAGTACTTGGGTTCACCTCCCTTGCTTAGCAGTCTGACTACCGTGAGATGCTATATGTCTTCCTAGCCGCCACCGATCACGCCTGTCGCACTGCCTTGGTTCGAAAGGATGAAGGAATTCTGTAAGCCAGCCTATTATGTCTCAAAGGCCCCGTCCGATGTGGAAAGCGTATATTTCAATGTGGAGAAGATAGCATACGCCCTAGTCATTGCCTCAAGGAAGCTGCGTGCATATTTTTCTCGCACACCCTATCACCGTCTACACCAACGAACCATTGAAGAAAATCCTTCACAAGTTGGACGGCTCTGACGTCTCCTTAATTGGTCAATCGCTCTAACGGAGTTTGATATCACTTACCAACCAAGGAAGACCCTCCTAGCACAGCCTTTGGTTGACTTCATGGTCGAGACCGCCTTTATGGGTGAGCATCTCCCCACCTCCCTAAGCAAAACGCGCCGGAGGAAAAGACTCTCCCATTCAACTCCCATCCAAGCTGTTGGATCCCCGTATACTGACGGATCAGCTACCAAGGAAAGAAGCGGAGCCGGAGTAGTACTAGCAAGCCCGGAAGGAGAATATACTATACAAGATGCCATCCGCTTCAGGTTTCCCGCCTCTAACAACCAAGCCGAATACGAGGCTCTCATATTTGGCATTGAGTTGGCCTCCTTCTACGGAGCAACTAAGGTGGTCGGCTTTCTCAGGACTCCCAGCTTGTTGTCAAACAAGTGAAAGGAGAATATAACACTCAAGATGTCACCCTTGCCAAATATAGAGACCTGGTCCTAGATATGACGAAGAAAATGGAATTTTTCGAGCTCAAGCGTATAGGAAGGGAAGACAACCAAGTCGCAGACGTTCTCTCCAAACTAGCCACCATGGACGCAGCCCTGCGGAGACCAACCCATATGTAGTTTATGCCGAGGAACCCGTACGAAAGATTACAAGTCATGCTTCTCGGGACGAGGAAGAGAGATGCCGGATCGATGACTACATCGAATACATTGAGAAGGAGAAACTCCCGTAAGACGATGCTCGAGCCAAGCTTATCAAGAAGAGGTCTCCAAGATTCGTGGTGATGAACGGAATCCTCTACCGAAGATCTTTCACGAAGCCCCCGCTAAGGTGTGTCTATCCCAAGGAAACCGAGAACCTCCCGGCGTAAGTACATGAAGGTGTTTGCGGCGGACACCCGGGGCCGAACCTTAGCCGACAAAATCATAGCGCTAGGTTACTACCGGCCAAACCTAAGGGAAGACGCGCATGCCTATGTTCGAAAATGTGACAAATGCCAAAGGTTCTCTCGACATTCCAAGACTACCTCGCAAGCCGAGCAAACACTTGTAATACCTACGTGGCCATTTGATATGTGGGGGATCGACCTCATTGGACCCTTCCCACCCGCCCGTGGTAATTGCAAGTACGTGATAGTAGCCGTTGATTACTTCTCCAAGTGGATAGAAGCCAAGGCATTGGCCAAGATAACGGAAGAGAATGCGATCAACTTTGTTCATGACAACATCTCGGTGCAGATTTGGCCTTCCGCATACAATTGTTTCGACCATGGCCTCCAATTCTCCACGGCATTTACAACCGAATTGGGAAGAGTCAAAGTACGCCATGCAAAATCTTCGCCAGCGCACCCCAAGGCAACGGCCAAGCGTAAGCCGCCAACAAATTGGTCCTAACCGCCCTCACCAAGAACCTTGAAGGACGCGAGGGTAGATGGTTGGACGAACTTCCCCTAGCTTTATGGGTCAGCTCGCACAACCACCCTGGGGCCAACCGGGAAACCCCATTCGCACTAACTTTCGGTTCTGAGGCTACGGCACCGCAGAGATGGCCATCCCTACGTAAGGAACTCCCATTATGATGAGCAAGTCAACAAGGTCAATAGGCTCCTAGACCTGACCCGATAGATGAAAAACGACTAGCCGCGCAGATGAGGATGGTGAATTACAAGCAAAGGACCAAGGCATATCACGACAAAGAGGGTCATCAAAAGAGTATTCCAAGTGGGCGATTGGGTACTTAGAAAGATCGAAGCCACTGGTCGGAAAGCAGAACAAAACAAGCTCTCCCCAAATTGGGAAGGTCCCTATATCATCACTCAAGTCATCCGAGAAGGGACCTACAGATTAAGGACCAAGGAGGGGAAGGATCTCAAGCATCCATGGCATTCCGACAACCTTAGAAAATATTATCACTAGTCTAGTTTATTTTTGTAATAGATTAGCTCTTCATTTTCGGTCTTTTATTTTCGGTCTTTTGTTTTCTTTTTGTCTCTTTAGTTGATAGGATTGCAGTTTGATGTAATCACATTTCAGTTCTACGAAAGCAGTTTCTTCCAACATGCAAAGCAACTATCAGCTCTTCACCCCAGCACAGGAAAATGAGGGCATTACCTCAGATTCTCCGATACACAATAGCCAAGACCAAGGATCTTCCTTGGCCTGATGGCCTGAACACAGCCAAGACCAAGGGTCCTCCTTGGCCTGATGGCTTAACAATTGCCAAGACCAAGGATCCTCCTTGGCCTGATGGCTTAACAACTGCCAAGACCAAGGATCCTCCTTGGCCTGATGGCTTAACAATTGCCAAGACCAAGGGTCCTCCTTGGCCTGATGGCTTACCAACAGCCAAGACCAAGGATCTACCTTGGCCTGATGGCTTACAACTCTACTAGTCAAGGGCCCATCTTGACTTAGGAGATTAACAGCCAAGACCGAGGACTTTCCTCGGCCTAATGGCTTGATAAACCTCCTACCATGAATCTGCTGATTCAGGATTACAACATTCAAAGCCGAGGAAAACTTCCTCGGCCCAAATGAAGTACGAGTATAATTACAGCCGAGGAATCTTCCTCGGCCCAACCACTTGCTCCACAAGGAACAAGGGACCTTCCTCGGATCCCACATTCCTAAGGCTAGTGCATAGCATACAAAAATATAATCAAGTCAGTAAAGTGAGAGAATAATGACAAAGGATTTTTTCATTGATATTCAAATGGAAATTACAAGATCCTATTGTCTATTACAAGAAGCAAAAAAGGAAAAGAAGCTATCCTAAGATTGTTGTACATCATCAAATGGCTTGTCCAAATTACTTTCAAAGGATAGTGCCGGGGGAGGAAGGACTGTTTGATTAGTGGAAGCAGTACTTTCCCCGGTCCCTCCTTCCACCTCGGCCTCTAGGTCCTCAGGCTCATCGGCGTCTTGGATCGCCTCTACCAGGTCTTTAATATTGCTTAGGGGGACAACGAGCCGGCGTCCACACTTCCCTCGCAAGCATGGGCATCCTTGGCGGCCATCGGCTCCATGTTGCTCTCAGAATACGGGACCAAGTGATGGAGTGCCCTGACCTCCTCGGCATATTGATCCCGGCAAATTAGCTGGGCAATCTTGTTGATGTCCAGACCAGTGGAGGGATCAGCTAAAATGCTCCTGGCCAAATGGAGGTAGCCATCCTCGAACATGGTGGGCTGTTTGCTCGTCAACAGCCTCTCTGAAGGCCGAGCTGGCCATCATCAGCTCTTTGAAAGCCGAGCTCTCCTTAAACCGAGCTACGGCCTCTTCCTCCCGAGCTGGAAGGGTAGCTTCTAGTCCACGGCACTTGGCCTCAGCTTCCTCAGCCCTTGGTCGAAGATCGGCCTTATACGCCTTGGCTCAGGCAAGCTCTTCATTTTTGAGCCGGAGATGTTCCTCGGCTTTTGACCTTTCTTCCTCGGCCCTTTTACCTCGGCCTCAACCTTGGCCTTGGCCGCTGCAAGCTCGGCATCCTTGGCTTCTAAAAGTTTAGCCAAGGAAGACTTTTCTTTTTCGCTCTTTGCTTGAGCTGCCTTGGCCTCATTCAGGCGCCTTGTCTTCTTCTTGGCCAGCACGTTCTCGTACGCCGTGACTGAAGCCAACTGAAAGATAAAATCATTGTTAGGAAGACAAATCCAATATCGAAGATAATAACCCAGAAAGGGATCAACATTTACCTCAGCAAGCAGGAGTCCCTTGTGGCAGCTACGCATCCTCGTTAGGACCCTCTTTGCAAAGGGTTTCATAAGCATCCTCATCCATGGCCCTTTGGATGGGAGCTCGGCCCAACCTCACCAAGGGTCCCTCCCTTGCCAACAGGGGGAGTCCCTTAAGACGAGGAATGCCAAGGGACATACTTTTGGCCAGCTCGTCGGCCTCTTCCACAGTCTTGACTGACTGAACGGTCAAGGGAGGGGGAGCATCAACCTCAGGGGCCGCACTGACGCTTGCCCGTTTGGCAGCCGGCTCCTCGGCGCTGGCACTAGGAGTTCTTTTGGAGCCGGACCTCCTTTGGACGAGGTTAGTTTCCTCGGTTGTTCCTTCCTCGGCATCAACATGGAGGCTATGCCCCTCTGCAGTTGATGGGTTGTTTTGGTTATCAGCAGCCGGTTCCTCGGCATTCACTTCCCCGTGCAACTTAAGGGGAAGGGGTTGGTCAGTCTGCACGTTAAGGATGAGGTTACGCGCATTAGCATCCTCCTTCCTTTCTGTCAAGGCGGCTCTCTTGCTCAACCTCCTCTTCCTCCTCACAAGCTCTTGGGGACTAAGTCTCTCCATGGCTAAAGTTTCTTCTTCCTCGGCTGTTAAATCTGCAAGGACGAGGAAAGAGTTAAATACGGGCAGGGGAAACAAGCATTTGAAAGACACCAAGTAAAAAGAAAGAAATATTTACATCCAACTATGTCTACATCATCCAGACACTGATGACGAGGACGTTCAGTGTTGCACCTAATGCAATCCTCGTGGAATACTAAGCCGGGATGGACAGTCCAGTCATTGAAGCGTCTCCCCCTCTTTATGGCAACAAGGGGAGATACCCCATCCTTTTTCCCCGGCATTAAACCCGCCTGAATGTAGTAATGGTCCGAGGACTCAATCACTGACCAATCAAGAACACCCACTTCGGCAAATTCTTCCAGGCGTTTGATCAAGTCCTTGGTCCATTCATATTGCTGGACGGGGAACGAAGAGGTTGGACCTTTGCAAGGAGACTGGAACTCCCATCCTTGGCGGCTCTCCACTCTAATGACGTGGTTATCCCAACCAGCAACTTTGCTAGACATCGGGAGGAGCAATTTTGGTTTCTTTGAAGCACTCTTGATGACGAGGAGCCAGCTCTCCTTGACAAATTGTACATGATAAAAATGCCTAAAAGCTCCCATGGTCGGCTCATATCCTAAGCTTCGGCATAGGATGATGAAGCCGACAAGGACCCGGTACCATTGGCTCCAAGTACGGGCTTCTGGCACCGCCCTCACGTCGTCCGTAAATTCGCATATGAAAGGATCCAAAGTGGAAGACGAAGTCCTTGTTGGAATTGTTTGAAGTAGAAGTGGACAAAATCTTGGTTGTAATAGAAGTCATTCTCTTCCTTCTCAGTCCTCAGCTCCATTTTGCCCATATAAGTTAGCCTGTACTCGGCTTTGTCTACCCCGTACTTGGAGTATAGCTTTTCCAGCATGGGATCCCCGGCTCTAGGGGTCCTCTCTTGCCTTTGTCCTAACCCTTGGCCTCCTCGTCCTCGGCCTCCTCTTCTTCGGGCCAAACGGCCATCAGTTTGTGCTTCCTCCACGAAAGCATCAACTATCTGAGTAGACGAGGAGGGTTCTCCTCTTCCCGTCATATCTGCATAAAGACGAGGAGACAAAATTAGTGACCTCGTCCATGACTGATTTAGGACGGGGAAGGGAGATTCCCCTCCTCGTCATTTAATAAGGCCGAGGAGGGAGCCGTACCTCTAAGGCGCTCACGCATTTCGCGATCAGAGGCCGGGTAGAACAGATCGATGTGCTCCATCATCTCAGCCCTATCCTCAAAAACTATAATGTTGGGAGAACCAGACTCAATCCTATCTATTCTGGTGGAGTCAGGGTATTGGAGGAATAGACGAGTTCGACCATAACCTCTTAACTGCTTGCTTACATCATCCAGAGTGAGCATCAACCATGGACCTCTCTCTCTACGATAGACCCTCAAATTTCCAGTATGATATCCATAACGGAATCGGGGAGAATGGTCCCAAGATCGAGCCATTTCTAAGGGGAATCAAAGAGTAAAGGGGGAGTTCATTCAATATTCGAAGAAGTTTAGCAAAATGCAAAGAAAATCACAAACATGAAATCGGGATAATTGGGAACAAAAATTCATGAAGAAAAGCTTGAATCTTCAACAATGGCAGTTCATGATTCTTGATTCACGTATGAGTTTTTCTAACAACCCTAGAAGACGCTAAAACAGGAGCAGAATTGGTGAAAAAGAGAAAATCCATACCTGAGTTCGTGAAAAGTGCGTTGAAACGCGAAAGAAAGCAACGTCGCCGGAAAGAGTTCGCCGGAATCTGGAAAGGATGATTGCTGTGTTCGCCTGAATGTTCTTCGCTTAAACCTTGCCCTTAGTTCAACTGATTTGAGTTCGTAAAGGTTTAAAATGGAAGGGGTTTTGCTTTTTATACCCCTCAATCGGGTTAAACCCATGGGTAAAGTAAACATTTCGGGTCGGGCGCCCCAAGAATTAAATGTGAATTGACGGTTTCAAGGCATGACAAGACTGGGGGGCCCCAGAATGGCAACCGTCAGTTATACGAAGCGACGCCGAGGACACGTGTCAAAACCGTTCGTATTCCATCCATATGACGAGGACGAGATGACTTTCTACTCGTCCTAATCCGAGCTAGAAAGTCGGGGGCCACTGAACAGTATAAACCGAGATACGAATATGGTTTTGCTCAAGCTGGGCCTAATTGAATTGGGCCATGAATTATCTAAGTAACCAAGTATCAGGGCCGAGTGGAGTCTTCCTCATAAGACAAGGAGCATTTACCTCGGCATTCTCCCAACATGCCGAGGAAACTAAATCATTTACCTTGGCATATCTCCGTACCAGCCAATCTCCAAATGACGAGGAAGCAGGATCATTTACCTCGGCCTATTTGCCAAAGGCCGAGGAAAAACATTTGCCTTCCTCGGCGTTCCGGCTAGCAGTTTACAATCCTTATTCAACAAGGATTATACAGCCATGATCCAATCAGGATTATACTTATCAACATCAATTCAAGTCAAATAATGACTCCTTAACAGATAAAATTCTAGTAAAATTATATCTTATCTCTTGACAAGTTCATTCCAACATGGATTCTACCTATCCATTCTTATAAATACAAGCCCCATGGCTCATTATTCGGTACGTTACTTTTTACATTGGAGAAACTCTGTCAATTTGATTTCTCTAATATCAATCGTGAACTTACTCTCACGCCGGAGGGCCTTTAGCCGGATCCGCCCCGGCTTAGTTTACGTGTTTTCTCTTATTTTCAGGCCTTGCAATCGCCGGAGCATTCGACGCTTGGATTTGGGCTGATTTGACGATTTTGGCATCATCAAGCCTCTTGGCAATTGTCAGGGGAAGGCTCTAGCAAATGGTTCCCTCTCCCAACCCCCGCTTGGCGCACCGGGGTTTGCCCTTTAATTAATTTCTTCTCTTTTCTTCTTGTATTTACAGCTGAACGTATTTCTGGGCGGACCGATGTGCAATACCTGCATCCCTGGCAGAAGGTTCTTAATCCTGAACTGGTCAAAGGACCTTGGACAAAAGAGGTTGAAGTTGAACTTTATATGTTGCTTGAGTTACTCTTGTTTTAGGATGTAAAGTTTGTGTGATCACTGTTGCAAACTCAGATATTAATCAATCAATTTATCTTGTTTCTTCAGGAGGATGATCGTATTACCGAGTTAGTTCTGAAGTATGGATGTAAGAAGTGGTCTTTCATTGCAAAAGCTTTACCTGGCCGAATTGGAAAGCAATACCGGGAGAGGCAAGTGATAATAACTATGATACTTACTACTCATATTGCTATATATTGACATGTGGATGGAGAATTATCATTTAAATGATCAGCCACAATATCCGATTGATGTTTGCTTTCATTTCATGTACACCTGACTAAGTGTGCATCATGAATAAGTTAAAAGACCTTTGTACCCTTTACCACCATCGAAAAATTATATTCATTGCTTTTTTTATGTTCTGGCATGCTTAAGATTTTAAAATAATCCTGATAAGTTACATATGCTGTTCTCTAGTTGTGTTAGTTTTAGGAAGCATACTCTTTTCGGGAACCAGTTTCTACTCAACTTCCATTTTGTTTTGCATCATTTTGTTCTCGCAGATTAAACCATAAGAATATCAGATTCTTTTGTGTAACCTAGTTCATTTATTTTATTTTGTTGGTTAGTGATCATTCACGTGATTCTTATTTGTCTCATTTTCTTTTGTTTTTTTTTTATATTTGCAGATAAGATCTCTCGATGGATTCAAATGGTCTTAAAACGTTTTGAGAAGCTTGGACCAAGCTTATACGATTTTCTACGCAAAAATAATTATCGCTCATTTCCCATTGATCTAGTCTGCGAGATTGACAGACAACTCTTGAATTTTGTAGCATGTGTGTAGTAAATACTTGTGCTAGCCTCTCTTTGTTTCTTGTCTTTTTTTTTTTTAAGTTACTTGCCAAATACTTAAACTTGTTTTTATTTGGCTTGTAATCTAATTTAAGTAGTTTTTATGATTTTGATTTTGATTTTGATGAATGTTGAATTTGTTTTTTTCATGTTTTTGGTGTATGTTTTAAACATGTGGAAATTTTGGTATTTGTTTGAACATGTTGCAGGTGATTTTTTAAAAATGCAGTAATTTTTTTTAAAATTATGTGCAATTTATCGACGGAATACTCCGTCAGTAAATTCATTTAAAAACGGATAATAAATTTACCGACGGAATGGCCAATCGGAAATTCTGCATTAATTACCGACGGACATTTCCGTCGATAAAATCTTATATATTTACTGACGGATTATTCCATCGATAATCTCTCCGGGGATAACGATGGTCATCGGTCGGCGGGCTTCCTTTATCGACGGACAATTTTCGATAATATATTCGTGTTTACCGACGAAAATTTTCGTCGGTATTACCAACAAAAATTTACTGACGGAATCCAACGGATCGCGTCCGTCGATAAATATACATTACCAACGGATTTACCTATTTACCGACGAATATTTTCGTCGATAATCGTTCAGTTTCTAATAGTGAATTAATAACGAATCACCCTATTAATTGGTGAGAATTTAACGAATTAAACACCTACTTTCAAGTCTAGTTAACAAATTCCCTAGGATTTCGATTACATATCATTAACCTCACACTAGAATAGCTCATAAATTAACACAAATATCACAAAAGACAAGGATAAGCATGATTATTTATATATTCATGTATCTATAACTATATAAAAGCTGAAGTGCAAAGCACTTCAGCACACTCACCTTTTTCCCGCTCAAACTATCATCTAGACAAAAAAAAGTTCAGATTCATTCCTCCTAATATTAGTTACTGAATACACCTCCTTTCACTATTTTCTAAATCCCAAAATTACTATTATTCATGGCTTACCAGAGAAGATGTCGCTTTATATTCCGGGATCTTCTCTTCTCTCTCCGGGCACGCTCCCCCTGTAATCAATCTCAATCTGACCCCAGCCCCCCCCCCACCCTCTCTCTCTCTCCCTCCCTCCTTCCACGGTCTCTTCTTCTCCGGGCCGACTCTCTCCTTCCACGATCTCTTCTTCTCGATCTCTCTACTCCCTCTGCTACAAACCCAATCGTCGCTTCACCCTCTCTTTTCTGCCATGGCTGTCCCCACTCTCTCTCCCCTTTCTTCTTCTTACACCCCCTCCTGATTCGTTGAGCTAGATTTAATGTTCCTTTTGTGGCTTTGATGGGTTGTGCTTGGATTTTTCAGATTTCTAAATGATCTGCGTGATCATGTGGAGCATACTACAGTTCTGTTGCAAAAAAGGTGAAGAAAGATGATGGGGATGCTGATTCGAAGGTACCCATTGCGAAGAGAGTGTTAGTAAGGTGAAGAAAGAAGAAACTGACAATGTAGATAAGGTGCTCGATAAAATTCCCCAACTAGGTTTTCTTATTTTTTTTTCTGTGATTATGTTCCTCAATTGCATTTACAGTTTTTGAAGTGATTTTGACTCTTTGAATGCAGAAAAAGGGGTGTGAAAGGAGCTGAACAAAATGGTAAGAAGAAGAAAGAGGAGGAAAAGAAGAAAGGGGCGAAGGCAGGGGCGGAGCCAGGAATTGCTCGAGGGGGGGCAAGATTTCACGGGGGTTCGGGGGCAGCGCCCCCGAAAAAAAATTTTCGGGTCGAACAAGTAAAAAATGGGTCGGATCCATGAAATACAATGTATTTTAGTTAAAAATGTAAAAAATTAAGAAATGGGAAAAGCCTAACTAATTAATTAAGATTGAAAAAATGTGAGGAAATTAGGAGAAAGAGAAAAACAAAACTGTTAAGAAAAAGAAATGGATGGAGAGAAAGAGATAATAGCAAAGATGGAGGACAAATAAAATGAATTGAAAATGTAGGTAGCAGGGTTCGAACATGGATTTAAAAGAAAACACCAAAGGCTTTAACTTCACCCCTTCTACCACTGAACCACAAGACTCACTGGTGTTAAACTTGAAGTTAATTATATATATACATATATAAAAAAAATTTGGGGGGGGGGCAAAAAAAAATTTTTTCCACTGCATTTCCGCCGCTGGGGGGGGGCGAGTGCCCCCCATGCCCGCCCCTGGCTCCGCCCCTGGGCGAAGGTAGCTAAACAGGATGGTAAGAAAAAAGAAAAGAAGATTTATGACTTGCCTGGTCAAAAGCGAGACCCTGAGGAAGTATGTCTCCTTACCTTGAATATTCATGTGTGTAGATATATGAGGTTTGTTTGGGAAAATATTTGAATAATGCTTATTTCTATATTTTGGATTTCCAGAGAGATCCATTAAGGATTTTCTATGAATCCTTGTATAAACAAGTGCCTCAAAGTGAAATGGCTTCCTTTTGGTAAGAATTTATCTCCCTTTGAACTTATATGCGGTGTTTACGTAAATACAATGGCCTTGAATGTCATCATGTCCATCTCTGTTCTTTGTTTAGGGCATTGAACCTTTCCAATCTTGTTGGCAGTGATTATGCTTAAATTTGTAGTAGTTGGCCAAGGAAAGGGGAACGTTGATGACCCTTGCCTCTTGGATGCCATTATGGTCAGTTATTTTCTTTATTTTTTGAAACATGAATATTTGGTTCAGCTGATATTATACTTTAGTTTCAATAGTTGCTGCAAAAGACAAACGGAAACCTCAATAACCATCAGGGCCTCACTACATTGTATCGCTCAACCTGTTATACTCAGTCAGAACTCAGAATTGTATTTTGAAGACCCTTTTCTCCTCTAATTTTACAGACCATTATGGTTGTTGATGCTTTTGGTTGCTCAGATAGAATTGGATGATATTAGGGGAAGATGGATAGTGCTACTTAACAGACCAAGTGTAGGTCATACCTCCGGTGACTGTTGTTTATTAAGTGTGAAAATGATGGTAGTGATACTATTGGGAACCTGATCTTGTAGTTGGCAAGAGTGAGTGGAGATCTTGGTTGAATTTATCTAATGTCTGGACCAAACTTTTGAAAGCATATTCAACTGTAGATAGTTTTCTGTTGATTGACTTGTGTATTATCCCTCCATCCCTAAATGAGAGTCCCTTTCCAAGAAAGTGACTTTTTAAGTATTTTTAATTGTAAATATACATAAAGAAAGTGACTTTGTAAGTATGTTTAATTGTAAATACTAAATATACATAAATAGCCTAAATAAAAACACTTTCTTATTGCCAATACAAATTAGAGCAGTAATGGCTTATAAGGTGAGTGGTGACTTGAGAAACTCCACCAAGAGGAACACTTATTTAGGGACAAATTTTTTTATTTTTTTTTGTGTGTGTGGAAAATGGACACTCGTTTAAAATTAGTAAGACATTTGGAAGACTTGGGAGCTCCTTATTTATTTGAGCTGACCTCGTGGAATACTCTAGATAATATGAGATGCATGTGGTATTTCATGCATTAGCTAGTAATCACCCTAAGCTGAATTGGATAAATGTTAAGACTTATTCGGATCCTGGTTCATTTACATGAGATGCATATGGTATTTCATGCATTACCTTTGAAAGTCAAGGACCCGGATTTGTTTGAGAAGCATGCTTCAGATTTCCATTCTAACTAATCCTTGCTTGAGAACAAGTGCAAAAAATATTACACGTTGTGCAGTCCCCTCTTGGGGTTCTAAGGGATGGTTGTGGCTTTGACCTCTGTATAATCTTTATAGGACCCCATTGTAATTATATGGAATTAGTCCTTAATAAACCTGCTAATACATGAGACATTAACTAATTGTAGATGGTCTAGCTGGCGAAAAGGTTTGCATTTTTGGGTCATTGATTTGATGTTGAGTCATTTTCTGCTTTCAATCATCGTATTGTTCTTCAAATTTTTATGAACTTGTGAACATTGAGCTTGCAGTTTGTGTGTGATCACAAATATCTTTATGTGGGTGTGTATAGCCAAAAATTTAAACACGGTTTAAGAGCAGTGGTGTGCTATTGAAAATGAAAAAGATCGAGTTAGGTTCAAAGTACACGGTTTAAGAGCGGTGGTGTCTCAAAACGTTTTAATTTTAACATGCGCTTCTTTTTTGATGTAATATCTCATTTGTCGTGCTATAGATAACTCACGGGTCTTAAAACAGCTATATATCTCTTCTCATTTCTAAGTTTCTACGTCATGTTTACATGTTTTAGGTTTGTATACACAAAATTATTGGCGGTTTTGTGAAAAGCGGGGAGGCCACGTGAAGCTCTGCGGATCTTCAATAAAATGCTTGTAATAAATGAAATATCCCCAAGTTAAATGCATTTTTTTCTTCATTCTTACTATTTTATTTTTTACTTTTATTCTTATTTTATGGAAGTCTAATTCCAACTTCCAAGTCATATAGGGTGATTGGCACATATATCATGATATGCCCGCACACCACAGCATTGCAGCTCTTGGTCAAGCTGGTCTATTAAAAGATTTGATAAAAGTTATTGAGTGCATGAAGCTGAAACCTTCAAGAAATAGAAAGAATGTACGCCGCAAGAACTGGACTCCTATGCTTGAGCCAGACTTGGTTGTATTTAACGCAGTAAGAGAGAGATGATCTTCTAATTTTCTTAAAGATATAATGGTACATATGTATTTTAGTGTTTATATATATGAGGCTTATGAATTTTGACAGTGCTGAATGCTTGTGATCCATCACATCAAATAATTTGGCACAAGAATCAAGTAAAAGAAAGTAAAGTATGGGAGAAAATTAGTGGAAGGAGACCCATAACAATTTTTAGATTTTCATTGGTATAGATAATTTACATAATTATATTGGTCAAAGTTCAATTAAAATTATCTTTACAAAAATGAAAATATCTTTATGGGACAGAGGTAGTATTAACTAATAAGGTTGTTGATGGCCTTGGGAAAGACACCCCATAACAAGAAGAGAGTTTGAAACTTCTTGATGATTATTCTAGATTTTAAATGCGATTGTACATAATATATGCTATGTGAATTACTCTCCAAACTATTTTTTCCTTTTCACAATACAAAAAAAAAAAAAAAAAAGGCTTTAGTTCCAAAATAATTTGGGATCGACTAACATTATCCCAAATCAAATAAATAAATTAATACGGAGTACAATATAACCATCTCTTGAGATTTCATCACTGTCTCTAATATATTTTTGATGTCAGGTATGAGCCTTGCCTTTGGGAGAATGAAAGGCAGTCTTACCTACGGCATGTTGTCTCTATTATATTTCTGAAGTTATAACAACTAATGTTGTGTACAAAAAATGTATTAAAAAATTGTAATATTATTTCATTAACATTATTATCAATTTATGAAAAATTATTGTCTTAACAATTATTATATTATCTTTATGTATAGATTTTATACATGGGTAATTTATTAAAATTTTAACTTTTTTTTGAAATAGTTTTTTATTCGTGCATTTAATGCACGAGTGTAGCACTAGTTAATAATTAATTTTCGTGTTAATAATAGCACCTCCTTCTATGAGATAAATAATAAGGGAAAAGGCTTAAGCCCCTTCCCGTCTCCAACCTTCTAACTAATCCAGAAGTTTAAAAACGAGAAAATACAAAATTATGCCCCTAAACTAAAGGATTGAATGCAAATATGTCTCTAACATCGAAAATTGGCACATTTACCCCTAAACTCAATGAATGATAGGGAAGATTTGACCTTCGTTAATTTTTCATCCAATATTTAACGATTATGGGACCTAAATGAATTTAAATGACATGAAAGGGGATAAATTGACAACTATTAAACTATATATCCTAAATAATATTTATTATATAATTAAGGACTAAAATAAAAATGGAGAGTTGTTATATAAACCCGTAAAATTATTGAGTAAACCCGTATTATTAAACCCAACCCAAACAAATTAAGTCAAACCCGTATTCTTCCATTTTTACCCATTTAAATCCTTTTAACACACCCACACACATACTACCTCTTCCTTCCCAATTTCTCTCTTTAAAAGAAGATTAGAAAATAAAAAAGGGGAAAACTAGCCTGGTCAAAAATCCCTATTTTGGCAGTCTCCTGCCAAATTCGAAGCAGCCACATTGTTAGTCCTTGCTAGTCCTCCATAAACCACAGTGGCACAAACATTTGTATTTGATACAATCGGATTTGCAGCAATCAATGTGGAGTGAATTTTCGACAACCAGGTGAGGATTTGCTAAAAAAGATATTGCAGAAATTCGAGGAACTTGTACTGGGATTTCTCAAATTCTGGATTAATCGGAGCATAAGGTCATCTCACTTTATCTTTTCACTTCAATCAGCTTCGATCACTAGTTGCCGAAATTGTTCCAAAATTCGGCAAATCAGTGTCGATTCTAATCAAGTAATTCGGCCAATCATTGACGATTTTCATACAATAACACTACAAGAAAGTACACTATTTACGGCGGATAGAAGCCACCGTATATAGTAGGAGAGACCGCCGTAAAAATTATATTCGGCAGCTGCCCGACGGTTTATTTGGCACCTGATGTGGCAGCGCCGTATTAGTATATACGGCGAATATTACTGCCATAATTGTATTTACGGCGGGTATAGAGGCTGCCGTATATGATGAAATACAACTACGGCGAATATAGGGACCATCGTATATATGATGAAATACAATTATGGCGGGTTAAGAAGCCGCCGTATATGATTAGGCGGAACACCCTAAATGACTCGCTCGAGCATGCTTATGCAGTAGCTTCTCAAAAATTCAAACGCTTCGCTCGGCCGAGCACTTGCATACAATTACAGCGGATATAGAGGCCGCCGTAAATATCTAGGCCGAGCACCCTAAATGACTTTGACCAAGCGTGCTTATGCAGTAGCTTCCCAAAAATCCAAACGCTTCGCTCGGCCGAGTCTTAAGCCCTGCTCGGCCGAGCACTTCCTGAATCAGCCAAAGGCCAGATATAAATATCATACCAAATATGTAAAATCTGTAAATCAATATGCACTTTACGACACAAATTTGCACTTCACTACATCAATTAAAGCAACAAATTTGCACTTCACTACATCAATTAAATTAAAGCAACAAATTTGCACTTCACTACCAACATCTAAACATTAATAATACAAAGGCTCATAAGAAAGAAACAAAAAGATCGAAGATGGTATGTTTTCAAAGAGTAGCCAAGTTTGTCACAAAACTGACGCCTTCAAAAATACCATGTTGCTTCCGCTTATGACAGTCCTTGCCACTTAACTAGATACTCTGGAACCACCACCTGGACCTTCATTGCTGATTCTGTCCGCAATTACTCTTTCAACCTGAGTAGAATATATTCCAGTATCATATAGAGTAGGAAAGAGACAATAGAACCTAATGGACCTTGGCCTTGTGGTATCATGGTGGCTTTTCGAAGGGGAGGTCACCGGTTCGATTCCCCCAAGGGGAATCATTGTGGTTTAATTCCTAACTTGGGTTTCAGGGTCTTTAGGAGTCCCTCGGGGCACATTCGTGCAGTTAAGGAAGCAGCACTGCTGGACTTGCAACCTCAGTGTGGGGAGTTCAAATCTTGGCAGGAGCACTGGAGCAGCCATTTGGTATTGTAAGAGTGATGTAATTGCCTCGACAGGAGCAGCTGGAGCAGCCATTTGGTGTTGTAAGAGTGTGAATGCCTTGTAGGAGGGCTCCCTTGGGGCCAGGAGTATAAGGGGTGCTGCCACCCTGGCTGCATAGGGCATATCCCGCGATTTACCTCCGCCAGCATACTGAGGGGCCGGTACCTGGTGGTCCAGGAGTGATCCGGCGAAGCTGGGGAACCTGGGTAATAAAAAAAAAAAGAAAAAGGAAAGAGACAATAGAGGACTAGAAAATAGAATAGACAGCAGACCTGACAATTTTGTTTGATAAGATCCAGGTCCATCTCCTTGCTCACATCATTGACTTCAATCTAATACATAAAGGCATAAAACTGTCACTTGTCACAAAAACACAGCAATATTGAGATAATAAGAAATGCTTTCCAACAAAAAAAACCATGTCAAAACTCAAAACTGGAAAAACCTCTCTAAATGAAATTATTGGGAACTATGACAATGACCATGGTCAATCACAAGATAGATATAATTATTAGAAAAAAGGCAAACTTCTAACTACATCGTACCACTATACATATAGGTTAAGGGGGTAAAGGATCCAAATGATTCTCCAGCAAAGAATTCAAATGATCCTCCAGAATATCCAAATGATTCTCCAGAATATTCAAATGATCCTCCAGCAATTTCGGATTCTTAGAATATCTTTTATTATTTTGTTTTTAATTATTTAGATAATGTATATCTTTATTTTTTGTATTTTTGATTGTGCATATCTTGTATTTATCTAGGTTTGAATTCTCAGTTGTAATCTATAAATACATTTGCTGATAAATGAAATATCATCTTTTGCCAAAACCTCTTTATGGTATCAGAGCCATTTGTTCCAATTCCTTTCTTTTCAAATCCCTCATGCCTTCCTATTTCTTCCGCTACCCACCAGCCTTCTCTTCATGGCAAACCAGCCCCCTTCCACCATCCCCATCACAGCCGAGCCAAACCATCCCATCCTACCGACACCACCTCAAAACCGCAACCTCTCCTCCTCCTCTTCCATGCCTTTCAAAGGCAAATGTCAATACTGTCGGTTTGTTGGGCACGTAATCTCTCAATGTCGTCAATTCAAACGCGACTATCCAAGTGTTGTTTTCCCCTCACCCTCATCTTCTGGCCGCCTGCCCCGCAACACCCACACCCCAAATCAGCCCCAAGCTCACTCGGCTTCTGCCCCTCACTCCTCATCTCCGTCATCTTGGCTAGTCGACAGTGGTGCTACGCACCATCTCACAAATACTCTTTCCACTCTCTCCCTTCACCACCCTTATGATGGGAGTGATGAAGTCATTATTGGTGATGGATCATCCCTTCCGATTGCCAATATAGGTAGTTTTTCTATTTCTTGTTCCAACTCCAATATTCGTTTCACTAATGTTTTGCATGTTCCCTCTATTGCTCGAAATATTCTCTCCGTTTCTCAATTTTGCAAAGATAATAATGCACTAATTGAATTCTCTCACTCTTCCTTTCTCTTCAAAGAAATCTCGACCCACCACATTCTTCTCCACGGAACAACTGATCGTGGAATCTATCTCTGGCATCCTCAACCGCCCCAAGCTCATCTAAGCACCTCAATTTCTCTTCAATCGTGGCATCATAGACTAGGACACCCCTCCCCTCCTATTGTCTCCCATTTAAATAAACAATTTTCTTTACGCATTCCGTTTGGTCATTTCAATTCTTGTAATCCGTGCAATATTAATAAAAGCCACAAACTCCCCTTCTCTACCTCTTCTCTTGTCACTCATGCTCCTCTTGAACTCATTTTTTCTGATGTGTGGACTTCGCCAATTTACTCATATGACAATTACAAATATTATGTCATATTCGTAGACCATTTTACCAAATATACTTGGCTATACCCACTCAAAAATAAATCTGACACTTTTGCCACTTTTACTCGCTTTAAAACTATCGTCGAAAAATACTTTTCCCGACCTATCATTCAATTTTTCTCCGACAATGGTGGTGAATACCTAAAACTCACTCCTTCTCTCCTTCAAAACGGAGTCACTCACCTCACCACTCCACCCCATACTCCTGAGCATAATGGCTTTGCCGAAAGGCGACATCGTCATCTTGTTGAAATCGCTCTCTCCCTTCTATCCCATGCAAAACTCCCCCTCTCTCTTTGGTCCCATGCTCTCACAACTGCTGCCTATCTCATCAATAGATTACCCACTCCCACCCTTCACAATGACTCACCCTATCTCCGTCTTTTTCAAACCCCTCCGAACTATACAAAATTAAGAAGCTTTGGGTGTCTTTGCTACCCATGGCTTAAACCCTACACATCTCATAAATTAGCTCCCAAGTCAACCCCGTGCATCTTTGTAGGCTATTCCCCCACCCAAAGTGCCTACCATTGTCTTGATCCCACAACTCACAAAATATACACTTCACGCCATGTAAAATTCATCGAAACAGAATTTCCATACACTTCTCTCACCACAAAACCCACTCTTTCTCAAACCATGACTCCCTCTGAATGGTGTTCCATTTCTATTCCTATTTTACTTCCTCAGTCCACACAACATCCAGTCGAGCCTCCTCCTCAAACTCCCTCTCCGCCACCTCCCTCTCCTACTGCTACCGAAACCCAAATCCTCCCACCTCCTGCTTCTGCCTCTGCCACCAACCCACTCTCTCTTACATCTATCGAACCAAGCAGTGAAACCAACCAAACTGCCCAGGCCGAAACTCTACCAGCCACCAAAAACCAGCCCCACATCACCCGCACAATCACAACTCGCCTCTCCCATGGCATCCGAAAACCCAATCCTAAGTATGCTAACCTCACAGCCTTTTCCTCTCCTTCCTCCCTTCACACCACCACTAAACAGGCCCTCTCTACCCCTCATTGGTACAAAGCTATGTGTGAGGAGTACACCGCTCTCATTCGTAATGAAACTTGGTCCTTAGTCCCTTCCCATGAAGCACCAAACATTGTCGGGTGCAAATGGGTATTTCGTATCAAATACAACCCCGACAACACCATCCACAAATATAAAGCTCGTCTTGTTGCCAAAGGATTCCACCAAAGACCCGGCCTTGATTATTCTGAAACTTTTAGTCCCGTAGTCAAACCCGCCACTATACATCTCATCCTTTCTCTAGCTATTACCCATAGTTGGCCCCTCCGCCAACTTGATGTGAACAATGCCTTCCTCCAAGGCCGTCTCTCTGAAACCGTTTTCATATCACAACCCTTCGGTTTCCAAGATTCCACAAAACCCTCTCATGTGTGTCGAATCTCCAAAGCCATCTATGGCCTCAAACAAGCACCTCGTGCCACCCTCAAACACTCCCTCATCTCCTTCGGCTTCAAACCCTCTATTGCCGATCCATCTCTCTTTACCTTCCACAAAAATTCCCAACACCTTCTTCTTCTAGTCTATGTTGACGATATTGTCATTACGGGTCCTTCCACCTCCTTTCTTGAAACTTTCATTTCTCATCTTGCCTCTCGCTTCTCTCTAAAGGATCTAGGCCCTCTTTCCTATTTTCTTGGAGTCGAGATTACACCCAATCCTCATGGCATCATCCTCTCTCAAACAAAATACATTAGCGATCTCCTCACCCGCCATAAGATGGACAACTCTAAACCTTCTCCCACACCCATGTCTACCTACCCGCCTCTCTCTGCCCACCCTTGTACTCCCATCTGCAATCCGTCTGAATACCGTGCCATCATAGGAAGTCTCCAATATCTTTCTCTCACTCGACCAGATATTGCCTTCCCAATTAACAAGCTAGCTCAATTCCTTCACCACCCACAAGAAAACCATTGGTCCGCTCTCAAACGGTTACTTCGTTACCTTCATGGAACCATCCACCTGGGTATTTAGATTTTCAAACAGTCCCCACCCATTCTTCATGCTTACTGCGATGCCGATTGGACAGGGGACAAAGACGACTTCTACTCCACCACAGGTTTTATTGTTTACTTAGGCCGTAATCCTGTTACTTGGTCTTCCAAAAAGCAACGAGCTATTGCTCGCTCCTCAACTGAGGCCGAGTACCGTGCCATTGCCGCCTCCACTGCCGAGCTTCTCTGGGTTCGCAACATTTTGGCTGAGCTCGGTATCCACCCTTCAGAACCACCGGTAGTGTTCAGTGACAACCTTGGCGCCACCAACTATTCCGCCAACCCCATTTTTCACTCCCGTATGAAACATTTAGCTCTCGCCTTCCACTTTGTACGAGAGCAAGTGCAGCTTGGTAACCTTCGTGTTCAACATATATCTGGCAAAGACCAACTTGCCGACCCTCTCACAAAACCACTCTCACGGGCTCGGTTTGTCTCTCTCATCTCCAAGATTGGCCTCACTCACGGACCGTCCATCTTGCGGGGGTGTGTAAAGGATCCAAATGATCCTCCAGCAAAGGATCCAAATGATCCTCCAGAATATCCAAATGATCCTCCAGCAATTTCGGATTCTTAGAATATCTTCTATTATTTTGTTTTTAATTATTTAGATAATGTATATCTTTATTTTTTGTATTTTTGATTGTGCATATCTTGTATTTATCTAGGTTTGAATTCTCAGTTGTAATCTATAAATACATTTGCTGATAAATGAAATATCATCTTTTGCCAAAACCTCCTTAAAGGGAACTTTAAAACATGGCAAAAAGAAGAAAGAGAAGGGAAGGCATTACACGTAAAGCATGAATCACCCAATGTGTGCAAAATTAACTAATACTGTGAGAGCTATTCAAGGCTTCACGTGTTAATTCAGTGCAACTCACCAACTAGCTTTCAAATGATTTAGATTAGAAATCAAGATGCATAGAGTTTACTAAGGTTAGTTCATCAACCATGGAAAAGACATGTCGATTCTAATATCATTATGCTTGAATGCAAGTTATCAAATATTAAGGATAATCATAGAGGAGAATAAAATCAAATTGAGCAAGAAGTAGTTCCAACTATATAGACTAAAGAAACCCCTAAACAGGTCAAACTCCCAGACATGAAGAAATTCCTAACCCGACCGAAATAAACACCATCCAAATCTATGAAAATTAACATAAGCAAAACTAGAACAAACCAAAAACCAGATCAACCTATCGAATTCCCTAACCATCAAACTAAGGTACACAGGCAAGTTTTGCAACAATAGGCGTAATTATAAAGCTGGTATAAATTCGTTTACTACCGAAACAATAAGCAATTTCAAAAACGCAGACCTAAGAAACCCCTACACAAATTGAAATGTCAAGCCATCTTTCTATTAAACCTAACCAGACATAATAAACACCATACAATTATTCACGAAATAATTTAAAAAAAAAAAGAAAAAGAAAAAGGACGTAAGCAGACCAGAAATCCGTAATCAGATTGAAACCTTACAATCCTATAAACACCAAAAATCAAAGAACCTATCATGAGAACAAAGACTAACTAAACTAAAAAAAAAAAAAAACAAGTTCACAGCATTACTCGATCAAAAAAATGATAAAAAGCATTACAATATAAATAAAATACAGAAATCAAGATCATCCTTCTAGTTATTTAAATGCCATCCATTTGCTGAGACACAGTACTGCCATTTCCTTGTAGTTGTATAACATTACGTTGCAAAGCTTCTAGCAGTTTTTGTTGAGCGTTTAATTGCTTTGAAAATTCGGCTTGTTGGGCCTCTTGACACCTTGAAAATTCAGCTTCGATGGATAAGATCTTCTCCTCAAATTCAGCACGGATCGCAGAAACCCTTTGAGTTGTTCAGGCTTTACCAAACACCATAGTTTTGGTAAGACCTTGTCCCATACAACGCACTCTCCCATGGCCATCCTTTCCTATAATATCTGTGAATATTTTTTCTCGCTTTCTTGGAAAGCTTTGATCCTCCTCTGGTAGTTCTTCAATTGCATCATTGAGCGTTAACTGTAACAAAAAACAACATGTTCAATATAATTGTTTTAACTTCAATTAATATTATGAAAATGAAGTTAGCTAGAAATGGAAAAAGTATTCTATATGTAAGTGCAGCTAGATGGTGTTACCATAAGTGCTGCCAACACTCTCTAGTGTTATCAGACGTAGGTGTTAACACAAACGTAGGTGTTAACACAAGTAGTGATAGCACTTTTTAGGTGTTACCCAACACGTCTGACTTTATTAGTTGTGACATTTCTTTCATAGGTTATATTATGTTTATGTATAATCTATAGTTGCAAAATGTGTATTTGTTGTTAGTATAATGTACAGGTAACAACCAAGAGAAGATTAAGCTACAAAGGTGGAAGATCGTATATTATGGAAGAGTTACGCATAAATGGTTATTTATGCATAACTTGTGAACAACCAAGGAAGCACGTGGGAGACTTGTTCAACAACTGAGATTGAATGACAAACAAGAGAGTACAACTCAGGAGTGCTAGTGGGTACAAAGAGCTAATGCTAGGACTTGGGCACTAAGCAAAGGTGATTGCTACAAACAAGGAAATTGACCAAGTCTTTAGCTCAACAGGCTCAATCTCTTCTCCACTCCATCCGATCTAAATCCAAGGCCGTTATATCAAGAGTAGCCTCCAAGTATTCGAAGGCTATAAAGAGCAAGGGTGTAGACAAGCACAATATGTCGAGCATCACACACACACTTGCACAAGAAAAGATCAATTACTCCTCGGCTCTTTGTGTTCTTCATCCCACAAATTATTTCCATCTTCAACGTCTTGGGACTTGATTGTGTCGTGGCTAGGATAGAACTTCGTGATTGATCTTAGTTTCGAACATTTTCGGCTTTGTAATCATCTCATATATAGTGAATATAAAGTCTTCGCCATTTAGGCATCCTCAAGTTATATATTTATATAACTTGAGAAAAATTATTTCTTGCGTTTATTCTTATATTCCGCTTCAAAACTGTTGTGTTTTACAAACCGATTGCTTTGTTTTACATACTGTTTTTATACTCTATTGTGTGTTACCGTAAGTGTTATCAGTTGTGCTATCAACTTTTTTTATAACACTTGCAAACTGGCCATAGACAATTTCAATTGGTATCAAAGCAGGTCACTGACGTACTAAGTGCTTGATCCAGTTGTCATGGCTTATGATCCGGCTAATCATAACCAAAAGAGACTTCCTGTTCTCGATGGATTGAATTTTTCTTATTGGAAGATCCGTCTTCGCTCTTATATCAAATCAATTAATCTTAGGGCTTGGCGATCTGTTGTCAATGGGTATTCTCTTCCTATGTTGCTCCCGAATGAGGATGGTGATGTTCAAGTCAAGCCTGAATCTGAGTGGGCTAACGAAGAGAATAGCTTAGCTAGTTTCAATGAAAAAGCACTTGATGACATTTATGAGTGGGTTGACATTCATATTTTTAAACTTATTCAAAACACTCCCACGGCTAAGGAAGCATGAGATATTTTGCAAAGGTTTTGTGAAGGTGATGGTAGTGTGCGTGAAACTAAGCTTAGAAGGCTTACTAGCAAGTTTGAAAGATTAAGGATGGGTGAAGATGAAAATATTTCATCTTATTTTGAAAAGTTGTTTGATCTTGCAAATGAATGTCAAGTTTTAGGTGAACCTTTCACAAATAAACAACTTGTTTCAAAAGCTATTAGAACCCTTCCTTGAGCGTTTCAATATGAAAATTTCATCTATTGAAGGGACTCACAATCTTTCTACTATGGATTTCAATACCTTATGAGTATTTTAAAAAAAATTGAGCTAAATATTGATGAACAAAGTGAAGCCACTAAGGGCAAGAATGTAGCTTTGAAAATTCATTGCTCAGATTTTCAAAAAAATGAGGATGAAGAGGTTTTTGAAAAATTGGATGAAAATGCTAGTGTTGCTTTACTTGCTAAGAAATATAATTTTAACAAAGAGAATGTGCAGGTAAAAGCAAAGGAGCAACAAACCAAAGTGTATGATTCAATGCCAAAAAGGTCATTTCCATCTTCTCAAAAGTCCAATCCAATACCTTATGACCAGTCAAGGTCTGATCCCAAGTACATTGATTCAATTCAATGTCATGCCTGTTATGGATGGGGATACTATGAAAACGAGTGTGCAAACACTTTAAGGAAGATGGGAAAGAACTTATGGGTGTCCCTGAGTGATAATGAAGACGAGGACACTATAAAAACGAGTGTGAAAACACTTTAAGGAAGATGGGAAAGAACTTGTGGTGTCCTTGAGTGATAATGAAGATCAGGGAACAACCCAAGATGAAGAACCAGATGTGACAGTGTTGGGTATGCATATTTTAACCCTCCTATTTTGTATTAGATTTGATTGATACCATAACCTCCTGTCTATTTTAAGGACTTTAGGACCCTATGTAATGAAGCTTAGACTTCAAATTTTAGCTAAGTCCATTTTATAGAACATATTAAAGTTAGGCTTGAAGACTAGCACAAGACTCATTGGATCTAAGGATTGCAGTTCAGAGTTTCAGACCACCTTGTCAAAATCGCCTAAGCAGAACCGCTTGGTGGAATACTGTCTGAAACCGCTCCACTGAACTCCTAAGTGCAAATAACCTTTGAACCGCTTCATGCAACTGCATTGCAGTTCCATCCTCAACCGCACATATGGAAATCCTCCCATGGTGAACCGCTTGCACACCAGAACCGCCCCAATGATTAGAGATTTGAAGTAAACCACAATTTACCGTTGGAATCCACGTCAGCAATATCAAATGTCAACCACCATATCTTGTCACGTGACTACTTTTCAGACAAGATCTGCAAGAATTTTGAAAAGGTGACAGATGTCCTAACTACCTTGATTGCAGCTGAGGTCTGATCAGCTTTACCTGCAACAACAGTTCCAAAGGACAAAAGTGGTTACTGTGGACCAATGGGAAAGCATCAAGTATTGTCCTTACAACAGCTGTTTCCAACGGCTATATATTGGATGCTTGGGTATAAATACCCCCAATCTTCACCATTTGAAGATTGCTTGAGAAATTGATTTGCTGTGAGTTCATAGAAGCTGAAGCTCTGCCCAGAAATTCATAAGTCCTTTGAATCTTCATCTTCACCCTTCATGAAAATATATCCTAGCCCAAAAATCAAGCCTTATACACATCAAGAATCATTGTGCTCTACATCTCAAAGATTTAAAGAGCCTTGATCTTGAACACACCTCACTTGTTTAATCACATAGATTATTCATTTGAGATACACTGGTTATAGTCTTAGGATTTGTTCTTCATAGAAAAGATTTTAGATCTGAGTATTACTCATTGTACTTTGTAATCTCTCATACTCAATATAAAATCTCTCTTAGAAATCCAAGACTAACCATCTTGGTAGTGGACGTAGATCGTTTATCGATTGAACCACTCCAAATATTGTGTTCTTACTTTTCTGCATTTATTTTCATGTGCTTACTAATTATTTATCTCTGTCTCTGTTTGATCTTTATTTAGTTATCTATTATTGTGAAATAGTGTTTGGAGTTAACATTGTCAAACCTCACTTTCAGTTTTATAACTGCTCAGAAAATTGCACCAAAACCGCTTTACAAAACCGCTTCTCCAAACTGCTTGTATCTTCAATATTCCGCTGTGCATTTTACAACTCTACTTGCAGTTTCTTACAAACTGCAAGTGGTTTTGTAAGCATAGAGGTTTAGTTTTTAATTGAGGGCGAAAAATTTGAAACAACTATTCACCTCCCCCTCTAGCTGTATTTCACCCTTGTTGCCACCTTTGGGACCAACAAGTGGTATCAGAGCGATCACATTTATAAAACCACTGTTTTTCAAGCTTAACAGCTTGTGTGCCGATTCGATATGGCAAACTCAAAGACAATGAAAACTGTTAACTATTCACACATTCCAATCTTGGACGAAGACCACTTTGACATCTGGAAGTGCCGAATGCTTATTCATTTGGAAACAATTGATGAGATGCTGGTGGAGTGCCTAATCAATGGCCCGTTTGTTCCAATGAAGGCCAACACTGATGCAACCACCAATACAGAAACTCCAGAGGTCAAAAAGCCAAAAGACGAGTGGTCGGATGAAGAGAAGAGATTAGCTGCCTTGGATAGCAAGGCAAGGCACATCATTTCCGGAACCCTCCCCGTTTCAATTCTTCAAAAGGTGATGTACCTCAAAACCGCAAAGCAGATGTGGGATACCATAGAGAGCTACCTCGAAGGTGATGACAAATGCAAGGAAAGCAAATTATATGCTGTTGAAAGATCCTACAACAACTTCAACAGAAAATCCAACGAAACCTTGCGTCAGACCTACGACCGCTATGTTGAGGTAGTTAATGCTTGTAGATCTCTTGGTAAAACTTTAACCGATAAGGAAATCAATATGACTTTCCTAGCTGCTTTAGGTTCTAGATGGGTTAATAAGGCTACCTCTCTAGAAGACTCCAAAGTTTTGGGTACTTGGTCGTTAAGTAACTTGTACGCCAATCTTAGAGTCTATGAGATTAAATTAAATCATATTGAAGAGATTGAGGGAAAACGAAATCGCTTTCCATGTCCGTCGTGGAACATGAGGAGAAACCATCCACATCCAATCAAACCGTAGATCCTTCCATATCAACCTCATCACTCATCGAGATAGATGATGATGATTTTGCCATGTTTGTGAAAAGATTTCAAAAATTCAGAAAATCTTCAAAACCTTTCACAAAAACATTTTCAAAAGGCAAACCTCCTGCAACATTTTCTAAGGCAGGAGATACAAAGAAAAAGAGTGATCTAGTTTGCTACAACTGTAGAAAACTTGGTCACTTTGCATCTGAGTGTCCACAGCCTAAATATGAATACATGAAAAAGAAAACCTCTCCTGCGAAATTTTCTCGTCGCAAGGGAATGGTTGCTGAGGAGGAAGAGAATTCCAAGAAATTGGCAACTTGGATTGAAACTGATTCTGATGATGGAAGTGACGATGAAACCGAAGAGGTTAATCTCTGCTTAATTGCAGATGCTTCCGATGAGTCAAATACTGAGTCAATCGAGTTGCAAGATATGAAGGAAGAAGAGGTTTCTGCAAAACTTCCAAATTTTAAGTTGGATGATAATGTCAAACTTACTCCTAGCATTAAGATAGGAAATTGCTCGTATTCACGTCCCATTTTTCCTCCTTCAAATGCTCCACCTTCAAAAGTAATTCCAAATAAGAAAATTTTGAAAAAGGTGGTGGAAGAGGTTTCTCCCGTGGAACATGAAAGGATGTTCAAGGAAGCAAAAATGATGATCCATAAGTTCTCTAATGTTAAGAAAGCCTTAAGCTTAGCTAATGATGAGATTTCTCAGTACAAGACGGAGAAAACTGTGATGAGGTCTGAAATTTCAAATCTTAAGGACCAAATCAAAAGAATGACTCCTCTTGCTGATCAAAACCGCACCCTTGAAACTAAGATTGCTGCACTTCAACTCCGAAATGATGACCTGGTCACTCAAATCAACGATCTCCAAAAGATTATTGATGGGTGGCTCAAGTCAAAATCCACCATGGATCAAATCATAGATGCTCAAGTTCCTAGTGGAATTAAGGATGGTCTTGGATTTGGATCTGGTGAAGAGGAGAAGTGTGCATCCTGCAGTGAAAAGGATGAGGAAATTTTAAAACTAACTAAAGAAATTCCTAAGGGGAAGCGTGCAAATTCTAAGGGTAAAGGACAACAAAATTTTAATTATGTCTACCCAAAGAAACAATATGGAAAGAACTCTCAGATAAAGGCAAAGGATTCTGAGAGTGTAGCTTCAGAGGAAATGGCTTATGGAGTTGGCCGTATCCCTGCTCCAACCGCTTCTGGTGGAACAGGTGGTGCTGGCAACTGCAAGGCTGACCGCGCCTCTTCTTCAATCGCTCCTCCTGCCTTCAAAAGTAGGAATAGCGTTCCTAGAAAATCCTAGAAAATACGTGGTCAAACCAAAGCCAGTTCCCTTTGTTAAGGCTGAAACCGCGCCTCCCAAACCGCATGCAACTCCTAAGAAGAGTAAGGAGTTAGTAAAACCTCATGATGCTTGTAGCTTTTATAAATGCTCTGTGTGTGATGGTTTAGGTCACAAGGCTGCATAATGCCTTTTGCGGTTCACATCCAATGCCAGGAAGAGTAAACCTCCTTCTGTCAAACAGGTGTGGGTCGTGAAGGGTTTCTAACTTCAGGACCCAAGGAATAAAGGGGGACCTCGTTCTTAATGTTTACATTTCAGGTCCTCTGCTTAATGGCTGGTCACTCCAAGGATAATGAATGGTATCTTGACAGTGGCTGCTCAAGACATAAAAATTCTTAATTTTAACAATCAACAACCACAAACACAATTAAAACAACCTCAAATCTTACTGAGCAAGAATTTCCAAAAAAAAATCAAAATTCAAAACTTTTTTTGGATAACAAAAAAACCAAAATTAAGCACATTATAAGTTCATATACAGCTCAATAAGTCAACAATGAATGAAAAAATAGGAAGTTAATCACACACACACAAACACACAGTGATTTGTTAAACAGGTTGTTCATGTTCCAAAACATCATTTAAAAAAAAAAAAAGAGAGAAAATTAATACAAAATTACAACTTCATGGAACCCATATCAACGACAAAATTACAACTCAGATCTAATTTTAATTTAAGCTTACCTTGATTAGAGCAAGAGAGAGAAACACGGTGGAAGGAGGGACGGACGGACGGACGGACGGACGGCGGAGCAGCTCGAGACGGAGACGGTGGACGGACGGCGAAGCTAGGCGGTGTGGAGAGGTGGACGGCGGCGGCGGTGTGAGAGCTAGGTCGCGGGGTAGAGAGAGATAGCGGGAAGAGAGAGAGGGAAATATTACGCGTAACTGATTTCAGAAATCCAAAATCAGTATTTATAATTACTCTCAGCGACGAAATATTCCGCCGCTAAATATTAAATTCCGACGCTATAATTAATATTTAGCGGCGAAATATTCCGCCGCTGTAAAATCTGACGCTAACCTTTACGTTCACATGGATCGATGACATGGCATGATCACCGACGGAAATTTCCGCCGCTGTTTTTAACCTCAGCGACAGAAATTTCCGCCGCTATTATTAATAAATATCATTGTTTTTATTATATATAACATGAAAATTATTTTAAATTACTCTCAAAAAATAAATATGAGTCAATAAATATTATTTTTGAAAAAATAAATAAATCATAAATATTAATTAATTTTAATTTAATAAATATCATTATTTTTAATTATATAAAATATGAAAATGATTTTAAATTACTGTCCAAAAAATAAGTATGAGTCAATAAATATTATTTTTATTATATAAAATGTAATTTTTGATTATTTTTAGAACTAATTAACTAAATAACAAACTAAAAAACATTAAAATATTTAAAATTATTTTTGAAAAAATAAATAAATCATAAATATTTATTAATTTTAATTTAATAAATATCATTATTTTTATTTATACCCTATACCCTATACACTATACCCTATACCCTATATCCTATACCCTATACCCTATACACTATACCCTATACCCTATACCCTATATACTATACCATATACACTATACCCTATACCATATACCCTATATACTATATACTATACCCTATACACTATACCCTATACCGTATACCCTATACCGTATACACTATACCCCCATACCCTATACCCTATACCCTATACCCTATACACTATACCCTATACCTTATACACTATACCATATACCCTATACCCTATACCCTATACACTATACCCTATACCCTATACCCCCATACACTATACCCCCATACCCTATACCCTATACCCTATACCCTATACACTATACCCCATACCTATACCCTATACACTATACCCTAGGGGTGATCACGGTCCGGATTGGTCCGGATTTTATCAAAATTTCAAAAAAATAGGACCGGACCAATTGTTCGGTTCTGCTTAAATTCAGGATCAGGACTAGACCATTACATTACAGGACCAGTCACATTGATCCGGTTCCAATGGTTCGGTCCATGTCCGGTTCCATCGGTTCCACAAATTACTCTACTATATATTTTTCTAAACAACTATTTTTTTCACGAAACCAAAATATAGGACGATAAGACGATTACATAAACAAAGTTCAAATAAAAATATTCCGACATACAACAACTTAACTGAAATAGAGGAACAAAGTTCAAATAAAAAAATATAGTACGATTACATTACATGAAATCAAAGTATGCAAGTGCACTAATTTACTAATTTACTAAAACATGACAGTTGATGTTGTTCCTCCAGTAGCATCATCTTGAGCAACATTCTCCAGTAGCATCATCTTGAGAAAAAGTTGTTCTTGCAATCATAATTGCAGTTGGGTTTTGAATTTGCTGTAATCATAAAAAACAATCCTATTATACGACTTCACAAGAATTAGGAAACCAAATAGTGCTTAGAATAACAACTCTAATAAAGTGTAACGGTTCTACCCTCATCATTTCCCTCTTTCTTTATTGGTTGAAACTTAAGGGTCTTTTGTTTTTTATATTCTTTCTCCTTGTAAGGATATTCAGGGCATCCTCTTGCTTGTGTGAGGTGTTTCCACAAAGTAGAAGTACCATTGGTACTAGAATACCCATATTCTTTGTGACAATAGCTACACTTTGCAATTGACTCGAGGACCCCATCATCATTAACCCTATCAAATTTCATAAAATGATCCCAAATTTCAGAATTTTTCTTTGTTCCCACTGTTTTCTTTGGAGTTGATTTCTTTCTCTTTTCAGGACGAGGGGGAAGGTTGGTCAAATCTATTACCTTAGGAGTTGACGCTTGTGCAGGTGGGATGGTGGAATTGGGAGGGATACCTAGAGAGGCATCAACCGAATCAGCAGGTTCCATCTACAAAATTACAAAATTCAAATGCAAAATTGTAAGTAAATTGAAAGAGACGAGAGAAAAGCGTAGAGAAAGAGTCTAGAGAACGAGAAAATAACATCAAAATTGTAATTAAATCATTACCTTTTATGAGGCAAAATAACAGATCGATGGTGGTGCCGTCGGTACGACTCGGTAGAGATCGATTACTTCCGTTACAGAGAGACGAGATCGATTACTGCCGTCGGTAGGCACGAGCGTATGACTCGGTAGAGATTGATTTCTAGGGTTTCATCTCAAGATGAAAGAGACGAGATAAAAGGAGAGAGAGAGAGGGATAGAACGGCGTAAGTGATAGAGGTAAGAGTGCGTCTGGGGAGAAACGCGTTTCTCCATCGCGTATGGAGAAACGGGGCTTATTATGTCGCGCGACGTAAGTAGCCAGTTTCTGGATATCCTTTACAAAGCTTCTGGATATCCAGAAGCTTTGAAATGGATAGCCAGAAGCTTTGTAAAGGATATCCAGAAACCAAGTATTTTTTTTGGATATCCTTTACAAAGCTTGATATCCGTGCTTTTGAAATGGATATTCGGTAGCTTTGTAAAGGATATCCGTAAAAATATTTGGTTTCGGATATCCTTTTCAAAGCTTCTAGCTATCCTTTTCAAAAGTTTCCTGATATCTTTTTCCAAAGCTTCTGGATATCCAGAAGCTGATGAAGTGATATCCAGTTTTTGTGGCTAGGTATGTCGCACGACATAACAAGCCCCGTTTCTCCATAAGCGACGGAGAAACGCGTTTCTCCCCAGATTTTGTGTAGAGGTAATTAGGTATAGGGTTTTTGTAAATATACATCTTGTAAATTGTAATGTGCGGTGCGCTGTGGACAGCCTGGGGAAACACAGCAAATATTTTTATTTTGGAAATTAGAAATTATGAATAAATTTATATATATATATACCGGTCCGGATCCGGTCCAGGACCATATATATTTTTTTCAAAAACCAGGACCAACCCAAATAATCGGTTCCATATAAATTTGGGACCAGAACCAAACCAATTCTATTGGATTGGTCTGATTTTCATTGGTCTGGTCCGGTTCTATCGGTCCGGTCCGGTCCGTCGGTTTTTTTTGCTCAGCCCTACTATACCCTATACCCTATACCCCATACCCTATACCCCCATACCCTATACCCTATACACTATACCCCCATACCTATACCCCCATACCCTATACCCTATACACTATACCCCATACCATATACACTATACCCCCATACCCTATATACTATACCCTATACACTATACCCTATACACTATACCATATACCCTATACACTATACCATATACACTATACCCTATACCCTATACACTATACCCTATACCCTATACCCTATACCCTATACCCTATATACTATACCCTATACCTTATATACTATACCCTATACACTATACCCTATACACTATACCATATACCCTATACATTATACCATATACACTATACCTTATACCCTATACTTTATACCCTATACATTATACACTATACCCTATACAATATACCCTATACCCTCTACCCTATACACTATACCCTATACCATATACACTATACCCTATACACTATACCCCATACCCTATACCCTATACACTATACCCTATACCCTATACACTATACCCCCATACCCTATACACTATACCCTATACACTATGCCCTATACCCTATACCCTATACCCTATATACTATACCCTATACACTATACCCTATACACTATACCCTATACACTATACCCTATACACTATACCCTATACCCTATATACTATATCCTATACACTATACCCTATATACCATATACCCTAAACCCTAACCCCTAAATCCTATACCCTATACACTATACCCTATACCCTATACCCTATACACTATACCCCATACCCTATACCCTATATCCTATACCCTATATCCTATACCCTATACCCTATACCATATACCCTATATACTATACCATATACCCTATACCCTATACCCTATACACTATACCCTATACCATATACCCTATACACTATACACTATACACTATACCCTATACCCTATACCCTATATACTATACCCTATACACTATACCCTATACACTATACCATATACCCTATACACTATACCATATACATTATACCCTATACCCTATACCCTATACATTATACCCTATACCCTTTACCATATACCCTATACCCTATATACTATACCCTATACCCTATATACTATACCCTATACACTATACCCTATACACTATACCATATACCCTATACACTATACCATATACACTATACCCTATACCCTATACCCTATACACTATACCCTATACCCTATACACTATACCCTATACACTATACCATATACCCTATACCCTATACAATATACACTATACCTTATACACTATACCCTATACCCTATACCCTATACACTATACCCTATACACTATACCATATACCCTATACACTATACCATATACACTATACCCTATACCCTATACCATATACCCTATACACTATACCATATACACTATACCCTATACCCTATATTCTATACCCTATACCCTATAAACTATACCCTATACACTATACCCTATACCCTATAGGGTTTAGGGGTTAGGATTTAGGGGTTAGGGTTTAGGGTTTAGGGGTTAGGGGTTAGGGGTTAGGGTTTAGTGTTTAGGGTTTAGGGGTTAGGGTTTAGGATTTAGGGTTTAGGGGTTAGGGGTTAGGGTTTAGGGGTTAGAATTTAGGGGTTAGGGTTTAGGGGTTAGGATTTAAGGTTTAGGGTTTAGGGGTTAGGGTTAGGGTTTAGGGGTTAGGGTTTAGGGTTTAGGGTTTAGGGGTTAGGGGTTAGGGTGTAGTTAAATATTTTAATGTTTTTTAGTTTGTTATTTTGTTAATTAGTTCTAAAAATAATCAAAAATTACATTTTATTATCAGCGACGAAAATATTCTGTCGGTGTTTAATTTAAAAAACATTTAATTTCACCGTCGGAATATTTTCGACGCTGATAAATTAAAAAAATTAATTATTTAGCGGCGGAAATTTTCCGTCGGTGTAATATTTCAAAAAAAAAAATATTTTATTTTCACCGACGGAAAATTTTCGCCGCCGAGCAATAAAAAAATAAAAAAATAATATATTTTCACCGACAGAATAATTATGTCGCTGATAAAGAAATAGCGGCGGAATATTCCGTCGGTAAATCAAGCGTCAAAATAGTGGCGGTAATTAAACGAATATTCGAGGAATATTCGTTTTAGCGTCGGAATCTAGCGTCGGAATTAAATTTCGTCGCTAAATTTGACGCCAAAATAATTCCGCCGCTAAATCATTATTTCCGCCCTAAATAGCGACAGAATCATTCCGTCGCTGTTTATTCCGTCGCTAAAACACCTGTTTCTGGTAGTGTTTTCCCTTGAAAAGTCACAACTTTTCGGGTATAACAGCACTTGCACGGCCGTGTCCAATGAACTGCACGGCCGTGCAAGGCAATATGCACGGTCGAGTTCAAGGCTTAGCACGGTCGAGTGGCAAGGCAAGGCACGGTGCACGGCCGTGTCCTAGACACTTGCACAGCCGTGCAGAAGCTTCTTCAGCCTGCTCGTCAGCCCTTTAGCCACAACAAGTCCAAATCAATTTTGGGACCAACCCAAATCAAATTTTGACCCAATATTTAACTCTTGTTAAGTTACAAATCATTTGTCATTAATTTCTCATTCACCCGGAAATGATTTTGAGACAATAAATGAGATTGATAATCTACACTAAATGTAGAATACATTTTGTAACTTACTTCGTTAAGACATAACGAATTCCGTTAGGAAGTTAGATCAACGTTAAGTCAAACTTAACTTTCGTTACCCATTTCCAACAACTGCAAGCTAGCGTTTTAAATGAAGTTTCACTCATTTACAAGAATATCACCGCATTTAAATGAAGTTTCACTCATTTACAAGAATATCACCGCATTTAAAAAACCTAAACTGTTAGGACGTGTTATGAAACACGCATTATTTTTGTAAATACCTGGAATGGATTAAAACACCAACACTTATTAGTTTTATCATTGACACTCATTGTATAATACCTTTGTCTGCTCAGGTTTAAATTTCTTAGTTTATCCCAGTTCAAGATTCTTAATATTTTTGGTATTTTTGTATGATCAAGGATCTTTTAATATCCTAATGAAAATCTAAATTTTATATTGGTAAATCAATAAAAGTTTTAAATTTTCATTTGATTATAGTTAAATTAACCACTACTTAGTGCTCAAAAAAATTTAGTACAAAAAAAAAAAAAACAACAAGAATCTTAAAATGAGACGGAAGGATTATCATATTAGATGTCACTCGTGATCCAACAACTTAACATTATTCATAGCATCATCATGATGTATAATTATGTCACCTAATAATTCATAATTGTTGAATATGGAGTAATAAATAAAACACAATGTAGTAAAAAAGATTGGTACTCCTTTGAGTTGGTTTAAAGTTCTTAGTTAGTTTGACTAAGACAAAAATGAGTCAAGAACAAAGAACCTTAAATTGTAATGAATAAAAAAAATAGTGAGAACCCTAAACCAGGCCAGGTTAGGTTAGGGGAGTATAAAACATTTGAACTCCATGAAAATTTCATGGCGACAATGATGTAAAGAACTGAGGTTGAGGTTAAGATATTGAACCGAACGAAAATCAACAAGATTCGATAAATAAGAAAGCCGCAGCCTTTCTTTTCTTTAATTCAATTCATAATAAAAAAAGTCTAAGTTGTATAAAACTCTAAAACAACTTTAAATACTCCTAAGCAAACCCTAAAAACGTCTTGGAATGGAAAGGACAAATTATCCTACTTAATTGTTTTAAAAAACAGCAGCAATAAAAACATCAGCAACTCCCCCGTCATTGAGGCGAGGTTAAGAGATTGAACCGAACGAAAATTAACAAGATTCGATAAACAAGAAAGGCGCATCCTTTCTTTTATTTAATTCAATTCATAATCAAAAAATCTAAGTTGCATAAAACTCTAAAACAAGTTTAAATACTTCTAAGCAAACTAAAAACGTCTTGGAATGGAAAGGACAAAATTACCCTACTTAATTGTTTTAAAAAACAACAGCAATAAAAACATCAGCAACTCCCCCGTCATTGAGGCGCTCGCCCAGCTCAATGTGAGGCGCCAGCCTCGCTCCCAGTCAGGCCGATCTGAAGATGAGGCGGCCTCATGGCCTGATGTGGGGCGCCAGCCTCGCGTCCAGAAGGTTGGACTTGCTTTCCTCCAAGTGAGGTGCACGCCTGGCCACCAGTGGGATGCCCGCCTGGCTCACAGCCTCTTGGCCTGTAGCATTCTCGCCCTGTTTGACTGCTCGTTGATCTGCATCATCCTTCCCTTCTTGAAAAAGACTCGACCACGAGTCGATACCAACAAGACGCGTCAACAGAAACCCTATCTTGCACAAGTGAACCCAAAGTAATCCTCCCGCCTGAAAAACAATTATCTTTCGATGTGTACTAACTTGCTGCTTGGGCGTAGTGCTTCGCTTTGATGTGACATCAACAATAAACCAGCTGAGAAGTTGATGACTAACGGGAACATAAGCCTTATCGGAGTCAAGTTTCTATTGGAAGTGTGTAGGGTACAACGTAACAGTCACCCCATCTTTCTTAAAGGTATAAGTGTTCTTGTAGCCATCATGCTGAACCCTCCGATCAAACAACCACGGACGACCAAGCAATAAGTGACACACAACCATTGGCACTACATCACACCATACATCATCCGAGTAACGTCTGCCAATGGAAAATTGCAACAAGCACCGCATGTTTACCTTCAATGCACTCCCCTCGCTCAACCAAGACAACTTGTACGGTTGTGGGTGTTCTTCCGTTTTCAAGCTTGATTTCTCAACCATCTCAGTAGAAACGATGTTTTCACAGCTATCACCATCAATGATTACTTTGCACACTTTCCCCTCGACAGTACACACTACAAGAAAACTGGTCTTTCGCGACGGCCAAAAGCCGTCGCGTAAACCCTTAAAGCCGTCGCGGAAGGCTAACTCGACGGGAAAAGCCGTCGCAATGGCAATCGCGTAAAGCCTTGTCGCGAAAAGATAAGGTGACTGAAAAAAGCTGTCGCCTTTGTCAATTATTTTTCGTGATTGCTTTTGCCATCGCGTAAGAGGTTTTTTAAATTTTATTTATTTAATTATTTTAATTACATTTGCAATCGCCTTAGCTCAGCAAATGAGACGGCAAATGCAATCGCCTTAGGTTTTAAAGAAGGAGACGGCAAATGCAATCGCCTTAGGTTTTGAAAAGGAGACGGCAAATACAATCGCAAATATCAATGTAAAAACAATATAAGACAGATTTTGCAATCGCATAAACTCACTGCTTATTTATATAAAATATTTTTCTCCTAAAAATAATGATGATTAATATTCAAAACAATACTATTAATTGATACATAAATAATAATAACTAATAAATATATTATATTTTCAAAAGCATACATCAAGGTTTAAAATTGTTCAAAAGAGTGACATCCACATCCACCATTGACGTAGCGGAAGACTTGGATAGAGATTAATCGATGAATTTCGCTCGAGAAATTCAACAATCAATCGATAATTTTCGCTCGAGAAAATTGAAGAAAAAGAGTAAACACTCAAATTTTATTAATCATTCAACTGAAATTCGGAATTACATATAACCCTAATTATATAGTGCCCCTAGGACTTGAAAAACAAGTCAAAAACTTCCTAAAATAACCCTAGTCTATATAGTAACCTAATCAATCAATAAAACATTAAAATAAAGTCCTAATATACTTCTAATACCAAAAATACTAACAACCTAATATTAAATCCGAAAATGACAATAAAAATAACAATAATAATAAAAAAACCTAAAATCCTAAATTATATTAAATCCCGTTTGTAGCTGTTACCGCCACGCACGGCCGCTCCAGAATAGGCTGCACGGCCGCTCCACCCCTCTTTATCCTGCATCATTCTCGCCTCCTTTGAAAAAATTCGTCCTCAAATTTGGATTGTTACTTTTGGAAATATGTCTCGAAATTTGTTCTTCAACCGTCGACGAACTTTATACTTAGTATGACTCACCAATACATCCATCCATTTAATAGAAAGCTCTCGATCATCAATCTTTTGGAGAACCAAGAATCTGAAATACTTGGAAATTCAATATCAAATGGATCCTTATAATAAGAACAAAAAATAGTACCTTCAATTGAAGCGGAAAACTTTGACCCACGAATCTGGTCATCCTCAAACTTCCCCATTAACCCATCTCTTGGAAAAAAATTGACGTCAACCATTATTACATCAGCCGGAGGAGATGTCAATAATTGACATCTTTCACAATTACACTCGTCATAGATTGGTGGTTTCGACCAATCAATGACAAGGTCTTGAACCTTTGATTTTTCATAGTACTCACCATCACCACCATCAGAATCCACCTCCCAGTCTCGCTGTCCGTCGCTGCCACCAGGTCTAGGCTGATTCCTCCGAGTCTGTTGATTGAACAAGTCGGTCATCCAGACCGTTAACTGTTCCATCAACAACTCCATACGTTGATCTACGATTGATCCGATGCGTTCCTCCAGAACCGCTTCATCTCGCTCGTAGATCGCTTCCACAGTTTGTCTCTTCTGCCCCCGAACCATTCTTCCTGAATCGAACGAAAGGCTCTGATACCAACTGACGTAGCGGAAGACTTGGATAGAGATTAATCGATGAATTTCGCTCGAGAAATTCAACAATCAATCGACAATTTTCGCTCGAGAAAATTGAAGAAAGAGAGTAAACACTCAAATTTTATTAATCATTCAACTGAAATTCGGAATTACATATAACCCTAATTATATAGTGCCCCTAGGACTTGAAAAACAAGTCAAAAACTTCCTAAAATAACCCTAGTCTATATAGTAACCTAATCAATCAATAAAACATTAAAATAAAGTCCTAATATACTTCTAATACCAAAAATACTAACAACCTAATATTAAATCCGAAAATGACAATAAAAATAACAATAATAATAAAAAAACCTAAAATCCTAAATTATATTAAATCCCGTTTGTAGCTGTTACCGCCACGCACGGCCGCTCCAGAATAGGCTGCACGGCCGCTCCACCCCTCTTTATCCTGCATCAACCATCATAAACTCAAAAAAATGGACATCCTCCGTCACATAATCTGATTAACAGAAATCAACAGTTATCTTCCTAATATAATACCACTAGAGACCAAAATATTTTAATATACCGTACTAGTCTTCATCGTCACCTATGTGCTCATCACCCATGTGTTCATCACCCATATCATCATCAACAAGATTTGTTGAACTACCATAGGGAGTATTAGACCCACCATCAGATGTAGGAAAAAGGGAAAAGATCAGGGGGTCAGCTGACCCCTCCCCCTCTAACGTAGATCCGCCCCTGTTCACAGATACTTGGTCAACCAAGGCAGCTCCTTGCTATCTTTCAGTGCGAAAGCCACATCATCACTGCCATAAGTTAACGAAAGCATATTGTTATTCCGTCAAATATTTAACAATATTCACCAGTATATTTGATAAAGAGTTACAATGGTAAAAAACTATCTCCTAGCAAGTGATGCAGTGGCTTCTTGAGAGAACTAACCTCGGAAAGTTGAGTTGAAACTTCTGCAACCTGTGCCTTGCTCCTGGCTCATAGAGAATGATTCTGGATTCCCCAAGTTTGCAGCTGCCAAGTAGAAAAGTTTAACGAAAAAATGTTAGGAGATCAATAGCTAAGACAACTTTGTCCAACAGCTTCTACATAATGCACATGGCACTACATTTAATAATGAAACCGGAAAATTTTAGTTACAGGCAAGTTGACTATTGAATTTAGGAGACTTGGGAGCTTGAATGCGTACTTTTAATGGGAGTTGAAGCCACTTTGGTCGTTAGAGATACTCTTCTTACAATCTTATATCTTAGATATATCGAGCACGTACTGCATGAGGGTGGTTTGAAAGATTTCCGTGTCTCGACTTTCGGATACTTGAGAAACTTAAAAGAAGGAAGTGAAACAATGGACTGAATTTGTGAGAATCCGCGTATTTGAGAAACAATGAAATCCTGGTTCTCCATTATAAAGTAGTGTCAATCAAGACTTGGTGATATCATTACGAATGGTTTTGGAAAATATTTTTACATCATCACGTAAACAAAAAGAACAAGAAAGGAGTTTGCCATTTTACGGTGGGTTAGTCTTCTCTAAATTTTGAACTATGCCTACAAGTGTAAGCATATGCAGCGAAGTATGATTTTTCTCGCTTGACCTAGAGCCGACTCAACTTAACCAAAAAAAATAACAAGATAACATGTTGTGGTGCAACTTTAAGCAGTATCCCTTGGCTAATAAGTATGGGCAAGGATCAAAAGGAGCACAATGCCTGATTCCCAAAGATTAATGAAACTTGCAACCTCATTCTTCTTCATTTCATTAAAGGAGGGCTAAGGATTTAGATTATTTTATTTACCTGTAGACGCAGAATCAGGAAGCAATGCAGACTTTTTAACATGATAATCTGCGATCTCCACTGCACGCTGACATATCTCAAGTGCACGACGTGCATCTCCTGAAACAGCTGCCACCTATATTTACACAATAAATGTTAAGAACAAAATGATGGATAAGTCAGAGGAACCATATCATGCTAAGGATTCCTTGATTATGCTGAATGTAAAAGTCAAATTTGAAAGTTGATGAAATAATGAGCACATTGATCTACCTTTCTTGAAGCAAATTCTATAGCTAGTTTTTCAAATGCATCAATTCCTTGAAGACGACTTGAAATGATTTCTTGAAGCTGCATATAGATGCAGAATAACTATTGAATTTAGGAGATCAATAGCTAAGACAACTTTGTCCAACAGCTTCTACATAATGCACAGGGCACTACATTTAATAATGAAACCGGAAAATTTTAGTTACAGGCAAGTTGACTATTGAATTTAGGAGACTTGGGAGCTTGAATGCGTACTTTTAATGGGAGTTGAAGCCACTTTGGTCGTTAGAGATACTCTTCTTACAATCTTATATCTTAGATATATCGAGCACGTACTGCATGAGGGTGGTTTGAAAGATTTCCAGGTCTGACTTTCGGATACTTGAGAAACTTAAAAGAAGGAAGTGAAACAATGGACCGAATTTGTGAGAATCCGCGTATTTGAGAAACAATGAAATCCTGGTTCTCCATTATAAAGTAGTGTCAATCGGCACTTGGTGATATCATTACGAATGGTTTTGGAAAATATTTTTACATCATCACGAAACAAAAAGAACAAGAAAGGAGTTTGCCATTTTACGGTGGGTTAGTCTTCTCTAAATTTTGAACTATGCCTACAAGTGTAAGCATATGCGGCGAAGTATGATTTTTACGCTTGACCTAGAGCCGACTCAACTTAACCAAAAAAATAACAAGATAACATGTTGTGGTGCAACTTTAAGCGGTATCCCTTGGCTAATAAGTATGGGCAAGGATCAAAAGGAGCACAATGCTGATTCCCAAAGGGACAATTGAGTAAAATTATATCAAGAATGATCAGACGTTTACACGATTGTCGCTTGGTAGCCGAAAACCGATTGGATCCTCCACACCTAACATCTCGAGTCTTGTCCATTTCGAGACCGAAACAATTACAACATTTAAGATTGAATTTTTGATATGAACATAAACCTGAAATAGCTTTCTTAGCTTAAATTCAACCAAACCAAGCTCATAGAACATTTCAAAACCAACAAATATCACCCACAATTAGAAGAATTTGAACCAATAGCTATGGGCATATAACAATGATGCGATTCTTGTTTGTTTGCGTTTGTGTGTGTGTGTGTGTGTGTGAGAGAGAGAGAGAGAGAGACCAAAAGGTTTCTAAATCAATCAATAAGAGTCGAACCCAGTTCACGAAACCAATCTATCCTAAAATATTGCAAAAACTTTAGAGATAGGTGTGCATCATTAGTAGTCCGGAGATGAACAGAGAATAAAATCCAGCAGAAAACAGCTTCCGAAACTTAATAATAAAAAATCAAAACACCAAACGATCCAAATTGACGAAAAACTAACCTCAATTGTCTTTGTGTGCTTGGGATATTGCAAGCTTACCCTCTGTAAGAGTTCCTGTCTGATAATTGCAAAAGAGCCAATGCAACAAAGATGGTAGTAAATTAGGGCATCGCCGGCGAGAACGACGGAGATAGAGGGGAGGGAGACGGAGATAGAGGGGAGGGAGACGGAGATAGAGGGGAGGAACGGAGAAGGAAACAATTGAGGGAGGAGCTTACCGTTCGTCGTCTGCAAGGATGGAGCGGCAGGAACCCTAGATCGGCGGCGCTGAAGGAAGACGAAGAGGAAGAGGAACCGTGGCTGTGAATGAATGATAGAGGAAAGGGAAGGTTTTCTAAATGGTTAATTTAATATATTTTTTTTATATTACCTATATTTCGTGAGGGCAAAGGCAGTCACCTTTAAAAAAAATTAAAAATTCAATTTTAAAATTATTTAATTTAATATTTTTGTAAAACGCGATTGCTAAAGCCATCGCCTTTGATAAAAATTAGAATTTTTCATTCCCGCCCGGACTACGTTGTTGGCGCTAGAGGGAAAAACATATAATGTGATGGCATCCGTGACTGCTTTGCCATCACGCTAGCCTACTGTGACTGCACTAAATGCAGTCACAAAGGCCGTCTCATTATATACTCAAACGTGACTGCTTTTTTTGCCATCGCCAAAAGCAATCGCGAAAGACCAGTTTTCTTGTAGTGACACTTAGTCCAAAAAATATTATGACGAAGCCACTCCTCGTCTTCCACATCAGCCACATTCAATGTACACCCGTTGAACCACCAATGCCACTCCTTGATCTGCATACACTTTTTCCGTCTCACCACCTGAATCATCTGGTGCTTCATCATAAACTGGTGGACCATCCTCCACTAAAGCAACAACATGTCGATTGGGACACTCGGCCCTTCGATGACCAATCCCATGACATTTGAAGCACCGAGTGGGCTTGTTACCCCTTGAAGCTTCCGGAACTGCACCAGATTTTTCTGCTGGTGTTACTGGAATTGTTGGTGTAACCCCCTCAACCTTGCTAGGACTTTCACTACTATGAGTACCAGAAAAATTCTTGTGTTGCTAACTATTCACACTCTTCTTTCGCTGCAACTGCTTTTCAACCTTCAAAGCAAGCCTACAAACATCATTATAAGTCCAGTATTGCTGCAGGTGGACCACATCTGAAATATCAGTACGCAATCCCCCAAGAAAATGGGCTACTGTTTGCTCGTCCTCTTCTGCAACATCACACTGCATCCACAAACGGTCGAACTCCTTGATAAACTCCTCTACAGACATATCTCCCTGCCTCAAACTATGATAAGCAATAAAAGAATCCTGTCTATAGTGTTCCGGAAGAAATTTTTGCCTTAAAAATTTCTTCATCTTATCCCAAGATTGAACCTTGGATTTACCCTCTCTAACCCTTTATTTCTAAACATGTTCCCACCAAATCGAAGCATGTTTCTTCAATTTGATTGCTACCACTTTCACCTTAGTAGCATCTTTCATAGGTTTTAAATCAAAATACGTTCAACAGTATTTAACCAATCAATGAACTCGTCAGGATGAGTCTTACCTTCGAATTCCAGAATTTCGATCTTGACACCGATATCCTTCAAAGATTCTTCCTCATACCTATACTCATGTCCACGATTTCTGGCAAAGGAATTGACTCCCTCGTGATACTCCTCACCCTCGGAAGAATTATCCGAATCAGAACCCATAATCGGCGGTGTCCCCCTACGATTTCTGCGATTCTGAACTTGGAGTTGAAGTACCTGAACCTGTCTTCTCAGATCGTCTATCTCGATATCGCGTAGATCATGCACGCGGTGATGATCGTCTTCCGAAGGATCCGCTGCACGGCCCCTTCCACGACCACTTCTTCCTCCACGAACTCCACGCCCTCGTTTGGTCATCAATTCGTCCAGACAACTGATACCAAATGATGTAAAGAACTGAGGTTAAGAGATTGAACCGAACAAAAATCAACAAGATTCGATAAACAAGAAAGCCACAGCCTTTCTTTTCTTTAATTCAATTCATAATCAAAAAGTCTAAGTTGCATAAAACTCTGAAACAAGTTTAAATACTCCTAAGCAAATCCTAAAAACGTCTTGGAATGAAAAGGACAAAGTTACCCTACTTAATTGTTTTAAAAAACAGCAGCAATAAAAACATCAGCAACTCTCCCGTCATTGAGGCGCCCGCCCAGCTCAATGTGAGGCGCCAGCCTCGCTCCCAGTCAGGCCGATCTGAAGATGAGGCGGCCGCATGGCCTGATGTGGGGCGCCAGCCTCGCGTCCAGAAGGTTGGCCTTGCTTTCCTCCAAGTGAGGCGCACGCCTGGCCACCAATGGGGCGCCCGCCTGGCTCACAGCCTCTTGGCCTGTAGCGCTCTCGCCTTGTTTGACTGCCCGTTGATCTGCATCAGACAAACTTCAATAATACAACAAAAGATCAACTAGAGGAAGATAAAGATCCTGTTTGTATTCAATTTCTCCACGATTTACTTTTTTAAGTTTAGTAATAACTGTATGAAAAATAAATGAGAGATCAATGCGTGAACCTAAAACGAGAAAAAAATAAATAAATGATCCGAATAGGGCCAACATCTTCCGATCTTGAAAGAGGAAATCGCCCATACCATGCTTCAATAAATGCTCAAAGAAAAATGCATGGCAGGAACAGCTATCTTCGAAATTACTAGAACAAGAAATCTAGTACGGGGATGTTTCAGTGGGGGAAGGTAAAGCTTTTAATGAATTTACACCAACAAATCATCTGTATCTATCTATCTCTCTCTCTCTCGCTCTCTCTCTCACACACACACACACCCATACACACACACACATGCACATGCATACATGTTGCTACCCATTCCAACTAATATAAGTAAGTATGTAGAGCATGAGCTATACAATGCATTGGACCACAGCAAGAACATTACTTGAAAATTATTCATTCATGAATCTACCCTTCTCTGAATAACTATATATAGAGAGCACTAGCTAGCTTTAGATAGCATTGACCACTGCAAGAACCTTATTTGCAAATTCTTGACTCAACATATTATCGAGCATCCATGTCTGTTAAGGTTATAGAAGAAGTGTCTTCTAAGAAGAACCCAAACTCGGGTCGTAATAAGAAATGGAGGTCAGTAGACGTGAAGATGGCTGTTGGGGTGTCTCTACTTCATTTCCTCTGCGTTTTCGCGCCCTCTACCTTCACTTGGTCTGCTTTTTGGCTAGCCGTTGGATTGTATTGGGTAACCGGCCTCTTCGGTATGACTCTTTCTTATCATAGGAATCTTTCGCATCGTGCTTTCAACCTTCCTAAATGGCTCGAGTACTTGTTTGCCTATTGTGGTGTTCTAGCTGTTCAGGTACATTTATCACAATCTTTTCTTTAATATTTTGTTTTTACTACGTATAATAACACTTTTCTAGATCATAATTTGGTTATTTTTTCATATTTTATATCGTGCATTGCAGAGGGATCCGATTTATTGGGTGAGCATTCATCGTTACCACCATCAGTTTGTTGATTCTGAAAAGGATCCACACAGCCCTAAAGAAGGGTTTTGGTTTAGTCACATGGGCTGGCTCTTTGACAGTGGCTACACCATTCAAAAGGTATTATTTTCTCTAAATATTTTGTGCAACAATATTATTCTTGGATCATTAATTAGTAAGGTTCGACGTTTTACATTACAGCATAAAAACCGCGGGAATGTTGAGGATTTGAAGAAGCAGCCATTTTATAATTTCCTCAGAAGGACTTACAATGTGCATATCTTTGCACTTGCATTTCTGCTATATAAACTGGGAGGCTTTTCCTTCTTGGTCTGGGGAATGGTACGTATATATGTATACACAGCCAAGTAATTTATTACTACGTATATTATTTCATTTTGTTATGCTTATAAAAAAATCTGGCTTGGGTTTGAATTAATGCAGGGCGTAAGGACGGTGATTTCATACCATGCGACATTTTTTGTGAACTCGGTTTGTCATGTATGGGGAACAAGAGTATGGAAGACCAATGATCTATCCAAGAATAACTGGTACGTAGCTAGCTAGCTAGGCTCATACATTTTAAAAATAAATCCATTTAGAATATATACTCTCATAACAAGTGTCACATTCAGTTGACTTATCAATATTTTTACAGAATATAGTTAACTTATTCATATATATATGTATAGGTGGGTGGCGGTGCTGACATTTGGAGAGGGATGGCATAACAATCACCATGCTTTCGAAAACTCGGCACGGCAAGGCCTAGAGTGGTGGCAATTAGACCTAACTTGGTATGTCATATGGTTTCTTGAAAGACTTGGTTTGGCTACCAACGTCAAGTTACCAACTGAGGCTCAAAAACAGAAGAAAGCAATATCTTCTTCTCCTAATTTTACCAATTAATTAAAATTAATTTTGGATGTATTCAATCTCCATTTTATAAATTGGTATATATCAAGGAAGTAATGGGGGTATTAATTAGAATGAAATGTGGTTTTCTGGGTACTTAATTAGTGTGTGTTTTGTAAGGACAATATGAGTGTGAGGTTGTATGTATTGTTGTAACGAGGAAGTGTAGACTTCCGTTAGTAATTTTAATCAGAGTACCAGTGAGAGATTAATTAATATATTATATAAAATGTGTTTGCAATGAAAACATGAAAACAGGTCAAAGCTCCTTTGCTATTTTTTTTTTTTTCGTTTTTTCAATGTGCTCACGTAATTTTGGGTCCAATTTTCTCACTAAGTACGTAATTTTTTCAATTTCCTCGCTCCTACGACGGAATCATTGGTTTTTTAACTGGTTTAGGTCACGTGACTAACCCCAGTTAAAAATTAATGAATTAGACCTAAAAATTAGCATGAATCTAATTTTGTTTCTTTAATATCAATGATCCAACTTAATAGCACAGTAACTCCTCAAATAGAACCCTTTAGACCTTAATTAACCAAAACAAAGCTAGGGCTATGTTAAATTTTAGGTATGATTCATTAATTTTTTAACTGAGGTTAGTCATATGATTGTACATGACCTAAACCAGTTAAAAAACTAACGACTCGATCATATGAGTTAGAGCATTGAAAAAAATTACGTACTTAAGTAAGGAAATTGGATCCAAAATTATATAAGTGAACACATTGGAAAACCATGAAAACGTAGGTGAGTAAAGTAGCAGTTTGGCCATAAAAAAAGTAGGTGAGGACATTGTATCCAAAATTACATAAATGATTAAAGTTTTTTTTACCCGATGGGGGGGGGGGGCAGGGGTGGTGGTGGTGAGTGGAGTGGAGTGGGGAGTTGTTAAAAATGAATTTAAAATGATTAAATTATTTTTTGACCCGAGGGGTGGGGGTTGTGGAACTTGTGGTGGTGGTGGTGAGTGTAGTTGGGGAGGTGGTGGTGGTGAGTGGGGTGGGGTGGGGGTGGGGGTGCTGATGGAGGGAGAATTGTAAAATCTAATTTTAATATAAATATTTTTATATAAGGGGATGGGGTAGGGGGTGGTTAATGTGTGGTATAGGTAACGTGGGGGTCTATGAAAAGATAGGTGTGTGTGTAAGGTTGTTACCATTTTTCGAAAATATTTTATTTAGTAAAAATCTGTAAGTCATTTTACTTAGAAAAGTGGGAAAAATATTTTTCGAAAAATATTTTCTCTATTTTTCGGTGTTTACCAAACACCGGAAAATGGGGAAAATGTTTTGCGAAAAATATTTTCCCCAATACAAACAGAGCCTAAAATATGTGAGAAAATGGCACGCAAGCTGCTGTTTTTCAGAGAAAAAATTGAAGAAGGTAGGATTCTCATCCCCAGCAAGGCATACAGTGGCTACAGATAAGAAATAGAACTGGAAAAACTTGGCAATTGATTGTGGAAGACCCCTGGATGAAGCAATCCTGGGTTATAGTATATCTGTGGCACCTCACTAATTGTCTTTCTGTTTTCTCTTTTGAATGACGAGCAGACATGAAATTAACTACAATTTGCTTTATTATACTGAAACATTGGTGTAATGTTGTCACCTTCTGGACGATGTTGCTGCATGTATGAATACATGTCATGAATATTGTAGGATAGACCCTTTGTTGATGGCAACATGGAAAGTTGCTCCTAACTTGGTTGTTGGATGTGCTGTGGTACTTAACTAACCCAAATTGGCATCTCTGTAAGCGTGATTGGTCGGTATCTACTTTCTGCATTCCTAATTGATAGAGCCAAAATTGTATTTCGTTCAATCTAACCGTAATCAACGGATCGAATAACTGGATTTTCCTTGACTAAGTCTGAAACAGATGAACAAACAATAAAATTAAGCATGGGCTTCACCAGCAAATGCCCTCCGCATTGAAAATCAATATTTGATAAGAAAGAATGAGAAAAGAATAGAGAATTTAATATACCTGATCTTGGAGATATAACCTTTTATTTATAGGTGGACGATGGAGTAATCCTCAATAATGAGGATTAGTAGTGGAATTGTATTAGGAAAGTAGATCTTGGCTAGATTTAAATCTAGAATCCTTATTGTAGTAGGACTGCCTGAGCACAATCCTGCTCGGTTGAATGGTCCACCTGATCGGATTGGACCAAGTATCAAGGCCCATGAATAACTTAGCAAAGAACTCCTTTCATGAGACGTACTCGTGCTCGGTTAACCCGACGAGCTCACCCTTGTACCAATCGTTTGTGTCCCGTATGTCCCCATAGCTCATGAGGTAACTTAGTCTGAGCTCATGCTCGTAACCTTTACTTGGGGCCTCCATGTGATCGCACCCAAGCAGGTATCTGGGCCTCCATGTGTGTGGACCCGAGAAGGTACTTGGTTATTCCTTTCGGTGGCCTCCTACTTTCTACTAGAGTGGGGGGAGAGTAGGAAGCATAAAGATTGACACCGTGCTCGTTTGGACGCGACCAAATGGGCAAAGGTGGAGAGGTGGAATGCCAAGAGGCCTTGTGATAGTAAAACACGTGGGGGACAACTGGCTCCTACTTCGTAGCATTTTGAATTTCAAAGGGCGCCGTCATATCTTTTCATCATTGTTGAGCGGGAAACGAGACTGACATCCGTCTTGGGAAGGCTCGCACCCTTAAATGCCAACTTCATGGTCGGGTTCCCAACCCATTAACCTGATTCTCGACCCACGAACTAAATATGGGTTGGGGTATAAAGCCTAGAATTCATTCCTTTTTATTCTTTACGCTTCCAGAACTATTGAGAGAGCATCAAAGGCATTTTCCATGCAATTTCCAACGACCTTTTTCCTTCGCTCCGGTGACATATTCAACTATTTTTTACTGTTCCTTTCCGTTCAATCACTTACCTACAGGTATTGTTCTTTTAATCCCTTGCTTCAACACTTATATGGATTAAATGTCTTCCTTTTTTAAGTGAAGTGATTATCTTCGGCGAAGCATTCGTCGGAGAAGATGAGTATGTCGACATCCTGGGAAGGGTTTTGAGTTTTTATGCTTTTGGGAAGGGTTTTGAGTTTTTATGCTTTCTTTGCCTTTACTTTTTCAGAAAATGACGCATGAGTTCATGAAGGTGGTAAGAGACTCCCTCTATTGCTACCATGAAAAAACCAAATCAGTCTACAAAAGAGTGAGTGAAGGGTGGGTTATAAGCTGACCCTTCGTGAAATCAAGGAGCCATCCTTACAGTCTACAAATGTTTTATGGACGGTTTTAGGGTGCATGGATAGGGTGTGGGGACCGGATGAGAATGTTAAAATATGCAGCGGACAGAAGAAATACAGAAGAACACGTTGGAGAAATTTTCCTTGATTGTTTATTCAATATCACATTATACCCATATATACAAACTGATTTTCCTACTCCTATGGTAAGAAGGACTCTTTCCTAATCTATTATTGGCTAGTCAATAATATACAATTCTATCAATATTTACATATATTTAACACTACATAAATCTCGGCTAATACCCCCCCCCCTCAAGCGAGACGACCATAAGGGAGGCGGAGCTTGACAGAAAGGGCCTGAAAGCGAGGCTTAGACAGCCCTTTAGTAAACACATCTGCTAACTGGTCATCGGAAGAGACATATCGTAACTGGAGAAACCCACGAGTGACCAATTCTCGAACAAAGTGATAATCAATTTCGATATGACGAGTTCTAGCATGAAAAACGGGATTGCGTGCCATATGTAATGCCAAAATATTATCACAAAATAAAAATGGAGCAGTAAATGGTTGCTGTAGCTCACGAAATAAATAGGAGAATCATCGGAGCTCAGTCGGTGTAGTAGCAATAGCACAATATTCGGCTTCACTACTAGATCGAGAAACCGTGGTTTGTTTCTTTGCCAGCCAAGAAACAAGATTGGGACCAATAAAAATGCACGCCCCGGTAGTGGAACGACGACCATCCGAATCCCCGGCCCAATCAGCATCAGAGTACGCACAAATAGAAAAGTTCGAAGAACGATGAAATGTGAGACCCAAAGAGAGAGTACCTTTAATGAACCGAAGGATACGCTTAGCTGCGATGAAGTGAGTGGAGCGAGGCTCATGCATAAACTGACACACCTGATTAACGGAGAAGGCAATGTCGGGTCGTGTAAGAGTACACTAACAGAAAAAGGTGTTTTAGCGGCGGAAATTTCCGTCGCTAAAATTAAAATTCCGTCGCTAAAAAAAATACCGACGGAAAATTTCCGTCGGTGGTCCGCCGCTACCAGCCCATCGCAGTGCTCCGACGGGTCAATTTTCGCCGGTATTTTTTGATTTTACCGACGGAATTTAATTCCGCCGGTGATTTAAAGGTTTCAGCGACGAAAATTTCCGCCGTTAAATCAATTTAATTTAATTAAAATTTCATTTCAGTGGCGGAAATTTTCGTCGCTGTAATTAAAATTAATTTAATTAAATTAATTTCAGCGGCGGAAATTTCCGTCGCTGTAATAAAAATTAAATTAAAATTAATTAATTTCAGCGGCGGAAATTACCGTCGCTGAAATTATTTTAATTTAATTTAATTTTTATTACAGCAACGGAAATTTCCGCCGCTGAAATAAAAAATTAAATTAAAATTAAATGAGATAGCGGCGGAAATTTCCGTCGCTGTAATAAAAATTAAATTAAAATAAATTAATTTCAGCGACGGTAATTTCCGCCGCTCAAATTAATTTATTTAACTTAATTTTAATTACAGCGACGAAAATTTCCGCCGCTATAATCAAAAATTAAATTAAAATTAATTGAGATAGCGGCGGAAATTTCCGTCGCTGTAATTAAAATTAAGTTAAATAAATTAATTTCAGCGACGGAAATTTCCGTCGCTGATTCTGAAATAAATTAAAAAAAATAATTTAAAATACCAATAAACCAAAATTTTTTGTACCTGATATAACATTTCAATTTATAAAACTAAAACTATAAAAACTAAAAATCAAAAATCAACGAACCAAATAAAAACTAAATATCACCGTACCAAATCGGGAGGGGGAGAGGGGGGAGAGGGGGGAGGGGGGAGAGGGGGGGAGGGGCTCCAGCGGGTATCAAATGTCTCAAATGTTTACAAACAAGTATAAATTAGTATAAAAATGTCTAAAATAGTCCGTAATCAACTCGGGGGAGGCCGGATATTACCCTGGGAGTTCTGGCCGATATGAGCCATCAATAGCGCCAATTGTCTTTGAGTCTCTGCATGAGCCTCCGTAAGCTTTGCCCGCTCGCGTCTCTCCACCTCCAACGCAGCCTCCAGAGTGTCGACCCTCGGATCACGATACGTGGGCGGGGCAACATTTCGCCGACGGCCGGTCGACGTCGACGGGCATTGCCGCCCGTGATCCCCCATCCCTAACACTCGGGCTCCTCTCCTTGGATGTCCCTCAGAGGTGACCTCGTGCCAAACATCAGGCACGAAGGGGACGGGCTCGTCGGGAGGCATTTCTTCGGGAAGAACGGCGGCTTGATAGGGTATAGGGTATAGTGTATAGTGTATAGGGTATAGGGTATAGGGTATAGTGTATAGGGTATAGTGTATAGTGTATAGGGTATAGTGTATAGTGTATAGTGTATAGTGTATAGGGTATAGGGTATAGGGTATAGGGTATAGTGTATAGTGTATAGGGTATAGGGTATAGGGTATAGGGTAAAGGGTATAGGGTATAGTGTATAGGGTAAATAGGGTATATGGTATAGGATATAGGGTATAGGGTATAGGGTATAGGATATAGGGTATAGGATATAGTGTATAGGGTATAGTGTATAGGGTATAGGGTATAGTGTATAGGGTATAGGGTATAGGGTATAGTGTATAGTGTATAGTGTATATATAGGGTATATGGTTTAGGGTTTAGAATTTATTTATTTTTTCAAAAATAATATTTATTGACTCATATTTATTTTTTTGAGAGTAATTTAAACTAACTTTCATATTTTATATAAATTAAAATAATGATATTTATTAAATTAAAATTAATAAATATTTATTATTTATTTATTTTTTCAAAAATATCATAAATATTTATGATATTTTAATGTTTTTTAGTTTGTTATTTTGTTAATTAGTTCTAAAAATAAACAAAAATTACATTTTATTATCAGCAACGGAATATTTCCGTCGCTGAAAAATAAAAAAATATTAAATTATCAGCGGCGGAAATATTCCGTCGGTGTTTAATTAAAAAAAAACATTTAATTTCACCGTCGGAATATTTTCGACGCTGATAAATTAAAAAAAAAAAATTATTCAGCGGCGGAAATATTCCGTCGGTGTAATATTTCAAAAAAAAAATATAAAATATTTTAATTTCACCATCGGAATATTTCCGACGCTGATAAATAAAAAAATAAAAAAATGATATATTTTCACCGGCGGAATAATTCCGTCGCTGATAAAGATTTAGCGGCGGAATATTCCGTCGGTAAATCAACCGCGAAAATAGTGGCGGTAATTAAACGAATATTCGAGGAATATTCGTTTTAGCGGCGGAATTAAATTTCGTCGCTAAATTTGACGCCAAAATAATTTCGACGCTAAAGCTTATATTCCGCCGCTATTTAGCGACGGAATGAGTCCGTCGCTGATAATTCCGTCGCTAAAACACCTGTTTCTGGTAGTGGTAAGATACTGCAAACCTCCTACAAGACTACGATATGTGGTTGGATCTGACAATGGATCGCCGTCCTTAGCTGACAACCGAGAATGAGGAGCAGAAGGAGTGGACGCCGGCTTGCAGTCCGACATATTGAACCGATCCAAAAGATCAAGCGCATACCTTTTCTAGCATAATTGCAACTTTGAACTATCCTGAGAAGCTTCAAGACCCAAGAAGAAATTTAAATCACCGAGACGACGGCTATCAAAGGTAGCACAAATATCGTCAATAATCGATGAAACAACTAGAGATGATGAGCGCGTGGACAAGATTGTAGGTACAATCTCATCCGCGCGGATGACCCCAGCAGGCGTGCCTGTTTTTTGCAGAAAGCTGTTTCTAGCAGTTTTAGCTTGTTTAAATGGTCAATATTCCTTTTTCTTGGAAATGACAGACTTCCAGCGAGGTAATTGTCCATTTTTTTATTTCTAAGAGGTCCTTCCTCATTCAAATTGTAAAAATAATGTCCAAAATGCCCCTAAATGATTATAAATCATTAATTTAGGCTGTCAGAACATTAACGACCCAGATTGGGGTACTTACATAAGGGGTGGTCCATTCATCAGCTTGATGTTAAGAATGCCTTCTTACATGGCAATCTTAATAAGACAGTCTATATGCATCAACCATTGGGGTTTCGGGACAAGAATTTTCCAGATCATGTGTGCTTACTCAAGAAGTCCTTATACGGACTTAAACAAGCCCCTCAGGCTTGGTACCAGCGTTTTGCCGATTATGTATTTTCTCTTGGGTTCACTCACAGTAAGTCGGATCACTTATTATTTATTTATCGCAAAGGCGGTGACATGGCGTATATTCTCTTGTATGTTGATGACATAATTTTGACTACCTCTTCAGACTCCCTCAGATCACTTATTATGTCTCAGCTTGGCTCTGAATTCGCCATGAAAGATCTTGGTCCCCTCAGTTATTTTCTTGGGATTGCAGTCACACGAAAGCCTGTATTGCTATTTTTATCCCCGCGAAAATACGTGACGGAAATAGTCGAGCGTGCCAGCATGACCTCTTGCAAACCAACCTCTACTCCTGTTGACACTAAGCCAAAATTGGGGGCTAGCAACAGTCCGCCCTACGCTGACCCGTTTCACTATCGTAGCCTTGCAGGTGCTCTTCAGTACCTAACTTTTACTCGACCCGATATCACATATGCAGTTCAACAAATCTGCTTATTCATGCACGATCCCAGGGATATCCACATGAATGCACTAAAGCGCATTATTTGGTATATTAATGAAACACTTGACTATGGTTTGAATTTATATCCCTCCTCGACGGATGCATTAGTATCATACACAGATGCAGATTGGGCAGGCTGTCCAGACACTCGTCGTTCCACGTCTGGGTATTGTATGTTTTTGGGGGGATAATTTAGTTTCTTGGGCTGCTAAGCGACAACCCACCATTTCTAGGTCAAGTACCGAGGCTGAGTATCATGGGGTTGCCAATGTAGTTTCGGAATCTTGCTGGCTCCGCAATCTTTTGCTCGAGTTACATTGTCCTATTCGGAAAGCTACCATTGTCTATTGTGATAATGTCAGTGTCGTCTACCTCTAGGGTAATCCCGTACAACATCAACGTATGAAACATATTGAGTTGGACATTCATTTTGTACGTGAGAAGGTAGCCCGAGGAGAAGTTCGAGTGTTACATGTTCCCTCCCGGCATCAGGTGGTTGAAATTTTTACAAAAGGGCTGCCTTTGGTTCTTTTTGAAGATTTTCGAGACAGTCTTAGTGTCCGTCCGCCTCCCGCTTCGACTGAGGGGGTGTGTTAGAATTTTATCATAGTCCATATGATAATATTATTGTTGTTGACTACGTAGTATCATTTGTAATTAGGTAAGATTATATTTATGTATATCTTGTGTATTTGAATAATTCTAGTTACCTAAGATAGTGATAAGATTAGCTAGATTAGCGGAAATTAGCTAGATTAGTGGAAGTTTTCTTCCTATAACACGCTTGTAAATCGTTTGAGTGATTTATCGAAATACATTCTCCTTTAATTACGGTACAAATGATAAAAGAGTGTCAATTTTAGTGTAATATATGCCAATTTTAGTGTTAACATATGCCAATTTTAGTGTTAAAATGTGTCGGTGATAGTGTTTTGAGTGAAAGAGTTAATATCAAAAGAATTTCAATATTAGTTTTAAGGAATATCAGTGTTTGTATTTTTTCCATGTTAGTGTAAGAAGTGCGAGTGGTAGCATTATTAAGTGCCAAGTTATACCTTATAAAGGGCCAGTGATTAGGGATGGCCAAATCGGACCGGAACCGGAAAATCGGATCAAAATCGAATCGGAAAAGCCTGAAACCGCCATGAACCGTCACGAAAATCGGAATCGGGGTAACCGGAACCGGTTTGGAGCCGGGCCGGTTAAGGGTCACCAAAATGGTGAACCGGACCGGAAAAAGCCCGGAACCGGACAAAAATTCATTGTTTTTCAATAGAACCGGACCGAAATCGGACCGAAAAAAGCCCAGAATCGGACGAACAGGGGAGAAAACCGGAACAGAATTAAGCGGAATCGTGAGCAAACCGGGCCGGTTAAGGGTCATACATTTTCCGAACCGAAACCGGGCCCGAAACCGGTATTGGTCATCCCTACCAGTGATATAATGTCAGTGTATGCCTTTCAAAGTGTTAGTGTGTGCCTTAAAGAGTGCCAGCGCATTTGTATATGTGTGCCAGTGTACATTCTAAAAGATTGCTAGTGCGTGTGTTTAATTGACGGAGTAAGTGACACTAACACATAAATACCCTAACACATATATGCCCTGGCACTATGTTACAATAACACTAACAATATCTTTACATCACCAGTGACACTTTTAACACTAAGAGTGACACTTTTTAACATTAACACCGACAATATTATTTTACTCTAACACTGACACTTAATAACACATGCACCGACACTTAAACACACATACACTGATACAATTTTACACTAATGCTGACACTTTTTAACACATGTACTGACGCTCAATAATCACTAGCAATGACAATAAACAATTCAATCACACTCACTATTATACATTTTCTGGTACTTTTATGTCTACCACGAGCATTCTTTAGCACATAAATTGACATTCATATATTTATTCAGTAATACAATTTTACAAAATAAATTAACCGACACTCAAACACACATGCACAAGTCTTTTTTATTAATCTGAATGGTATGTGAGTTGATTCAAGTTCCATGGTTCATCTAAAATTTTGTTTCGTCTCCCTTGACCCATGTCTTTTGTTTTTCTTTGTTTAGGTCTGTGGTTACTTCGTAATGGTCAATTGTTAGGCTTGAAGACTTCTTGAAGACTTGTGATGCCGAATAGGCTTGAGAATAGAATGACCGAACGATAAACAAGAAATAATATATGAAAGCTTCAAGCTTTTCTTTTCTATTTCATAAAAACCAAGTCAGCCTCAAAACATAACCCTAACATTGTTTAAATACTAATCTAAGAATGTTCTAGAATCCTTTAAAACCCTAATACAACTTTTAAAATAAAGTACTAAAATACCCTAAATTAATAATTCATTAAAACATTAAAAACCCTAAAACTTTAAAGCCCAAAGCAAGCCAACACTGAAGCCTTTCTGATGTCTGTTTTCGCCCCGTCGCCGCTGTGCGCCCGCCTGGGCTCACCTGAGGCGGCCGCCTCACTCCCAGAAGACTTCCTCTGCTTTCATGTTGATGTCTTTCTCTGTTGCTGTCTTTCCTGCACACGATACTGCACATCCCCCCTCCTTAGAGAAGAATCATCCTCGAGTCAATATCCTCGATATGAACACCACGATACCCCGAAAAATCTGAACCCCATCCGCAAAAGGAATTTGATGCCCTTGACGAACTCGAAACTTCATTGCCCTTGTGATAGTATCCATCCAATCAGCCCAATGCGTTGATACAAAGAGCTCAATAATTAATTTCTGAATGATGTATCGAACAGAAGACCGGGGGGGGGGGGATATGTGTCAAATGGATCTTTGTACCCATGATCAACAGTAACTGTTTCAAACGTCCTCACCAAGGCTACCCCTTGATTAGCAAACACTTCCTCAGTCTCCTTATCTGACTCAACAACTGATTCATCGTCTTCAACAAGATCAGATGTCATTGCTTGAGGAACATCACCACGACACCCATCAAACATAGGTGGTTTGGACCAATCAACAAGATCTTCATGACTTGAAGAATCGATCACAAAACCCTCTTTAAACTTAACAGTATCACTCCGAGAATCAACCGATTCTTCAGGATTTGCATCAAACAGAGGGGGTTGTGACCAATCAACAAGATTTTCCTCACTTGAAGATTCAACAAACAAATCCTCTTTGAACCCAACAGTATCTACTCAAGAATCAAAGGAATCATTAGGAATTGCCTTACCTTCGATTTCCGGAATTTCGATCCTTATGTCGACATTCCTCGAACGGTTGGCTGCATACCTATCATGAAGTCCATGATTTTGGTCAAGGAATCCATCCCCTCTTGATAGTACTCCTTTTCCTCTGCTGGAACAACCGGATCTGAACCCCTCATCGCTAGAAGCTTTTCTCTGCGATCCAAGCGGCTCTGGAGTATTTGAATCCGTCTTCGTATCTCATCTATCTCGATATTGCGACGGCGTCGTTTGTAATGATGGTCATCTTCTTGGGGCTCCGCTGCACGGCTTCTCCATCGACCACCACGTCCACCACGAGTAGCACTTCCTCTTTCAGCCATTGATATACGAACCGGAGCTCTGATACCAAATGATGCCGAATAGGCTTGAGAATAGAATGACCGAACGATAAACAAGAAACAATACATGAAAGCTTCAAGCTTTTCTTTTCTATTTCATAAAAACCAAGTCTGCCTCAAAACATAACCCTAAAATTGTTTAAATACTAATCTAAGACTGTTCTAGAATCCTTTAAAACCCTAATACAATTTTTAAAAGAAAGTAATAAAATATCTTAAATTAATAATTCATTAAAACATTAAAAACCCTAAAACTTTAAAGCCCAAGGCAAGCCAACACTGAAGCCTTTTTGATGTCTGTCTTCAGCTCGCTGAGGCGGCCGCCTCACTCCCAGAAGACTTCCTCTGCTTTCCTGTTGCTGTCTTTCTCTGTTGCTGTCTTTCCTGCATCAACTTGTGCACCTTTGTTTGATTGTTTCTTATTTTAGATTCCACAACTCAATTTAGTTAGTATCTTAACTCCCTCTCTTCTTCTCCCATCAACAATCCACCATTACTATTCTTCTCCATCTTTCTTCATTTTTCTGTTAATTTCCATTGAAATCATCCTCCAACCACACAATTATTGTGTTGTTTATTTTTTTAATATTTCTTTGTTAAATAATAAGTCTTTCTCCTCGTTTATGGCCGTTGTTTTCTCTACGTCGTTCAGAGTCGTCGTTTTCTCTCCTTTGTTGAAAGCTTATGCTGATTTGTTTGTTTGTTTGTTGTTTTCCATATTTTTCAATGGCGATAAATATCACATTATTTCACAATGAAGTGGATGTCATTGTTCAGATTGATACAGTGTTCAAGTTTTATTTGAAATGAAATACGAACGTCTCAATATTTAGATAATATTTAGATAAGAATGATTATTGTTTTAGGTTGAGAGATTAAATTATCATTGATATTTGGGGCGTGTCTCATGGCTTTGTGGAGTCTCATCTCTTTTGATATTTGAATGAAATATATTTTGTCGTTTGCTCAAAAAATAAGTTAGTATCTTCAATGGTAATGTATAGGTATCAAAATTTGGTGCGGAGTTAAAAGAGAGATATTAAATTTTGTCTTCTTCTTTTTTTTCTTTTAACACTTTTCATTTTATTTTTAATTATTAAAAATATTTAATTTGTTAAAATATTCTAAATGTGAAACTAATTAAACAATATAAAAATAAAAATTTGAATCATTAATTTGATACTAACTATTATTTAAAAAAATGATTCTAACTATTGAAGATGCTAATATTTATTACATAGATATCAAAATTTAATTTTAATATTTATAGTTTAACTCTATGCATTAAAGATGCCCACAAAAAAGATGAACATTTCTACTGGGTTTTGGGATTTCAAGATTTGAATCAATTTGGGCCGCTCGAATATAAGTGGATAATTCATGAGGGGTCAAATTTAACAGGCGTTGGAACATAGCAGCTCCTTTTCATTTTAAACAGTTTAACGCTTTTGAAAGTATTTATTTGTTAGAAAATCTTAAACGAGGCCTTAAACGAGGCCAGGTTAGCACTTACAAGGAAAATTGAATTTAGAGACGGAAATTTAGAGACGGACGAAATTCGTAGCTAATTTGGCGACAGATTAGAGACAGAACCAAAAATCAGAGACGGATTCGGATTCCGTCTCTAAATTAGAGACAGATTCAGATTCCGTCTCTAATTCAGAGACGGAATCTGAATCCGTCTTTAATTCAGAGACGGAATCCGAATCCGTCTCTAATTTAGAGACGAAATCTGATTCCGTCTCTAATTTAGAGACGGATTCAGATTCCGTCTCTAAATTTTAGAGACGGGTTTTGTATCTGTCTCCAAATTAGAGACAGATTAAGAATCTGTCTCTAAATTAGAGACAGATTCAGAATCCGTCTCTAAATTAGAGACAGATTCAGAATCCGTCTCTAAACTTTAGAGATAGATTTTAACCCGTCTCTAATTTAGAGACAGATTTTTGAATCCGTCTCTAATTTAGAGACAGATTCAACATCTGTCTCTAAAATTTAGAGACAGATTTAATATCCATCTCTAAATTTGACTTTTCTTCTATATACTTTCATTTGTTTAGTTTTTTTCTATCTTTTTTTATATAACTTTTTCTAAAAAAAACCACTAATTAACAAAGGTTAAAATATTATTTTCTAGTCAATAAAAATTTAAAAAAAAATAAAACATAAATATAGGGTAGTCCGTCTCTCTTTTGACTTTTCTTATATATACTTTCATTTGTTTAGTTTTTTTCTATCTTTTTTTCTATAACTTTTTCTAAAAAAACCACTGATTAACAAAGGCTAAAATATTTTTTTCTAGTCAATAAAAAAATTTTAAAAAAATAAAAAATAAATATAGGGTAGTCCGTCCCTCTTTTGACTTTTCTTCTATATACTTTCATTTGTTTAGTTTTTTTCTATCTTTTTTTATATAACTTTTTCTAAAAAAATCACTGATTAACAAAGGCTAAAATATTGTTTTCTAGTCAATAATTTTTTTTAAAAAAAATAAAAAATAAATATAGGGTAGTCCGTCTCTAAATTAGCTACAAAACAGTGACGCCCAATTTAGCGACGAACCTGTACCCACGGAATAGCTACGGAACAAATCCGTCTCTAAACACGATTTAGCTACGGAATCTTCATTTTAGCTACGGAATTTGCCGTCTCTAAAATGATTTTTCCTTGTAGTGTAGGTTAGGGGAGTATAAAACATTTGAACTCCATGAAAATTTCATGGTGGCAAACTTCAATAATACAACAAAAGATCAACTAGAGGAAGATAAAGATCCTGTTTGTATTCAATTTTATACAGTTAAGTTTAGTAATAACTGTATGAAAAATAAATGATCCGAATAGGGCCAACATATCTTCCGATCTTGAAAGAAGAAATCGCCCATACCATGCTTCAAATTATTCACCATTACTACAAATTAGCAGAACCTCCAATAAATGCTCAAAGAAAAATGCATGGCTGGAACGAACAGCTACCTTCGAAATTACTTGAACAAGAAATCTAGTACGGGGCTGTTTAGTTGGGGAACGTAAAGCTTTTAATGAATTTACACCAACAAATCATCTGTATCTATGATCTACTCATATTGGACATCTCTCTCTCTCTCTCTCTCTCTCTCTCTCTCTCTCTCTCACACACACACACACACATGCTCATGCACATGCATACATGTTGCTACCTATTCCAACTAATATAAGTAAGTATGTAGAGCATGAGCTATACAATGCATTGGACCACAGCAAGAACATTACTTGAAAATCCTTCATTCATGAATCTACCCTTCTCTGAATAACTATATATAGAGAGCACTAGCTAGCTTTAGATAGCATTGACCACTGCAAGAACCTTATTTGCAAATTCTTGATTCAACATATTATCGAGCATCCATGTCTGTTAAGGTTATAGAAGAAGTGTCTTCTAAGAAGAACCCAAACTCGGGTCGTAATAAGAAATGGAGGTCAGTAGACGTGAAGATGGCTGTTGGGGTGTCTCTACTTCATTTCCTCTGCGTTTTCGCGCCCTCTACCTTCACTTGGTCTGCTTTTTGGCTAGCCGTTGGATTGGTGTGGGTAACCGGCCTCTTCGGTATGACTCTTTCTTATCATAGAAATCTTTCACATCGTTCTTTCAACCTTCCTAAATGGCTCGAGTACTTGTTTGCCTATTGTGGTGTTCTAGCTGGTCAGGTACATTGTCACAATCTTTTCTTTAATATTTTGTTTTTACTACGTATAATAACACTTTTCTTGATCATAATTTGGTTATTTTTTCATATTTTATATTGTGCATTGCAGAGGGATCCGATTTATTGGGTGAGCATTCATCGTTACCACCATCAGTTTGTTGATTCTGAAAAGGATCCACACAGCCCTAAAGAAGGGTTTTGGTTTAGTCACATGGGCTGGCTCTTTGACAGTGGCTACACCATTCAAAAGGTATTATTTTCTCTAAATATTTTGTGCAACAATATTATTCTTGGATCATTAATTAGAAAGGTTCGACTTTTACATTACAGCATAAAAACCGCGGGAATGTTGAGGATTTGAAGAAGCAGCCATTTTATAATTTCCTCAGAAGGACTTACAATGTGCATCTCTTTGCACTTGCATTTCTGCTATATAAACTGGGAGGCTTTTCCTTCTTGGTATGGGGAATGGTACGTATATATGTATACACAGCCAAGTAATTTTATTACTACGTATATTATTTCATTTTGTTATGCTTATAAAAAAATCTGGCTTGGGTTTGAATTAATGCAGGGCGTAAGGACGGTGTTTTCGTACCATGCGACATTTTTAGTGAACTCGGTTTGTCATGTATGGGGAACAAGAGTATGGAAGACCAATGATCTATCCAAGAATAACTGGTACTTAGCTAGCTAGCTAGGCTCATACATTTTAAAAATAAATCCATTTAGAGTATATACTCTCGTAGTAATAAGTGTCGCATTCAGTTGACTTGTCAATATTTTTACAGAATATAGTTAACTTATTCATATATATATATATATATATATATGTATAGGTGGGTTGCGGTGCTGACATTTGGAGAGGGATGGCATAACAATCACCATGCTTTCGAAAACTCGGCACGGCAAGGCCTAGAGTGGTGGCAATTAGACCTAACTTGGTATGTCATATGGTTTCTTGAAAGACTTGGTTTGGCTACCAACGTCAAGTTACCAACTGAGGCTCAAAAACAGAAGAAAGCAATATCTTCTTCTCCTAATTTTACCAATTAATTAAAATTAATTTTGGATGTATTCAATCTCCATTTTATAAATTGGTATATATCAAGGAAGTAATGGGGGTATTAATTAGAATGAAATGTGGTTTTCTGGGTACTTAATTAGTGTGTGTTTTGTAAGGACAATATGAGTGTGAGGTTGTATGTATTGTTGTAATGAGGAAGTGTTAGACTTCCGTTAGTAATTTTAATCAGAGGAGTACCAGTGAGAGATTAATTAATTTAATATATTATATAAAATGTGTTTGCAATGAAAACATGAAAACAGGTCAAAGCTCCTTTGCTAATTTTTTTAAGTTTTTTCAATGTGCTCGCTTAATTTTGGGTCCAATATTTCTCACTATGTACGTAATTTTTTCAATTCCCTCACTCCTATGACAAAGTTATTAGTTTTTTTAACTGGTTTAGGTCATGTGACTAACCCCAGTTAAAAATTAATGAATTAGACCTAAAATTAGCATGAATCTAATTTTGTTTGTTTAATATCAATGATCCAACTTAATAGCACAGTGACTCCTCAAATAGAACCCTTTCGACCTTAATTAAACAAAACAAAGTTAGGGCTTTGTTAATTTTTAGGTATGATTCATTAATTTTTTAACTGAAGTTAGTCATATGACCGTACATGACCTAAACCAGTTAAAAAATTAACGACTCCATCATATGAGTGAGATCATTGAAAAAATTATGTAATTAAGCGAGTACATTGGATCCGAAATTAAATAAGTGAACACATTGGAAAACCATAAAAATGTAGGTGTGCAAAGTAGTTGTTTCGCCATAAAAATACTTGCATTTATAACAGCTAGACCACCTGTTTATAATGACAATTCATATTTCCTTTGTTCCAAAATAAATATAAAAAAAAAAATCATATTTACTTTTATCAAAAGCAATTTTTTTGTTTTATCAAACATTTATTTGAGACGATGCACATATGAATTTATAATGAACCACCCTATTTATTGGTGAGAATTTAACTAATTAAACACCTACTTTCAAGTCTAGTTAACAAATTCCCTAGGATTGCGAATACTCCCTCCGTTCCGGTAGTAACTTCACACTTACTGTTTACGCGTAAATTAAGAAAAAAGTTAGTGGAAAAAATGTTATGAGTATGAAAAATGAGGTTGAAGAGAGAAAGTGAGGTAGGAAATAGTGATTTGATTGGTGTTGTAAGTATAAAAGTAAAGTAAGAGAGAGAATTAGTGGGTGGAATAGTAATGATTCTTTGTCATTTTAGGAAGTGTGAAATTTGTAATGGGACGCCCAATGAGAAAAATGTGCAGGCTGTAAGGGGACGGAGGGAGTACATATCATTAACCTCACAAATTAACAAAAATGTCAAGAAAGACAAGGATAAGCGTGATTATTTGTATATTCATGTACTGATAAATATTTTTTAGAATTTATAATTTAATAATTCACAATTTACCCCCTTTTAGGTTGTTTTAATACAGTTAGGTCACGTAATCGTGAAATATTGGATGAAAAATTAATGTAGGTCAAATCTGTCCTATTATTATTTGAGTTTAGAGGCAAATGTGTCAATTTTTGACATTAGGAAAATATTTGCATTCAATCCTTAAGTTTAAGGAAATAACTCTGTATTTTCCCGTTTAAAAACATATCAAACAACCTTATACTTTGCTAACAAGGTGAAATACTAATTCTAACATAAAATAAGTACATGGCAAATAACTAACAAGCTGAATATGGATTCCTTCCAACATTGAAGGTTTTTTTGCTTATATAATAAAATAATGTGTAAATATTCTTTGATTTCATTTTTCCGTTTAAACAGCTGCAAAGCCTTCAAGTATTTAAGTCCTTACTGCCATACTGCACAAGACCTTCAATATTCAACTTCCAACCAACCTCATAAATTCCCAATTAGTATCTCTATATTCATTTTTTAAGTAGCCGACATGCATATTTTTACTAAATAATACTCCTTTCGTCCCCATCTAAATGTCTCAAAATGGGTTCGACACAAAAATTAAAAAAAGTGATGTAAAAAAGAGAAAAAGTTTAAATGTTGTGAGTATGAAAAATTCTTACTCGAACAAACAAACTTCATTGTGAACGCATTTGATTAAGTAATCAGTAGATTGTGCTAATTAAAAACAACAAATTTAGAGAAAATTCTTAAAATAGAATGTGGGCTATTCTCGAGCAATGAATCATTAGGCGATCGAGGCCATAAAACTGACTTAAAAAAATTCCAACGCGGCTTGTTAATTAGCCCTTGCGACCCCATAGTCCCAAACCAGCCTGAATAGCACATTATACTCACTATTACCCCCCCCCCCCTACTAGAAAAAAAAAATCTCATTTAATTTTCACACTCAATTCAAACGAACTTTAATTATAATTTTTTTAAAAAAAAAATCTAGTTATTTCTATTCAATTTTAAAAGTTATCATTACTCATGTTAGAGACATTGTCCAACATCGGGAATTGACAACCCTTGCCTAAAACATATAAAGATTATGGATCACTCCCGTTAAAATCAATTAATTTTAAGGTGAATCGTCGAGCTTTAAGAGATTTATTAATAGAAGTACTAGTATTTACAACATTTTATATATATTTAGCGATAGTTTTAAAAAAATTATGGTTAAAGTTTGATTTAGTCATGAAAGTCAAAAGGGACATGTTATATACCATTATAAACTTGCATTATAAATATCTTAATATTTAGAATCGTGACACTTATTTTGAACAGAAAATAATTATGATGGTTATAGGGCGGACGGATGATTAACGTTTATTCAAATGCATACCATACATTAGATTAATATAGATTGATAACTTATAATATAATATACGTTTGCACCTGTGGATAGAATTGTAGAAATCAAAACAAACATTTGGAATTTCAAAGCAACACAAGTGCAGCATGTTAACAAATTAAATATGGATTATGAAAAAGGTTTTGGTTTGAATTTTATGTGATACCTACAGTAAGTCATGCACGGGCGAATAAAAAACAATACTCCCTCCGTCCCAACAATTGCTTCCCATTTTTTGCCAAGCACGCAAATTAAGAAAATGGGGGGGAAGAAAAAATGTTGTGAGTGTAATTTGAAAATAGGAGAGAGAATGAGTGGAGAGAATAGTAAATTATAATGGTGTTGTGAGTATTAAAATAATGTAGGAGAGAGAATGAGTGGGGAGAATAGTAAAGATTATTTTGCCAAAAAAGGAAAGTGGAAGCTATTAACGGGACACCCAAAATGGCAAAATGGGAAGCTACTATTGGGACGGAGGGAGTATATATATTTATAAAGCTTAGGTTAATTAAAGCTTATATCGAAATAATTAAACCTTTGTTGTAAAGGCATTAATTTCAGGTTTCACTCACACAATTACTTGATTAGGTCAGTCCATGGCATGCTTACCGTTTGTGGCCTTGCTCCAAGTATAATTACCATTATCTGGAGTTCAACATTTATTATTAAATGTCAGTGTAAAGAGTGTCAGTACATGTATTATTAAGTGTCAAAATGACAGTGTTAGTGTAACAAAGTAACAGTATAAACAGTGTCATTACATGTATTATTAAGTGTCAGTATTAGTGTAAAAAAGTGACAGTGTTAGTTTAACAAAGTGTCAGTGGAAAAAGTAACAGGCCAGTGGAAAGAATGCCAGTGCATGTATTATTAAGTGACAGTGTAAAAAAATGTCAGTGATAGTGTTAAAAAGTGATAGTGTTACTGTAAACAAATGTCGGTGTTAATAGTGGCAGTGCATGTATTATTAGACCATTTGCAACCATGAAGTTAACAAATGGCGTGGCTGAGGTGGCAAGGGAAATCTCCCACAACCATGACATTTATAAGTTCATGCCATGACTTTTAAGTTTTTTGGAATGCCAGATGCCGTGTGTCACGGCTTGAAAATATTTTTGAAATTAATTTTTTTTTTTTTTACAAAATTTTCAATTAACATATAAAAAATAATAAAAATACAAGAATATTAAAATAATTATATATAGTAGTAATAAATGTAATATAAATGAGTAGGAAAGAGAAAATATGGTGGGGTAAGTAGGAGAGAGAAACTGATGATTTTTGTCATGAATGGGGATAAAATTGTTTGGAGTTATGTTTTTGATAATTGATGACGTGGAGCTGAGGTGGAGGAGAGAGGGATGGGAATGAAGTGTTATGAGTAAAGATGCTCTTAAGTGTCATTATAAAAGAGTGCCAGTGTAGGGTAAAAAAGTGTCAGTGTTATTAGAAAAAAAGTGTCGGTGTTAATAGTGTCAGTGCATGTACTATTAAGTGACAGTGTAAAAATGATTTTTTCTTAATATTAGAAAAAAACACATTTTTTATAATATCAACTCCACTTGAACACTCTTATACACTATAACTAACATTATTTTACACTCTACCTGGCACTTTTTAACGGTTCATCTAACACTTTCTTTATACTACAGATGCTATTTAACGCTAACACTAAAAAACACAATTTTAAACTAACATTAGCACTTAAAACACTACTAATGACACTCATAAAAATTATCATGACACTACACATGCAATTACACTAAATAACATGTGAACTGACATTTTTTATCACTCACATCGGCTGTGCTAATATTAGTATTTTGTATGTAATTGGTCGTGTTAAACAATGTTAGTGGTAAATTGAAAGAAGAAATGCAGTTTTTAACAATGATTTTAAGTTTCATTTATTTACAAAAATGTTAAAATGCATTTTAGGTAAATAAAAAATAAAAAAAATTAACTCATTGACAAAAATGATACCTCGTATTTAGAAATCACATTTTTTCGAATTATTTAAAAAAATGCATTTGTTTATTAGATCAACCTAAACTTATTACATTTTGTATATTTTTTTTTTCATTAAGTACATAAAGATTACATTTTGACGAATATTTTGATATTTTCTTTGTGATAATGAAACAAGTATTATGAATGAGTTTTAGCTTGGGTGGTAATCGCTGTTTCGGTAAGGCTTTCTTTATAGGGGAAGTGCTGAGTTCAAATGGAAACTAGCCAGTTAAGCTAATTACCGTAATCTGATGGTACAATTCATATGATAGGTGGCCAATGTTGATGCCCATAACTCTTTAAAAACATGTCACAGTCACGCCCCCACATGCACCACTACTCACTAGCATGTCCAGGAATAAAATTACTGGCCACATGTAACTTCAAATTAAAAAGAGGGTCCTTATTTACCGGGCGGGGCGCTAGTTGCTTGCTACTCAAACTTCGAGACACGCCGAGTATGGTCGAGATTCCTAAAAGAAACATACCCACAGGGGTGAAAAAGGTAAAAACAGAAAGTCAGGAGATGCAGTTGAAATGTGAAAGAAAAGACTAGGGAGAGTGGTAGGTGTTTGTTTGTTTGTTTTTATTGGGGTTAATTTACAACATACCCCTAAAATTAGGACAAATTCGCCAGTCTATTAGGGTCAAATAGTCATTTAATTAGAATAGGAAAATTAGGGAGAAAAAGGTTCATAAATAAAGAAAGGGGAGGGGCCTTAGAGTGGAGGTGACAATAGCAGGTAGATGGTGTTGTCGGGTGAGGGTTCATATTTTTAACCTTTAACGCCGCACCCCTCGAGTCTGATCTGAGAGGCAGAAATAAAAGAAAATTGACAGCACGCGGAAGTGACTGTGGGCGGCAGGCAGTAGCTGCAGGCTGAGGTTACTTAGCTAGCTAGCAAGCTAGCGCCACCACAAGCCCCATACCTCCCTCCTCTAAAACTAAAAGGTGACCAACTGATTTCTGCAAGTGTACTGACTATTATCGGCAGCCTTTATGTTAGTGTGGGCTGGTCCGGTTGATGCCATACATTCACCTCGCATTCCTCCCAACTCTCTCATTTCTTTTCACGTCTTTGGATAAATATTTATCTTACGGTTTAAGCATAATGTTAGTACTACCTCCGTCTCATCTCAATTGATCCACTTTTTTTTTTGGGATATCCCACCTCAATTGATCCATTCCTTAAATGAAAAGTTTTTTATATATTTATACCCTTATCATCTCCATATATTTACAAAAAAACCATTCATTATACCCACTTTAACTTACTATTCCTCCCACTCATTCTCTCTCCTATTAAATATTTTTAACTTTTACATTCTCTCTCCTATTTCCTACCACACATTTAACTTTTACATTCTCTCTCCTCTAATTTTTACCCACTTTAATAATTTTTCTTAAAAACCGTGTCCCACCTCAATGGACCAATTGAGGTGGGACGGAGGGAGTATTATTTTCCTTTTTGTCTGTCCTATTTTAAAATTTTTTATCTTTTATTAACTAAAATGAATAATGGTATTGATGCTACACTGGAAAATGGTGTTGCACAGGAACTGGACCTCCAGCTACTTCAAAGGATACTCCGACTCGTCTTCTTGGGATGACCCACCTTGGATTCTACACACATGCAAACAATGGTGAACTAAACCGGGGGCGGCTCCGATAAAGCCCCTCCGGCGTGAGAATAAGTAAAGGTCTCTTGAGATAAAAAAGATGATGTTAATGGAGATAATAGATAGATAGTTTAGAAAAGAGATCAGACTTACATAATAAGGTAGCCTCTCACGATTTTATACCAAGGTACAGTCATAGGCCATACTCATTTTGGACACGTGTCAATTCACCACATCTTGTCAGTCAACTGCCCTCAGAGTTGATGAAAAGGTACTATCCACCCCATCATCTCACACTGTTGACATCATGGGGGGGGGGGTCCACGTGGCAGATCCATTATCACCCATTATCTAATAGTCAATCTTGTCGCCAAGCGACCATCTTACTAAAGGATCATATTATCGTGATTGCACAGTCAGTATCATGTTACGGCCGTGCAAAGGCTCTACCGACCATGCCGCTTCCCGCCCTGGGCACCCCTCATTCACTCTTACGCTTTATACATAATCTTCTCGCTTAGCGCGATCTTGTCTCCCAATTTGAAGAAAAACATTTGCCTGTTGGAACAATTACGATCCATTAAACATGAACCGACTCATTACTAGATTAAGAAGAGAAGAAGAAGAAGAAGACGGAAGCGTGTAATTACCTTGTGATTCCATGTTCGTTCTTAATCTTGTTCTTGTTCTTGAGTAAAGAGGATGAAGTAAGAAGATAGACTTCAAATTAGGGAGGAGTAGATCTTCTAAATGATGAGTGCCCTTTAATCTCTTTATTCTTCAATTACTTAGGAAGAGTTTTGACTGAATGAGAATAATGTAACTAGTAGATTCATAGGCTTGATGGATAAGCCTTTATATAGGAATCCAAGGGGCACTTCATTTAGGGACTACACCTATTGATATATAAGATATTACCATTATGCCCATCATTTAATGGTATACTTATATTATGGAATTCTACATATTATGTTGAGTTCTATACTTTATACCATATATTATAATATTGATCATTATATTATTAAGTATTTATATGTTATATTAATTCATGTTCTTACAATCTCCCACTTGGATTATTATAACATATACCTTCACTTAATAAATTTCTTCAATCATATTTATAACACAAATGACAACCCTTATGTGCACTTTGTTATCATTCGAAACCAATCCCGTCCATTAGTCATATAAGTATAAGGACTAAAGGGGCAGTCGTTGTAATTGATTCGCAACTAAACCCACATTAATCACATATATATATCCAACTAAATGACATAGATTAAGTATAGATATGTAGCATGGAATATTAATGAATATATATGAAGAACGTATATATATATTCTCCAACTAGTCCTACTTTAACCAAATGAGATCAATTTAAATAAAACAACACAAGGAAATAGGAAACATTAAGAACTCCCACTGATTTAAGCATTATCAAAAGTCATTACACCCATATGAGCAACATGCTCGTGAAATACTTAAGGAGATAATGCCTTAGTAAATGGATCCGCTAACATGGAGTTTGTACCAATAAGTTCTATTTCTATTTGTTCATTTTGTACTCTTTTTCTCACAACAAGAAACTTAATATCTATATGCTTAGATTTAGATGAACTCTTGTTGTTGTTGGAGTACAATACCGCGGCCCGATTGTCACAATGTAACTTAAGCGGTCTTTCAACACCTTTGACAATCTGCAGTCCTTCAATGAATTTACGCAGCCATATAGCTTGATTGGATGCCTCATAGCAAGCAACAAATTCGGCTTCCATGGTGGAAGTAGTAACTAATGTTTGCTTGGCACTTCTCCAAGATATCGCTCCACTGGCCAAAGTGAAGACATAACTCGATGTCGATTTGCGACTATCTTGGCATCCAGCAAAGTCGGAATCGAAAAAACCAATGATCTCAAGATGATCCGACTTTGTATATGTAAGCATGTAGTTCTTCGTGTTTTGTAAGTATCTCATCACTCTTTTGGCTGCGACCCAATGTTCTCTTCCCGGATTGCTTTGATATCGCCAAGCATGCCAACAATAAAGGCAAGATGCGGGCGAGTACGGACTTGAGCATACATTAGGCTTCCTACTGCCGATGCGTAAGGGATATTTTCCATATACTTAGATTCAAGATTATTTTTAGGACATTGATTTAAACTGAACTTATCTCCCTTAGAGACCGGGGTGACATGTGGTTTACAATTTTTCATGCTAAACATTTGTAATACCTTCTCTATATAGTTCTTTTGTGATAATCCTAACATACCTCGTGAGCGATCACGATGTATTTGGATTCCTAATACAAAAGAAGCTTCACCAAGATCTTTCATCTCAAATTTGTTAGAGAGGAATTTCTTGGTTTCCTTAAGAAGGTCCTTATCATTACTAGCAAGTAAAATGTCATCCACATATAAGACCAAAAATATAAACCTACTCCCACTGAACTTATGGTACACACAATCTTCACCAAGATTCATTTCAAAACCAAATGAAAGAATAACTTGGTTGAATTTTAAGTACCATTGACGAGATGCTTGCTTAAGCCCATAAATGGATTTCTTGAGTTTACAAACTAGTTGACTAGTTTGATCCGAATCAGTCACCATTTCTGGTTTCTTCATATAGATAGTTTCCTCAATGTCGCCATTGAGAAAAGCTGTCTTTACATCCATTTGATGAAGCTCAAGGTCAAAATGTGCCACTAAAGCCATAATGATCCTAAAAGCATTTTTAGAGGATACCGGTGAAAATGTTTTTTTGTAATCAATGCCTTCTTTTTGAGTAAATCCTTTAGCGACAAGACGAGCCTTATGTCTTTCCACATTACCTTGTGAATCCCTTTTGGTCTTAAAGATCCATTTACATCCGATGGGTTTCACATTCTTAGGTAATGGGACAAGACCCCAAACGTCATTATCATTCATGGATTTTAACTCTTCATTTATGGCATCAATCCACTTATGAGAAGTTGGACCACTAATGGCTTCATGGAAGGTGATTGGCTCATCTCCCACTAAACCTAACGGTTCCTCATTCTCGGCAAGATATACATCATAATAATCCGGTATAGCACTCCTTCTTGCTCTATTAGATCTTCTTAATGGCACCGGTTCTTCTTGATTTTGAGGGTGTTGAATTTCCTCATCAACATTTTCATGTTGTTCATTAATAGGAGAATTAACGTCATTTTGAATATTATGTTCTTGTCGAATTTCAGGCACAACTGCTTGATTTTCGATAGGAACTATAGGAAGAGGTATAGAAACGAATTCCTCTTTCATTTCTTCAAATTCAAAATTACTATTTAAATTTTCAACATCCTCAAAGAACCTAGCATTTTTCGTCTCAAAAAAGGTTCTAGTTTTTGGGTCATAGAATTTATATCCCCTAGATCTTTGAGAATATCCTACAAAATAACTACTAACGGTCTTAGCATCCAACTTTCCTTCGTTAGGTCTATAAGGCCTAGCTTCGGCTGGACAACCCCAAACATGAAGATGATTAAGGGACGGTTTCTTACCGGTCCATAATTCATAAGGGGTTTTGTCAGTAGCTTTTGAAGGAGCTCTATTAAGTAGGTAGGTTGCGGTTTTCAAAGCATCGCCCCATAATGAGTGAGGTAAAGAAGTACAAGAAACCATACTTCTTACCATATCCTTAAGGATTCTATTACGTCTCTCGGCTACACCATTCATGCTAGGTGTTCCCGGCATGGTGTAGTGAGGGACAATCCCACACTCTTCCAAATAGCGAGCAAAAGGACCCGGACGTTGTTCTCCCGAACCGTCATTCCGACCGAAGTATTCACCACCACGATCGGATCTAACGTTCTTAATAGTCTTTTCATGTTGATTTTCAACTTCGGTTTTAAAAGACTTGAAAACGTCAAATGATTGAGACTTTTCATGAAGTAAATAAATGTATCCATAACGAGAGAAGTCATCTATGAACGTAATAAAATATGTTTGTCCGTTCCATAAAGGGGTAGGGAACGGTCCACATATGTCCGTATGAATTAGTTCTAAGACTTTTGTAGCTCTCAAGGATTCATTTTTGTTTGTACTATTTGTAAATTTTCCCTTAAGGCATTCAATACAAAAGTTATTTTTCGGAGTATCAAGCTTATGTAATATTCCCTCGGACACAAGCTTGTCAATTCTCCTTTTGGAGATATGACCCAAACGCCTATGCCACAAGGTATAAGAGTTTTTACTTGAAAACTTTCGTTTTATGCCTCGAGATTTCATTATTATGGGACTCATTTAATGAATTGACTGTGTCAAGTAAATATAGATTATCAATGTAAGACAAAGAGCTAGTACCAAAAAGTTTTGAATCAAAATATAAATTGCATTTATTATTGTCGAAGATACAGGAATAACCTTCCCGATCTAATGTAGTGACGGAAATCAAATTCCGTCTAAAAGATGGAATAATAAATACATTGTTCAAAACTAAATAATATCCAGTACTAAGAGATAATCTAAAAGTCCCTATGCCTTCCACCTCTACCGGCTTTCCAGCTCCCATGTAGATGAATCTTTCACCTTCATTGGGTGTTCGGTAGTTCAGGCAACCCTGCATACATGAACTTATGTGAGTAGTTGCACCGGAGTCTAACCACCATATATACGAAGGAATTGAAACTAAATTAGCTTCAGTACAAACAAAGCTAAATGACATACCTTTCTTAATTTGCCATTGGCGATACTTAGGGCAGTCGGGCTTCATGTGAGTGGGGTCCTTGCAAAAGAAGCACTTTTTCACTTTTTGATCATTTGATAATCCCTTAGGCTTCTTTGTCGCAACCGCAATCTCCTTACCTTTTCTCTTAATCCCACGAGAAGAGGTAGATGCATAATGTGCACTTTCGGGTTTGGTGTGTTTCAACCTATCTTCTTCCTCCGTGACATGTGAAATTAATTCATTAATATTCCACTTGTCCTTTTGACAATTATAGGTCGTTTCAAAATGACCAAATTGTGAAGGAAGAGAAATTAAAGCCAAATGCACAAGCAAGTCTTCCGATAAGTCCAACTTGAGTGCTTTTAATTTCGTTGATAGATGAAACATCTCCATTATGTATTCCCTTAGATTTTCGGTGCCCTTATACCTCATGGAAACAAGCTTCCTCAAGGTAGCACTTGTTTCCGATTTATCGCTTTTGCAAGCGTTGTTCTAGGGCATCTAGGAAACCTTTTGCACCATCATCCTCGGAGACACTGTTTAGAAATGTCTCCGGGACTGCATTCTTAATTATGCTTAGGCTGACGCGATTAGAACGCTTCCACCTCTCTGAACTTAAGCGGTCTTTCGCAGTGCTTTTATCAGTTAGAGGGGCAGGAGCTTGTTCTCTTAATGCGAGGTCAAGGTCCAAACAGCCTAAGACCATAATAATCTTGTTTTTCCAAGTTTTAAAGTTTGTCCCAGTTAGCAAAGGAATTGAGGTTAAGGCAGTAGTAACAGATGAAGCACTGATCAAATCTGAATGAAGAGAACAAAAGAATGAAACAAAACATATATAAGAAACTACACAATGATTAATTATATCAAAATGAATTCCATCATAGTAAAAGATAATCAATATGACATCAATACTAATCTTTGGATTGCGAATTGACTCACAATTTGATTTATCTTAGGGTAAACAAATAGCTTAAACAATACATTTTAAATACTTGTCTTCCTTTGGGCCGGATCAAGTATAAAAAAAATGTCCTAAAATTTAAGGTATTTGTTCCCCGGTAATAAAGAATATAAACAATTCACTTTAAACACCCGCCTTCCTTTGGGATGGTTCACAGCGTTTAAAATGATCAAAAGTTTAGTTCAATTATTACCCTATGAATGCAAATACTTAGTCAATAACAAGGTCTTCTTTGGAAAACAAACATGTTATCACATATCAATATTTACATTCATCACTTTAACAAATTTGTATTTAAATAACGTAAATTGCTTTGGCAACAATATTATTTAAACAATGAATAAATTTGTTTAAGCATATAATTAATCATACTTTAGGGCACTTAAAAATTTTTTTTTAAAAAAAAGGATAGCACAGCACCAAATTTTGCGCCAGATTTGAAGAAAAGAGTATATTTACATATTTTCATAATAATAATTATGAAAATTTTCAAATCTTACAAATACTAATTTGATATATTCTGAAGAGTAAAAGGAGCAATTGCCCCCTTATCCTAATCCCAAGGCATGGCTCCGAAAAGTCACCAATTATACTTATTTTAAAAGTCACCAATTAAAAAAAAGCCACGGTCCAATTGATTCCATGGAGTAAAGCAATTTAAAATTCACCAATTATATTCAATTAAAAGTCACCACGATTGGACCATTGCCTTTTGATAATTTGATGAAGCCTTTTGACCAACTTATATTCAATTAAAAGTCACCACGGTTGGACCATTGCTTTTTCCGGAAATTAAATTTTAACACAAACATGAACGTCAAGCAAAATTAACGCTTAACTAAGACATGAATATACAAGTAGATCCAACACGATTGTGCGACATAAAACGCTCTGTTGTGTCAATGGGATAATCTTGCACTTAAATTAAAATGGTCAAACAAGTAGATCTAGATTTGCACACTCCATACATCATACAATGTTGGCTATGCAAATGGGATAATCTTGCTTGAACCATCATGTCTCTTAAGTTTGATTTTACCATTCTTAATTTAATGGTGACTCAATTTTCAACCAAAGTAAGTAAATCCGCATACTCACAACACATTAAAAAAAATGCGTGGCTATGCATATGAACAAACTCACAACGCATCCAAGGATGGTGGCTATGTTCAAAAATGGGATAATCTTACATTAAGGATTGAAAGCCTTTTGAGTAAAACCAAAATTAAGAAATAGAATGAAGTTATGAACATAATACTCTTAGACAAATGAGTATTATGTACAAAAAAAAACCAAGTGTAATTATACATGGATTACAAACTTAAACAAATTAAAGCACAAGACTTTATAAGAAATTCAAACTCAATCTAGTATATGAGCAGGCTTTGATACCAATTGTTGGAACAATTACGATCCATTAAACATGAACCGACTCATTACTAGATTAAGAAGAGAAGAAGAAGAAGAAGACGGAAGCGTGTAATTACCTTGTGATTCCATGTTCGTTCTTAATCTTGTTCTTGTTCTTGAGTAAAGAGGATGAAGTAAGAAGATAGACTTCAAATTAGGGAGGAGTAGATCTTCTAAATGATGAGTGCCCTTTAATCTCTTTATTCTTCAATTACTTAGGAAGAGTTTTGACTGAATGAGAATAATGTAACTAGTAGATTCATAGGCTTGATGGATAAGCCTTTATATAGGAATCCAAGGGACACTTCATTTAGGGACTACACCTATTGATATATAAGATATTACCATTATGCCCATCATTTAATGGTATACTCCTTATATTATGGAATTCTACATATTATGTTGAGTTCTATACTTTATACCATATATTATAATATTGATCATTATATTATTAAGTATTTATATGTTATATTAATCCATGTTCTTACATTGCCAACCATCTTATTATTCGAGATTACCTTAAACACATAGAACCCCACCCTATACTACTAGGCCCTCTAAGTCCATTGACCCCCTTTGTACTGTTCAAACCCAATCATATCTTCCATAATCACTTCAGGTATCCACTAATAATTCTCACAACAAAAACTATATAACAACTTTCTTTATTTTACTTTGCTTTTTATATTCACAACATTTATTTTTTCTTAATTTTCGTGTCAATTCAAACTAATAACCTTAATCCGAGAGACGGATGAATTTATATTTTGTTTGTACATCTTTAATGAATTATAATGAGGGTACAAATTTAATATTTGATTTACAGAATAAACATTCAATTAATGATCTTTTATATCAAAAAAATTAAGAACACTCTATTCAAATCGCAGTAACGTGGGCGAAGGAGTTTATTGTAATTAGGTTTATTTCGGACCAAGGAATCGGTGTTGTCTCATATAATAACATGAATTACATCATATCGTATGCTAATGAAATTGTGTTATCAAGGTGAGATAATGTGTGTAGTAATATTAATCACATCTTATAATAAAATGTACTCCCTCCGTTCCTAAATATTTGTCTCATTTGACTTTTTAGTTGAACTTTGATCATAAATATATGACAATTTAATTATGTTCATGAAATTCTAAAAATTTATATTGATTCACCATTAATAATATTATCAACAACAACTTTTAGAATTTCAAACATAATTAATCTCTCATAAATTTGTGGTCAAAGTTCAACAAAAAAGTCAAATGAGATAAACATTTAGGAACCGAGGGAGTATTACGTACTCCCTCCGTCCCGCTAATATTAGCACACTTTCCTTTTTGGGCGTCACGCTAATATCCGCACACTCCCAAAAAGGAAACTTTATATTAATAAAATATTCACCCAACCCCACTCATTCTCTATCCTACATTATTTTAATACTCACAACACCATTATAATTTATTACACCCTCCACTCATTCTTTTACACTCACAACATTTTATTAAAATATCATATTCCTTAATTCCCGCGCAAACAGTGTTTGTGCTAATATTTGCGGGACGGAGGGAGTACATATTATAACAAGATAAGTTACATCTCACTCGTACATACCGGGAATAGTGATAGATACTTTTCATTTTGGGAATTCTTAAGATTATTGGGACGTCCAAAATGAAAAGTTTTCTTAAGATCGACGGGACGGAGGGAGTACAATCCAAGTAACCAACCAAGAAGAAATTAATAAAAAAAGGACATTCTTAATTCTTTGATACATTCATTCATTTCTGATTGAGGGAATACTATACAGTAGGATGGGAGTAAATTTTATAGTATTGTCCCTTTTCTTTTCTTCAGTGGTGACTGTAGCTTAAACCCCCAAAGCAAAGCCCCCATGATATCCTATAAATAGGCACCCACCTGGTCTCTGTTGGTTTCAAAGAGTTAACTCAAAATAGCAATACCAGAAGAAATTAATATTTAGTCAAAACGGGTCTATCTGTGTGGATGTTGGGTTTTGATGCGGTTCGTTTGCGAGCCGATATGAATCGCTTGCTAGCCTTGCTCTTCCACCAGGTTATTCCATTTTCCATAATTCTCCTTCAGTATTTATTTTTTGATATACATATAAGACATAATTAATTATCGATCGATCATTTCCTGCTTCATGCATGTAGGGAGTGCTTGATGAACAGTTCTTGCAACTACAGCAACTTCAAGATGAAAATTGCCCAAATTTCGTCTCCGAGGTTGTTAATGTTTATTTTAATGAGTCTGACAGGCTATTGAGGAATCTAAGATCATTGACGTAAGTAATTAAGTAATTACATCTCTCTTTTTTTTCAAATTTAAGATCATCTCTCAACCAGTTGCCTTGCCTGATGAGAAAACCTTTCTCCGCCTCCCCGGCCCTCCCCGTGTCACAGTTCACTTGTCAAGATATTTTTCAAAATGTATTTGTATTAATCATCAGGCTTTGGCCTGGTGGCCAGAGTATTTTATTTTTGAATTAGAAACGTATATACGTGATATTTACAATGTGATGACGTATGCATGCATGAATGCAGTAATGTGGAACAAGAGTTGTTGGATAAGAGTAAAATAGGGATACACGTAAATCAAATGATGGGGAGTAGTTCCAGCATTGGTGCCAAACGCGTTACAAACGTATGCCTTGCTTTCCGTCTTGCTTCCGACCGAAATAACATACTCGGGTATGCATGCCTGCCTTGTACTTATCTACTTTGTTTTTTTATTGTTCGATTTCCTAATTAATTAAAATGGTTTGCGAATAATTAGGTGTCGGAGGGCTTTGGAAGTGCTGGAACATGAATACTGTTATCTCAAGAACAAATTATACGAATTCTTCCAAGTAATTAATTACACTTTCTCTTACGCTTATTAATTCACATTATATTTCAATGCTTGCATTAAAAGCATTCCTGATGAATATTTAGTTCACATTAATCATATGAAATTTAATTTACGTGTTAAGTATAATAAAAATTTATGAATTATTATTGAAAAATACTAACGATATAAAAACTATTTTAAATGTGTTGAACGACACAGATTGAACAACAACGGGTGCTTGCTTCTGGAATCCAGTATCCTTTGCCCAATTGATTGATACATGCATATAGCGAAGGAAGACGGAGCGAGCTAGCTAGGGTGCATGTTTACTACCTGTGGATCATGCCCATGCATGGAACAAATAGAATTATGGATAAAATTAACGTCTTTGTAACTAGCTTGTCATGAGCTAGGTCTAACAATGAAATATTCTCTCTCTCTCTCTCTCTATTTGTTACTTTACGAATTAATTAAGAATTTCCAATGCCAATGTTTATTAAATTTGAATCAACTTGAAACATATTTACAACTCAATTACAAGTCATTGGATCGAAATGCGTAAATTTAGCTTTTAAGAAATTTAATTTATCTTCCCTAACTCAATTTTAAATCTTGAAATTGAAGTTGTCACCCTTAAGCTTAAATGAGACTTTTCCCCCAACCATAGCCCACTGGGCCATTAGTCAATCCATATCCGTATAAAGGTCCTTCGAGGCCCAAAAACAAAACTTACTGGTTCCAAAAAGGCTTAAAGCCCAATACTAACATTAACAACGAACCTAACTCCTTGGGTCAAATTTGTAAGGAAAAATAGTTAGTGTGTGGCTAGGTCTAACGACTTCCTCCGTCCCGTATATGATATTTCCAATTTTTTATTTTTTTTTGCAGTTACTACACAAAATTTTGAATAATAATTTTAAATTAATTTAATTATATAAATGAAAATTTAAAATTTGTTTGTCATACGTAATCAATAATACTATATGGCCCCCACACAAATTTTCCAATAATATTACCAAGAAAATACAGTAAGTAATTTAGCGTGAAATAGTTGACAGTCTAGTGGTAAAGTTTTATCATCTTGTCTTGTGTTCAAACCTATACAAAAAATTCGAGTAACTGAACCGGACAAGTAGAATCGGACTGGACCAGTAAAAATCGGACCGAAAAAATAGTATTGATCCGGTCCTGATTCAAAATTTTTATGGAAACGATTATTTGATCCGGTCCTGATTTTGAAAAAAATATACGCGATCCGGGACCGAAACCGGACCGGACCGAATATATATATATATATATATACTCCATGGAAATAAGTTTATATTGCTCAAGCTAGTACACACACTTGCCCATTTCATTCATTATATAAACTCCATGAAAAATTTACCTTTGTTGCGTTGAGGGCATCTTCTACTCTAAGATTCTTCTCTTTCAGCTCTGTTTCAGTCTGTGCACCAAGCTATACCAAGTTTCACAGAACATCAGCATGAATAATTTCACCAGAAAACACTCACAGGCCAAATATTTGCACATTTAATTGTTCAAAGATTACCTGAATGACAACAACCCCTCCTGCGAGCTTTGCAATTCGCTCATTGTAATTTGTAGAACCGGTGGAATCGGACCGGAACCGGACCATTGGAACCGGATCGATGGGATCGGTCCTATAATGTAATGGTCTGGTCCTGGTCCTAAATTTTTACAGAACCGAAATATTTGGTCCGGTCCTGATTTTCTTAAATTTTGACAAAAATCGGACCAACCCGGACCATGAACACCCCTATTCAAACCCCATATTTGGACCACTTTAATTTTTTATTTTTATTTTGTTCCCTAGTACTCCCTCCTCCCAAAATGATTGTCCCACTTTTTTTGCTTTTATTACGAAGAAACTTTGAACAATAATTTTAGGTTTATTTAACTATACAAATGAAAATCTAAAACTCATTATTGATACACCATCAATAATACTATCAATTGCAAGTTTTAGATCTTTATTTGTATAAATCAACCTAAAATTATTGTTCAAAATTTCTTCGTAATAAATACAAAAAAAAAAAAAATGGGACAATCATTTTGGGGGGAGGGAGTAGTTGTTATGTCTTTGTTTGGACGTTGCATTTTATTTTATTTTTGCTAAATACTCAGTATTTGATGATTTATAACAAACTCAGCTCACATTTGCATGGCATCAATGGGGTATCTAGGATTTAGACTCACATTTGCATGGCATCAATGACGTATCTAGAATTTAGAATGAGGGTGTGCAAAAAAAATAAAAAAATAGGGTGCAAACTGTTTATAAATATAATAATAATAATAATAATAATAAAAAAAAAAACATAAGAACAAAATGATAAAACTAACAATATTACTAAAATATTTATAAGTATAATAGCTTGTTGTAATATTTTCTAATAATGGGCCTTTAGTATTTTTCCTTAAATCCATTACTTCTCTTGGGTCTTTTTCTAAATTCAAATGTTTTTAGTGTTTCCCACATAGATGCATCCTACCTTTTTCTAATCTTTCTTCTACTATAAATAGATGATTCATCTTTATTGTTTTTCATTAATTTTGGTACAATTAATTATGTTTTAAATAAAAGTATATATCAAAATATACATGTTGCAAACTTTGTATCAAAAATATACATTTTTTTAAGAATTTGCTATTGCCAATAGCGACTTTGACATGTTCAAACTTAAAGTCACAATTGCCAGTAGCGACTTCTCTTTTTCCACTTTATTTTCCAAGACTGAAATATCAAACATCAAACTTAAAATCTCTACTACCGATAGCAACTTCTAATAAAAATTGGTACATATCTTTGTAACATGTATAATTTGATAGCTATTTTTATAAAACATAATTAAATAAAAAATAATTTGTTGCTTTATAATAAAGCAAAATTTAGAATTCATTTGGAGCTAAATAATGCTCTTTTTTAATGTTATAGTGTTGCTGGAGATGTCCTTAAAAAAACTAATTTTCCTGAGATCGATTGTATACACATAATAGTAAGGGTATATACATGTATATTATTGGGATGGTCTCGGGATGAATATATCGTTACTATCCTTTTTTTTAAGACAAGAAGATGGTATATTAGTGATTGAAATTTCTAACTTGAAACCATAGATTTCTAGTTCAAGTCAGTCAAGAATATCAAAACATATGTAGATCCTCTTATAAAGGTCCTTCGAGGCCCAAACATAAAACTTACTGGTTCCAAAAAGGCTTAAAGCCCAATACCAACATTAACAACGAACCTAACTCCTTGGGTCAAATCTATACTTATAGTATATTAAAGTAGGCCAAACTTGATAAGGTGTTGCCACATAAGCCAAAAAAGGTGATTCTTGCATTCTTAGGCTTCCAACTCATCCACCCCCTAATTAATTTGTGATGTTTTGAATTCTTCCTAATAGCTATTAACATTCATAGTCTCTATTAGTTATGTGAATGGTTACTTCTTACAAGTTAACTTTTATTTCTTAATTTTATTGTATTCTACTATATAAGTTATTCTATTAGTTTACATCAATAGTTAATGTTATAGTCTTTGAAATAATAGAGTAGGATAGCTACTTCTTCTAATAGTGTCTTCAAATAGTTATCACTACTCCTACTATTTATACTATTAGATAATAGCAATGCATTGAATTGATCATTACATGCATGAGTCTCTTGATGTTTCATTTCTTTAACTTACAAATTTTTAACTTTTGAAGACACTATTAGATGCATGGAACGGTTCTTGCATGATGGAATATGGAATGACAAGGGTTTTGTGGAAGAATAAATGATAGATGGAATATGAAAGACAATGAATGGCATGGGTTTTGTGGAAGAAATTGAGTCACAATGATTAATGACTTACTTCTTAGAATGATATATATGCCATGAGAGGTAACTTGGAATGGCTGTGAAAATCCACCCCAGCTGTTAGTGAAAAGAGGTGCATAGTTGATTTGAGGTAATTTCTAACCATCGCATGTTTATTATCTTATGTATTTGATAATTTATTTCCTATGAATGTTTGCTAATTTACCTATTGAATCGCATCGGGAGGAAGTATCAAACTGTTGGCTGAGAATACTTTAGCCATTCAAATGTGAAATCAAACAAAACCGATTTATTCATTTGATAGAAAAGCATACCGATTTCACTTCAGCAAATAAATACAGCATGCTGATTTGACTTCTTTTAGAATTTAAGCATAAGATAGCTTCTTCCTTGATTTTGGATCTTACTCGGTTTTTATTTTCGGTGAGTGTTGCCCAGTATTTTAGCTCGAGTGGTCGGTAGCTCGGTTCCATTTGGTTGAAGGTTCTCAATACATCGTTGCTTTCGGTCGCCAAAGAAGAATACAGTGGTTATTCTTGGCTTGGATGGAAGGTTAGTTTATGGTGTTGCCAAAGTATTTATATGATAATATGTTTTCCAACTTCATATCTATCCTTCCAGTGGTTATTGGATGTCAAACTGATACATGTTAAATATTTTGCAGTTTCTATCGTTGTAAATTTGACCCAACTACTGGGGGAGAGATGACTCAGCTGGAATACCACAATTTTCTGAAGCCTGAAGGAGATTTTTAACTAATAATTCTAGCGCAAGAAAGCAAGAAAGAATTTGAAGTTTTATACAGTCTTTTTGGCCAAGCAATAAGATGTACTCCATTAGGCTTTAGTTACTACTGTTTTTGTTCTTTTTCCTTCTAGGCCAATGAATAAGGTACTTGAATTTGAGGGGATATTTTTCTTATTTAGAAATGTAACCTTTATTTTAGTACTTAGAAATGTAACCTTTATTTTAGTACGAATCAAAATAGAATGAAATATTTATTGTGTGATGGAGGGAGTATTTTTATCATATAATTTGGAGACGAAAAAATTAAAAAATTATCTCCTGACAAATAAATGAGGTAAAGTTTATCATTTTCATAGGGCGACAAAATAAAAAAAATGTAATTTTTATTTTAAAGTAATATGAGAGTGAAAGGGATTGTGAGTGAAATTGATAAATGTGACTCATATTTTATGGGTGTGAGTATGAGTATAAGAAGTGTGATATGTGTAATATATAATTAATAAACTTATGCCATTTAAGGAAAGGTGATACTTTTCATGAGACACCCTTTTAAGTAAAAAGTGAAGCTTAAGTTGATACAGAGGAAGTATACTTTAAGCCATTTCTTTTCACATACATTACATAACACAATGAATATGAATGAAATATTACAAGTTTCATACATGTGTTATAATAATTGAAAAATAAAACTCTCACTCCCATATAAATTTCCTTTATCCAAAAGATCAAACATTTACTATTAAAATAGGACGGAGGAACTCCAACAAAATTCAAAATAATATATTGCTCGACTTTAATGTCAACTTTAAATTGTTATTGGCAAATATATTGTGTAAATAAAATTTTCTTTTAAAAATAAAGGTAATATGTTAAAGACAAAAAGCAAATTATTAAAATGAAAAAGTCAAATAGTACCCGTGCGAAGCACGGGCTTCTCCCTAGTTTGTTAGGAAAAATAGTTAGTGTATGGCTAAGTCTATATGGAAAATCCCTATTTGGTCAAAAGATCTAAAACCCTAAAACCCTAACACTCTAAATTTTTTGGCATCCTCTCTCTCCTAACCCTACAATGGCCGGCTCCTCCTCCATCATTCCAATGCCGCCGAACCCGACCACCCTCTTTTCTTGATCAACCTATCCCACTGCCGCACTCTCACCCCCCTCACCTACCTTCCATGGGCATCTCAGATAACGTCCATCCTCTTCGGTCTCAACCTCTTAAAATTTGTCGATTGTACCCACCTCAAACCTGAAGATAACATCAACATCACCACCCCAGCCGTCGCTGCATCGCGACGTGCCTGCTAAGCCTGCCACCAACACATCCGTCCCTAATCCTGCCGTCACAACCTGGCGTCGCCAAGATCGCCTCATCCTTGGGGCTCTCATCGGTACTCTAGATCCAGCCGTTGCTCCGCTCATTCATCAGGTCGCCACCTCCCATGAAGCCTGGACCACTCTCAAAACTACCTATGCCAACCCCTCTCGTGGTCACATCCTCCAAATAAAAGACAACCTTACCAATCTCACCAAAAATCAACTCTTCATCACGGACTACATGAATGATGTCAAATCCTACACCGACAATCTCGCCATTCTTGGCAAACCCATGGATCCCGAAGACATAATCTCTATAATCCTCAAAGGTTTGGACTATGAAGCCTTTAAACCTATTATCAACTCAACCCGTGCCCGTGATAACCCCATCTCCTTTGAAGCCCTACATGAAAAGCTTATCCAACACGAACTCACCCTCAAACAAACCGCCTCGCCCAACCCCCTTCCTACCACCGCCTTCACCGCCCAAGCTCGCCCACCCCCCAACCGCACTCCCTATTGCACCACAAGTCCCACCCCCTCTTCTGGCTCGGGTTCCACACCTCTCCCCTTTAAGGGAAAATGCCAATACTGTCGCAACCGGTCATGTCATCTCCCAATGTAGCTAATTTAAACGTGACTACCCCAATGTAACCTTCCCGCCACCCCTTCGCCAGAAACGAAACCCTAACCCTAATCCCCAAGCTCACACCGCCGCCTTTCCCACCCCTTTCCCCTCCCTCATGGCTCATTGACTGTGGTGCAACTAACCACTTCACCAATGATCTCTCCAATCTCGCCTTACATACACCCTACAATGGCAGTGACGACGTCATCATCGGAGACGGTTCTTCTCTTTCTATATCTCACATAAGTTATTCTCTCTCTCCACACCCTCTTTCCCCCTTCTTTTCAATAGTATCTTGTATGTTCCACTTATCTCTCGAAATATTCTTTTTGTATCCCAATTTTGTCGTGATAATAATGCTCTCATTGAATTCTCACACTCTTCTTTTCTCATTAAGGATAAAGCATCGAATCAAACCCTTCTCCATGGAAATCTTGAGGATGGCGTCTACATTTGGCACCCTCCGCCTATTCAAGCTCATTCCAGCATTATTTCTCCGCAGTTGTGGCATCATAGATTAGGACATCCCCCTCTCCCTATTCTTAGTTTGTTACGTAGCAAGTTTCATTTATCTATTTCTTCCAGTTTATCTCCGTGCAATTCTTGCTATATTAATAACAGCCCCAAACTGCCTTTTGCATCTTCTTCTCTTATTTCGTACGCTCCACTTGATCTCATCTTTTCTGATGTATGGACCTCTCCCGTTCATTCCCTCGATCAATTTAAATACTATGTCATTTTTATCGATCACTATACCAAATACATCTGGTTTTACCCCCTAAAACACAAATCTGACACTTATAATACTTTTCTTCGCTTCAAAACACTAGTCGAAAAATACTTCCAACGTCCCATCATTCAGATCTACTCTGACAACGGGGGTAAATGCCTCAAACTCACACCTACTCTAGGTCAAAATGGCATCACCCATGTAACGACCCCAACCCTAGGCACTCATTTTAAATATTTAATTATATGCTTTTAAAAATTTATGTTCACTTTATGTGTTCAATTATACCTTTAAATTCTTAAATTAGGATAAACTGGGTGAAAAGTAAATTTAGGAGCTTATAAGAATTTATTGGACATTAAATAAAGAAACTAGGGGAAATAATAAAAATGGGAATTTATTAAATAGATAAATAATTGAGGAGGTTAAATGAGTGAGTAGGATGAATTATTGGGTTAAAGGTTAAGTTTAAATTAAAAATAAAGATGAAAGCCTTCTTGGTAGATATTTGTAGGAGGGGCCAATTTTCTTGCTCTCCCATCCTCTTGCCAAGTGTCCATTCCCCACACCTCCTCTTACTCCCCTTCCCCTCCTTCTCCTTCATTCACTACCATTCTTCATCCTAGAGAAAATAGAGAAAACCTCCATTGAAGTCCCCTTTGCCCAAGCTTTGAAGTCAAGCATTTCTTCACCAAAAATCAAGTCTAAGGGCACCATTGAAGTTGGATGACCTAGAGGAAGCCATCTAGCTAGAAAGATCAACATTTCCTTATAAAATCCAAAGGTGAGTTGTTATGATTCCCTTCTTCTATGTGTTCATAAGCTCTTTGATTATTATTCTTGATCTTGTGATGTTGATTCCTTGCTTGGAAACCTAAATGGGAGTTGATTGATTAGAAAATGAAATTGGTTGAAGTTAGGGTTTAAAGAATGATCATTTAAAGGGTTGGAAATGGGTGAAATGAGTAGAGATGAATAATTTAGGATTACTTGGGTTGAGTTTACAAGTTTGAATGGGACTTGGTAAGATGAGGGTGTTCTTGGGTGTTCTTGATCAAGCCATGGTAGAGGGAAAGAAGAACTAGGTTGAAAAGGGTTAAAAATCTGCAAAAAGGGGCTGGAGGAGGCTTGGGCGGTCGCCCAAGTGGGCTTGGGCGGTCGCCCAAGCTGGCAGGAGGTCCAAATTCCCTTTAGGTACACTTGGGCGGTCGCCCAAGTAGGTTAGGGCGGTCGCCCAAGCTGGCAGAAACTACAAATTCTCTTGAGGTCCACTTGGGCGGTCGCCCAAGTGTAAGGGCGGTCGCCCAAGACCCTGAACCAAGTTTAGAGTTGTTCAAACCTAATCAAACTCGAACCAAAATGGAATCTCTTTAACCTAGATTAAAGTAGAATACTTTGGCTACACATTGACATCCTAAGTGATCAAAATGGAATTGGGGAAGTACTTTAAATGTTGCTTGGAAAGCGCTAGTTAACCTAGTTTGGTAACTTAGCAGAAATGATTCTAACTTGGTAAATTGAACTTGGATCTTCATAGAGGCCTTGTATTATTGTATAAAGACCTTGTAGGATGGATTGATGGTATTTCCTTGCCTTACTTTGAGTTCATATACATTGGTTATATTATGCATAGTGTGTTGATTTATTGTTGCACTATGATATTGGTTGGACATGAGTATATTTACCATGTTGATATATTGTTATCCCTTTTTGTGGATTGTATTCAAGTATCTATTATGTGCTTGATAATGTTGAATACTTGTTATAGTATTTCTGTCGTTATGATATTGTTGTAGGATTCCCTACTTTGGAATTCCTAAACTGTACATGTTGATACAAAGATTTATAGCCGTTGTGCTAATATGTTGAATACTTGATATAGTATTGCTATCTTCATGATATGCTGTTGTGGTATGTATCCCTACTTTGGATCATACAATGTTTGGTTAAGCAAGTATGTTATTACTGTGCTTAGTTATGTAAATCCAGCTGGTATTGATTTATTTGTTTGTTGGACAATGTATGGGATTATAATGACATCGAGCCAAGTTCATTATAATTCATACATTGGTAACCCAATTGTCCCCCTTGTGTGGGATTTGTGGGCTAGCATCTCCTTTTGAGGTAGATGGTCTAGTTTCACCGGGGATATGACTGTGTGTCAGAATCCCTATGGTGCATTATTGTTCATGGTTCCGGAACCGCTTCTTCAACTGTTGCTGCTGCTCGGTTGTGTATATCCTTTTGGAGATGAAACCTTGGCTCAGTATCCTTCTAAGTGTTACTTTATCGTACTTATGTGTTGTGATATATTCATGCTGAGATGGTCGTTGTTTCCAACCGGTATGGGACGGTTGGCGGCAGGGAGCCTCTCGGGTTATGTGGATATGTCTTTTGATGTGTTGCATCTTATATGGCATATTGCTGCATTCATAATAGCTCATTGAGATTTATTCTCACCCCTCTCCCTTTACTGTTTTAGATTCCGAGACAGGTGGACCGACCAAGTAAGGGCGGAAAGGAGTTTAGAAGTGGTATTTTGGGAATTGTCGGGTTATGTTAGATTGGTGTAGAAAGTGTTTGTTAGCATAATTCTTTTAAAGGGTTGTATTCATAAACTTTAATTTCATACTATATTCGATATCTTTTGTAACTAAAACCGTTTATTATTTTCGTGGTTGGTTAACTCTCCCTCCAACGTGGAAGGAGTAGAGTTACTTTGAAATGGTTGTGTTTAAGTTTTGGAGATGAAATCAAAGTTTTTAAAAATTAGGAGAATTGGGTTAGTTTGAGGACGCTCCAGCTCGGGACACGTGTAGGTTCCGGGTCGGGGTCCTCACAGTTGGTATCAGAGCTCGGTTAGAGTTCTCGGGTAGAGTCTAGCTGAGTGAGAGTGTGCGATAACTTACGTCGAGAGTTTAATGCAGGAATTTGTTCAAAGGCAGAAAATGATCTTGATCAACCAAGGAATCAAGGAAAGGTGAGTTATGGAAAGATAGATTTCCCCACCATCATTTGAGGTATTTTACCTGTCTCAGGAATTAGGGTTCATACTTGTATAAATCCTTGTACATTAGTTCTCATGTGGCATTACTTTTCATCTTTATTTGCATAATTGGTCTAAGAGTTGCCGTATGTGCTGGAGGTTCTACTCCTATGGGGTCGTACCTCGAATCATCCTTAATTATCTTGGTAGTTGTGATTTAGTGGGCATGTATTGCCGGTGGATTTGGTCGAGTTACCAATCCGTGAATCATCGTTATATTAACCTGAATTAATTGAGTAGATGTTGTGTTCGAGGAGGACTGTCGCAAGAAGCGAGTCTCCTTATTTATGTTTGATTTGCCTCCGGGGGTGGTAGAGGCGGATGAGTCATTATTGCTATTTTATCATATATGCATAAATGTCGAAAGTATGGCCTAAGGAATTTGAAGGTTATTTGAGTTGTGAGTTATCTTGATTCAAAAGAACCTTGAGTTCTCTCATGTACGGTGGTAAATGAATTGGTGAACTCTTAGTTTAGAGTTGGTCTATGGCCTAATTAAGAGTGGTTTATGGTTGTATAATTTGCGTGAGTATTTATACATTGGTATCTCGTGGTGGAGACTAGATATATGAAGACTAGTATTGAAAGTGATCGTCTAAGTGAGATTATATGAGTTATAAATTATCGCGAGTAAGAGATCTTATGGAACTAATATATCTTTGCCTTAGGTGCTATAAGTATTCTCTAAGGAGAGATTGATTGAATTCTTGCTACTAAATTGAATAGGAAATCAGATATTTTTGTAAGTAATATCACCCTATAAGTTGACTAAGTGGTGTTTTTCAAGTGAGTTTCAAAAATGGGTTTTCATCAGGTATCATACCAGGGTATTGAAGCTGAGTGGATATAAGTCACTATTTCGGTATTCGGATCCCTAGATAGAGTATACAAATTGGGATGATGGAATCGATGATTCAACTTAAGAAATTAATTGATAAAGAAGATAACTAGCTTAGCGATTCTCAGCAAGGATAAATTGTTACTGTATTTAGAAAAGATGATACTTGGTGGTTAATCAAAGGGTTATAGAGATCTTAAATAGGTAACTGTGAAGAATAAGTATTCGTTAGCACTTGTTGACGATTTGTATGAATGATTTTAGAAACTAGTAGGATACTCAATGGTTATTAGTTGAATTTTCGGAGTGTTACAATTTCAGTGAAAAATTGCTTTAAGGGTATACTTAAGACAACATTTATATCTAGTATGACCGTTTTGATTTATGGATTGTGTACTAGCTATGGAGAGGTAAATAGGGTAAATGTGAAGAAGTATAATAGATGTAGTTATTGGTGACTTATAGGGTCAACTTCTAAATTGGTAAGATAGGTATAGGGTTCGTTTTGAGAATTGATTATCATTAGTTGAGAAAATGAGGATGAATCTTATTGGGAGACAGGATACTTTAGGATGGTTATATACTATAGTTCGACTTAGTTACATGAATCATATGAGGGATTTGTGTGATGCTTGAAAGATATTGACGTTGTACGGATTTTGAGTTTGTTGATGGTTATTGAGAGTTAAGTTAGATTATACTGTAATGTTTAATTGAAATTCGGAAATGATTGATCTATGTGAGTTCCAATTATATTTTCTGATTTAGAAATTATGGTATTTGATTGGGAACTAGATGTTTTACAATATGTTGTTGCTAAGTACAATACCAATATCAAAGGTGGTGAATAGATGACTCAAATTAAATAAAAGTGTTGAACTTTCAACTTGAGGAATTATTGAATTGAGGATGGTTTACCTAGTTATAATCTTAATAATTGTTTTAGTGTTATTTATCGGGGATAGTAATAGTATTGCGAGATTGTGTTTTCTTAGAGAGAAATTAACTAAGTCTAAATAGTATGAGTGGTGGCTACACTATAAATAGAGGTCAATCAAGAATATTTTGTTAAAATTGTTTTAAAGGTGTTTTAAAACTTTGGAATATATATTGGACCTCTGTGTAAGCAATTGTGCCCTTCGGGGATAGTTGATAAGGTCAGTAAACCATTTTCGCGTAAATTAAAATCTGTGAGTAATTTAACTATCTACCACTGGTATGGGACGGTTGTAGATAATTAAATCACTCGAGCTATTTTTGTTAGCTTATCAATCCTTTGAAATTTCTGAGTGGTTTGGTTAATTAAGACTGGTATGGGCCGGTTTTAAATAAGTAAACCATTCGGGTCTCTTTGGATCTCTTTTATATTATCATTTGGAATTCTGAAAGATGTTGTAAAATTTCGAAAGACATGTTATTTTAAAGTTATAGTACGTACAGAAGCAAGTAAAAAGGCAACCTAGTTTCCCTATAATGATTAACTGTATTCAAGTGTTGGTCCAAGAAATGATTTGATAAATGTGGGGTTATTATTGTGTCGGTCACAATAGACTCGATTTTGTTTTGGAGTTGGATCGGCTCCGTTGTGGGCGGCCAACCATTCAATTTGAACATTGATTTGTCACTAGTCCTGAACATAATTGGAACATTGAATTGTGATAATAGAATGTTGACGTTAGAAGATTTATTAAAATATTTAGAGTTCTAGGTTGAACTTGAGAGTTTTAACACTATAGATTTTGTGAATTAGTTGCATTGGGAGTAATGAAGGGTATGCTATTTTGTTATAGAAAATTGAATTACATTTTCTACTCGTTATATATATAGCTTGATGAAATGTTATTAATAAAGTCCTCTCATATGTTAGGGATAGTTTGATTGTTTAAACCCCATAGTATTAAAAAGATTGGATAGTCATTCATTTGGGAAGATCCATTTGGAGTGTAGGAAGGCCATTAAATTTAACCTTGTGAAAATTTGAGGAATCATTACTTATTATTGAGAATAGGCTACGGGCATATGCGATGGATGTTAGTAGTCAATAGTACGAATGGTTACCAGTGGTAAGTGCGTATAATAGTAGTTATCATTCTAACATTGAGATAAAACCGTATGAGGCATAGTTTGGGAAGAAAATATCGATCTCTAATTTGTTGGGTTGAAGTTAGAGAAGAAAGGCCTAAGGTAGATTGCCGCCAAAAATTGTTAATCCATTTGAAGTTTTAGAAAGGGTGGGTGATTTGGCTTATAGACTGACTTGTAGCAAATTGTAGAGTATTTGAAGTTTTAATGTGATATTGTAATGTATTTGGTGACCTAAGTTGTAATACTTTAATTATTTATATTTTCATTGGGATCGGAAAATTCGTGTTAGTGATATTTGCATAGTATGCTTGGATCATTAAGTGGTAACATCATATTATTAATGGAATTAGAAATTTAATTTCTTTGAAAGAAGAATCACAACATTGAAGAGACTATTTGGAAATTGAAGTTTGATGTATACTTGTAACCGATGCGGGTTGATCGGTTAGGTAAGTGACAGCTCAAATTCGGGACGAATTTTCTTTAAGGGGAGTGAGTGTAACGACACCAACCCTAGGCACTCATTTTAAATATTTAATTATATGCTTTTAAAAATTTATGTTCACTTTATGTGTTCAATTATACCTTTAAATTCTTAAATTAGGATAAACTGGTGAAAAGTAAATTTAGGAGCTTATAAGAATTTATTGGACATTAAATAAAGAAACTAGGGAAATAATAAAAATGGGAATTTATTAAATAGATAAATAATTGAGGAGGTTAAATGAGTGAGTAGGATGAATTATTGGGTTAAAGGTTAAGTTTAAATTAAAAATAAAGATGAAAGCCTTCTTGGTAGATATTTGTAGGAGGGGCCAATTTTCTTGCTCTCCCATCCTCTTGCCAAGTGTCCATTCCCCACACCTCCTCTTACTCCCCTTCCCCTCCTTCTCCTTCATTCACTACCATTCTTCATCCTAGATAAAATAGAGAAAACCTCCATTGAAGTCCCCTTTGCCCAAGCTTTGAAGTCAAGCATTTCTTCACCAAAAATCAAGTCTAAGGGCACCATTGAAGTTGAATGACCTAGAGGAAGCCATCTAGCTAGAAAGATCAACATTTCCTTATAAAATCCAAAGGTGAGTTGTTATGATTCCCTTCTTCTATGTGTTCATAAGTTCTTTGATTATTATTCTTGATCTTGTGATGTTGATTCCTTGCTTGGAAACCTAAATGGGAGTTGATTGATTAGAAAATAAAATTGGTTGAAGTTAGGGTTTAAAGAATGATCATTTAAAGGGTTGGAAATGGGTGAAATGAGTAGAGATGAATAATTTAGGATTACTTGGGTTGAGTTTACAAGTTTGAATGGGACTTGGTAAGATGAGGGTGTTCTTGGGTGTTCTTGATCAAGCCATGGTAGAGGAAAAGAAGAACTAGGTTGAAAAGGGTTTAAAATCTGCAAAAAGGGGCTGGAGGAGGCTTGGGCGGTCGCCCAAGTGGGCTTGGGCGGTCGCCCAAGCCGGGCAGGAGGTCCAAATTCCTTTAGGTACACTTGGGCGGTCGCCCAAGTAGGTTAGGCGGTCGCCGCCTGCCGGCGTAAACTACAAATTCTCTTGAGGTCCACTCGCGGTCGCCCAAGTGTAAGTGGCGGTCGCCCAAGACCCTGAACCAAGTTTAGAGTTGTTCAAACCTAATCAAACTCGAACCTAAATGGAATCTCTTTAACCTAGATTAAAGTAGAATACTTTGGCTACACATTGACATCCTAAGTGATCAAAATGGAATTGGGGAAGTACTTTAAATGTTGCTTGGAAAGCGCTAGTTAACCTAGTTTGGTAACTTAGCAGAAATGATTCTAACTTGGTAAATTGAACTTGGATCTTCATAGAGGCCTTGTATTATTGTATAAAGACCTTGTAGGATGGATTGATGGTATTTCCTTGCCTTACTTTGAGTTCATATACATTGGTTATATTATGCATAGTGTGTTGATTTATTGTTGCACTATGATATTGGTCGACATGAGTATATTTACCATGTTGATATATTGTTATCCCTTTTTGTGGATTGTATTCAAGTATCTATTATGTGCTTGATAATGTTGAATACTTGTTATAGTATTTCTGTCGTTATGATATTGTTGTAGGATTCCCTACTTTGGAATTCCTAAACTGTACATGTTGATACAAAAATTTATAGCCGTTGTGCTAATATGTTGAATACTTGATATAGTATTGCTATCTTCATGATATGCTGTTGTGGTATGTATCCCTACTTTGGATCATACAATGTTTGGTTAAGCAAGTATGTTATTACCGTGCTTAGTTATGTAAATCCAAATGGTATTGATTTATTTGTTTGTTGGACAATGTATGGGATTATAATGACATTGAGCCAAGTTCATTATAATTCATACATTGGTAACCCAATTGTCCCCCTTGTGTGGGATTTGTGGGCTAGCATCTCCTTTTGAGGTAGATGGTCTAGTTTCACCGGGGATATGACCGTGTGTCAGAATCCCTATGGTACTGTTATTGTTCATGGTTCCGGAACCGCTTCTTCAACTCGTTGCCGCCGCTCGGTTGTGTATATCCTTTTGGAGATGAAACCTTGGCTCAAGATCCTTCTAAGTGTTACTTTATCGTACTTATGTGTCAGTGGATATATTCATGCCGAGATGGTCGTTGTTTCCAACCCAGATGGGACGGTTGGCGGCGAGGAGCCTCTCGGGTTATGTGGATATGTCTTTTGATGTGTTGCATCTTATATGGCATATTGCTGCATTCATAATAGCTCATTGAGATTTATTCTCACCCCTCTCCCTTTACTGTTTTAGATTCCGAGACAGGTGGACCGACCAAGTAAGGGCGGAAAGGAGTTTAGAAGTGGTATTTTGGGAATTGTCGGGTTATGTTAGATTGGTGTAGAAAGTGTTTGTTAGCATAATTCTTTTAAAGGGTTGTATTCATAAACTTTAATTTCATACTATATTCGATATCTTTTGTAACTAAAACCGTTTATTATTTTCGTGGTTGGTTAACTCTCCCTCCAACGTGGAAGGAGTAGAGTTACTTTGAAATGGTTGTGTTTAAGTTTTGGAGATAAAATCAAAGTTTTTAAAAATTAGGAGAATTGGGTTAGTTTGAGGACGCTCCAGCTCGGGACACGTGTAGGTTCCGGGTCGGGGTCCTCACAACCCACCTTATCACCCCACCTCACACCCCTGAGCACAATGGGTATGCAGAATGTCGTCACCGTCACATTGTTGAAACGGGTCTCACCCTCCTTTTTCATGCCAACCTACCTCTTACCCTTCTGGCCTTATGCCTTCACAACTGCTACTTACCTAATAACTGAATGCGTACTCCCACTCTCAACAATGATTCCCCCTATATTCGTCTATTCCGCTTGTCATGACCCTAGTCCTAGGCATAATTGATATATGCTTAAAATGGGTAAATATGGTGTGCATTTCATATTATTATATGTTTTGCATTTGGTTGATAGCAATTATGTGTTAGTTAGAAATTTTTATCACTTATATGATATATAAAAAATGTTAATAAATTGAAAATAATTATTTAATGTCTTATTTAAAATATTAGGAGTATGTAGTTAAAATGGTAACTTTTGAAAATTATTATTAATTTATTATAATCCTTGAGGTGCTTAAGTGTAAAGAAGTACTCCCTCCGTCCCACCCGAATTTGGACAAAGTTACTTTACACGGAGATTAAGAAATAACAATAAGATAATAAAAATGTGTGGTAGAAAATGAAGAGAGAGAATGAGTGGAGTTAATAGTGGTTGATTGAATAAATTGTATGGTGGAGAATGAGTGGAGTTAATGAGTGAGTGGGGTATGCCCATTTTTTTATTATTATAAACTTTCCTTTTTGGGTTGTCCAAATTCGGATGGGACGCCCAAAAAGGAAATTTGTCCAAATTCGGGTGGAACGGAGGGAGTATAACTTAAAGAATTTAATAATTGAAATTGGTTAATAGGTGAAGGAGCTTAATTAGAAATGTTAATGTTTATCTCCATGTTTGATCAATTGAGAAGCTTCATTTTAACAAGAATTTTCTCCAGCTCAAGCCTTGGTCCAAAAAAAAAAAAATATTCAAAACCTATTTTCCTACTTAAAAATCCTCCCTAAATTCTAGAAAAATATGATCGGCGATTCGATCGTTTCTTTGTGTTCGGGAGAAGAAGGAGAGCGTTTTCATCCGATTGAAGTTTTCAAGTTTTCATATTATTTTTCAAGTAAGTTATTATATTTTTCTTGAATTGTATGCTCATTTAGTGGTTAAGAATGTTGTTGTTGTTGAAAAATGGTTGCATGTGATTTTGATCTATTTTCTTGAGTTGGGAAATGATAAAAACGGTTTTGGCTAACTTGGAAATGGTTTTGGTGTATGTTAAAATGGTAAAAGAATGGCTTTGGTTTATTTGGAAATGGTTTGAGGTAATATTGGGTTATGGTGAAATGAAGTTGGACTTTTGGTATTGTTGTTAAGTGAAAAAATGGTTTTGTAAAGGTTTCAAATGGATTGCTGATGTTTCAATTCTGATTCTGAATTTATGCCTAGGGCACGAGTCGTGCCCTCTGGCACGAATCGTACCAAGCAGTCGTGACCAGTCGTGCCTTGGGTTGGACGACTGTATCAGGCTGGGTGTTAAAGGGTCACGAGTCGTGCCCTGGCCAGTTTTGCTGAGTGGTTTTCAAAGCAATGTAAGTCCAACTTTATAACATAGATTTCAACCAATTGAACACTATGATCAAAGTACAACATATGAACAACAAAAGGATGTCTTTGCATATCAATTGTGATAATTGGAAGATGGTTAAATATTTGGTTAAAGTAGGTTGGAACCATTGATTTCCATTGAACCTAACTTGTTTAATATCCTTTATATGATTGTTGATACATTCTTGAATGGTTATTATAAGTGTGTAGACCTTATGTGTTGCACCTTTTGCATTTGTTTGACATCTTTATGATTTGCTTGATTAGGGTTTCCTACTTTGGAATCCTAAGTTTAATTGAATTGGTTCAAGGATGGTTTAGCCTTTGTGCTACTTTTGATTAATACTTGTTATCATTTTGCTATCATTTTGATATGCTATATTGGTATGGTTCCCTACTTTGGAATCATCGGTTATTGTAAGCAAGTATTTAGTACTTTGCTTCTGTTTAAAGTCCAGCTGGTACTTGTTTATTGAAAAGTGTTATGGGATTATAATGGCACCCGAGCCGAGTTCGTTATAATTCATACACTGGGTCCCTATTTGCCCTTCCATTGGCCATGGTTTGGGTAGTGGGCTAGCTCCCCTTTTTAGGGTGTAGTCTAGTTGCACATTGGGGTATGACTTTGTGTCATTTCGCCCGTTTGTTGTTATTGTGATTGAGTTTCGGAACCGCTTCTTCAGCTGCTGATGCTGCTCGGATCGTGATATCCTTTTAAGGATGAAACCTTGGCTCAATATCCTTCTAAGTGTTACATTATTGCACTTATGTGTTGTTATATATATATATTTCTTTGTGATGACAAGACTGTGATATATATATATATATATATATATATATATATATATATATATATATATATATATATATATATATATATATATATATATATATATATATATATATATATATATATATGATGAGATGTTGTTATATGCTTTCATAATGTGATTGTATATCATATTGCTGCATATATAATAACTTGCTGAGATTTTTCTCACCTCGTTCTTTTATTGCTTTCTTAGATAGAGCCGAGCCAGGGGCTAGGACACGTTGAGCACCGAGAGGGCACCTAGTGGGGATTGTTTTTTAGAAAGGTATTTTGTAAGGTTACATTATGTAAATGTATAACCTTGGGGTAGTATTCATAGACTTGATATGTTGTCCCTATTTTGCAACTTTTTAAGGATTGTAAATATTTTTTCATTTTCGAACTATGTTCCTTGGTTTGTAAAAAGTTTGTGTATGGTTTGTAAATGGTTTGAAAGTTTGGTGGTTGAAGTAGAAGTAAATGGTTTTAGCTTTAGTTGAAATGTTTATAAAAGTTCCTTTACGTTAAACAAGTTTTGAAATTGAAAAATTTTAGAAAGGACATTTCGAAAGTATTTTCTAAATAAAGGCGTCTTCAGAGCGTGTCCCGGCGTGGGGCCAAGTAGGACCACAGTTCGGGGCGCGTTAGTTGGTATCAGAGCCTTAGGTTTAGATAGTCTAGAGTGACTACGTGACCTAGGAGGGTAGTATGGATTGAGTGAGTGACGTTAAATGTTTTATGCAGGTACTCATTTGTTATGGCAGGAGCTGAAGGTGATTCGACCGGACCTTTAGGTCGTGGAAATGTAAGGGAGGAGACCCGGGATAAGTTTCAAGGAATGTTAGAGGCAGCCATGAAGGTCATGAATGACCAAAGACAGCAAGGAGAGCAATCAGCGCCAAGGGTTGGATTGGATCAGTTTTTGAAGTTGAAACCTATTGGTTATGATGGTGAGCCGGATGTGTCAAAGGCGGAAAGTAATTGGATCGAAGCCATGGAAAAGATATTTGATGTGTTGAGGTGTACCGAGGATGAACGATTCAGGTTCGCGACTTACAAGTTTTCGGGTGCGGCGGAGCATTCACTACAACAAAAATGGGCTTTCACAACGTTTTTTAAACGTTGTTAAAGACCTTTGACAACGTTTTTGAAAACGTTGTGTCATCCACCGTTGTCTTAGGCCCCAGTCTAAGATAACGTTTTATAAACGTTGTAATAGGGTCTAAGACAACGTTTTATAAACGTTGTAGAAAATATAGTCTAAGACAACGTTTTTCATAAACGTTGTAATAGGGTCTAATCTAAGACAACGTTTTAAAAACGTTGTAATAGGGTCTAAGACAACATTTTAAAAACGTTGTCCTATCTTTGACAACATTTTTCATAAACGTTATAATAGGATCTAAGACAACGTTTTAGAAACGTTGTAGAAAACCTTAAAACAACGTTTTTAAAACGTTGTGAAATTTTTTTTTTTAAAATAAATTTTGTTTTTCTGCTCTTTCCCTAATTCACATTCAACCTACGTGCTGAAACAACTCGTAAAAGCACTAGTCACATCAAATATAAATAAAATTTATTTCTTGTTTACTTTACAAATTAATTCCACGTACAATTCATAAAGAAACACAATTGTAACAGTAAACCAACATCACAAATATGTCCCCTAAAGTGCTAATCAAATCAAACCTAATACAAACGCAACTATTCACGGACAAACATCTTAATTAACTTTATAAATTATTTCCGCGTCCAAAGGGCAGATACCTTGTGCCATGGATGACCTGTGAAAATCTGAAATTTTCCAAGGGTTCATGCCTTTAATTTCTTCCATGCTTGGAGTACCCAAAATCTGCAAATAAGGAAAAAAAAAAAAGGAAAGATCAATATGAAGCCATCAGAATAAGTTTTTATTTCCAAATTTATTTTTAACCACAATTTTGAGGAGTCAAAACACATTAAGAAAATATGTTGAGAGAGATGTCACACTCATAGCATATCATTCAAACATGTCAGCATTTAGCAGTAATAAGTCATCAAGTAATAGGCCATCTAAACAAATCTATGAATAAGAGCAAGTCTCGAAAGAATTTGAGAAGGAAAAACTAATCTATGAATAAGAGCAAGTCTCGAAATAAATAGCTACTTGAATTACCATCAAGTTAACCCTAGGTTCACTAACATTAAAAATCCCTCCGTTCCATATAGAGAGTCCACGCTTAAAAGTCAATCGTTTTCATTTGTATTAAAAGTCAATCATTTTCATTTGTACTTTTACAACTTTGTATTTCTTATAATCGTATTAAGTAAATATTTTTTCTGAATATGCAAGAAAAATATTACATTTTGAACATAATAGTTTTTTTTATATATTTACACCTTGAGTTTTTAAGGTGGACTCTCAAAATGGAATGTCCAAATAAGGGAATAGTTGACTCTTAATGTGGAGCGGGGGGCTTTAGACTCAAACTAAAATACATCAATCCAAAGCAAAATAAACAGGGAGTAAGCCCTACAAAGCTACAATTTTCTGACAGAATACTACCATGAAGTCCCTGTGTGAAAGAAATAAACAGGGAGTAGACCTTACAAAGCTATATATGTGTTGGTCTGTTATTTGCGTGCACTATCTATGTTTGGTGGTTGTGATTGTAACTTCGTGTTAAATGCTACTGATCAAGCTCACTGCAAACTCATTTTTACTATTGCAGATAAAAACAGATCCTCTAAACACTGCCGACTAGCATTCGGTTATGTTCTCAAAAGGCAAGGAACCGACTTCAAAGAACATAAAGCAACAACGGCATATAAAAAGCACCCTACACAAAAGTCAGTGCAATATAGAGTGTAATTCATACCCAACAAGAGTACAGCAGACTCCTGCTTGTTCATGGAAGCATCAAAGGCCTTGCTATTCTGCAAGGAAAGGCGCAATGCTTGATTATCTGCCAAGTAGCACTGGAGCAACATCCCCAGTCTCTTGCACTCCCCTTCATAGTACCTACTCTTCAACTCTAGATCCCTAACATACATCTTCTTCCTCTCTCGAGATCTTACAGCTGCATCCCTGTTTCTCAATTGCCTGAAAGTTCACACACATTAGTAAATCTTCTATATAACAGCATAAAAATAATACCAGTACATACGGTTAAATACTATCCATTCAATTACGTCTACGACACCTTCAATGAGACCAAATTTTCCCACAAAGACAGTGTGTATCCATGTCTAAATGAACGAATAACAACAAAGAGAACAATGAAGACAAGTTATATTCATGCAAAATTGTTTGTAACATATGAGCAATGTTATGTGCGGTATGTGCCTCATCAAATAATCTATATGCAAGTAACCTCTTTTGAATTTTTCAAGAATCATCAATCCAATGACATGTTACTCCCATATAAAAATGTCTTATTTATTTATCACTTCATATATCGAAACAAATAGAAACTTTAAATGACAAATTAGCAAAAATATTACGTAAATCAAATTTATCTCGTGTTAGGGTTGTACGAGTTACTTTACTAGCGGCGAAATTAAAACAACATCTAATTAAATGTTCATAGTTTTCGTTATCGGGAAAATTAAAGGGAAGAGATTGCTTACAAACAAATTTAGCCATTTTTCTTCTATGATTTAGATGATTATATGAAAATAAATTAGAAGAAGTTTGAAAAGACGTACTGTTAGAATTGGGTCCTCATCCCCTTAAAAGGCCTTGTTAAGGGGTGAGGTTAACCAACCTTATATAGTGGATCATTTATATTCTCCAAGTTGATGTGGGATACATGGGACTTCAACACGCCCCCTCACGTGTAGGCCGGTAACTTGGCACTACACGTGGACTTCAAACCCAACACGGGCACCCAACACGGGTTAACTTAAGCCCAACATCAACTTGAACCAGGCTTTGATACCATGTTAGAATGTGGAGAGGAGTAAGATTATGATTTCTATATTATTTCACTCTCATCTTTTACAATTGTCCTAAACACCTATTTATACTACTTTTAGAGTCCTAATTCTAATAGGAGATACAATCCTATATATACATAATAATCCTTCTTTGACTAGGATTTTATTTTAGCTATGTATTCTACTTTCCTACTTAATTAAGGAGTCTTCCTAAAATACGAAGCTAACATTAGGAAACAAGTATTTTCTTGCAAACTCGGTCCGCTCCATCGGTCTAGATCCGTTTCACTCGGTCCGATCCATGTCGCTCCACCATATTCTCCAACTCCCCCCCTCAAGTTGGAGGATCTACAACGTAGATACCCAACTTGCCAAATAAAAATTAAAACGTTTTTAAAAAAAATTCTTTCACTTCGACATGCGACATCTGCGTCAAGTTCTTCCTTTTTCGTGTTGCAGTTCAAGCAACCTCGGGTTCGTCTTTTTTTTTTTTCAACAATAACAAAAATTTGTTCCAATATCTGAAGAGTCATCTACATCAGGTCTTCTTTCTTCAATTCTGTGCACAATTTGTGCTCGCACATATCTTCTTTTTCTTCAATCTCCCTTTTTAGAGTGAACGACACTCGATCATCGTTTTTATAGTGAACGACACTCAATCATCGTTTTTATAGTGGACGACACTCGATTATCGTTTTTATAGTGGACGACACTCGATTATCTTTTTTATAGTGGACGACACTCAATCATCGTTTTTATAGTGGACGACACTCGATTATCGTTTTTATAGTGGACGACACTCGATTATCGTTTTTATAGTGGACGACACTCAATCATCGTTTTTATAGTGGACGACACTCGATTATCGTTTTTATAGTGGACGACACTCGATTATCGTTTTTATAGTGAACGACACTCAATATTTTTTTTTTTTCAAGGGATAGTGAAGTTGGTATAATCAAAGGGATAAAGCAACAATCGGAACCCTAGGTTTTAGGAATTCGTTGCGGAAGCGAATTGGGTAATCATGGAGGAGACATTAAAGATAAAAAAATTTAAGAAAGAAAAAAAAAAATTCGAAGGGGAAAAATTTGAGCCGAGGGGGGTTTAATTACAAAAGAAAAAAAGCTAGAGCAGAAAGATTTGGTTTGGGGCGGCTTAGGGTTTTGCCGCTAGGGTTTTGGCGGAGAAGTCCTTCTATGGATCTTAGCTCTGATACCATGTTAAAATGTGGAGAGGAGTAGGATTATAATTTTTATATTATTTCACTCTCATCTTTTACAATTGTCCTAAACACCTATTTATACTACTTTTAGAGTCCTAATTCTAATAGGAGATACAATCCTATATATACATAATAATCCTTCTTTGACTAGGATTTTATTTTAGCTATGTATTCTACTTTCCTACTTAATTAAGGAGTCTTCCTAAAATACGAAGCTAACATTAGGAAACAAGTATTTTCTTGCAAACTCGGTCCGCTCCATCGGTCTAGATCCGTTTCACTCGGTCCGATCCACGTATGCACGTGAGGGAGAGTGTATCTCCCAGCTCATGGTTTGGCAAGGTCTAGGGTTCAAATCTCCCAGCTTGCATTTATCCTAAAAAAAAATTATAAAGGGTACGTATTGGCCCAATTGCACCCCTATAACTCCACGTATGCACGTGAGGGAGAGTGTTAATATCTAAGCATGATATACGTTGTGGGTACCCTCTCTATCACCTTAAGGTTTTAGAGGAGTTGGTTACTTAACATGGTATCAGAGCTGGCCCAAGTTGATGTTGGGCTTAAGTTAACCCGTGCTGGGTGCCCGTGTTGGGTTTGAAGTCCACGTGTAGTGCCAAGTTACCGGCCTACACGTGAGGGGGCGTGTTGAAGTCCCATGTATCCCACATCAACTTGGAGAATATAAATGATCCACTATATAAGGTTGGTTAACCTCACCCCTTAACAAGGCCTTTTAAGGGGATGAGGACCCAATTCTAACACGTACCAATATTTTTCGAATAAGCGAATCCTTTCATTCGTGCTTGATTGGTATCCATGCATATTCCCCGAGATTTTTTTCTCTTTTATGCCTTCTCAAAGTACTGTATCCACCACCACCGATAGAATAATAGTCTCGTCGTGAATCTTTGCAGACTAATTTATTCATTTTGCTTAATTGTTGCCCAGGGACTGCCTACACTCAATCGCATGACAACAAGTTAAAGAAGAAGAAGTAGATCATGTTCTCACTGAACTATTTTTTTTTTCAAAATATTCTCACTGAACTTTTATATTTTTCAAAATATGCTTACTCCGTTAAAAAAATTCGCTTAAAATTTAACAAAATTTAGCCATGTGACCTCATATGAATAATTTTGTTAAATACGATCTAGGGTAAATGGTTTTTTGGGCAAATTAATTTGTAATATTTTTTATAAACTATGTACTAATGAAATTTTACATTAAAAAATGTGTACTCTTCATCATACATGTTAACAAATTGGTTGAAAACTTAACGAGCATCATTCACGATAAGTTATGTGACTAAGGCTTCGTTTGTTTCGACGTAAAACATTTTTCGAAAAACGTTTTCCGAAAAATATTTTCCTGTAAAATGTTTTACTTAGGAAGGGCGTAAAATGTTTTACGGCGTAAAATGTTTTACTTAGGAAAATGTTTTACTTATTATTATTATTATTATTATTATTATTATTATTATTATTATTATTATTATTATTATTATTATTATTATTATTATTATTATTATTATTATTATTATTATTATTATTATGATTATTATTATTATTATTATTATTATTATTATTACTATTATTATTTTTTTTATTATTATTATTTTTATTATTATTATTTTTATTATTATTATTTATTTATTATTTATTATTATTATTATTATTATTATTTTTTAATTTTTTATTATTATTTTTATTATTTTTATATATTTATTTATTTATTTATTTATTTATTTATTTATTTATTTATTATTATTATTTATTTTATTTATTTTATTTTTATTATTATTATTTTTAATTTTTATTTATATTATTATTTATTTATTATTATTATAATAATAATAATAATTTTTTTATTATTATTATTTTAATTTTTTTATTATTATTTTGTTTATTATTATTATTACATTATTATTATTATTATTTTATTTTATTATTATTTTTTATTTTATTATTATTATTATTTTATTAATATTGTTTTATAATTGTTATTATTATTATTTTATTTATTTATTTATTTAATATTATTATTATTATTTTATTATTATTATTTTTATTATTATTATAATTATTATAATTATTAATATTTATTATTATTATTATTATTAATTTTTTATTATTATTATTTTATTATTATTATTTTTGATAATTTTTTTTTTTTATTATTATTATTATTATTATTATTATTATTATTATTATTATTATTATTATTATTATTATTATTATTATTATTAGAAAGAGGAAGTAGAATGTTGTACCTTGTGAAATATGAGTTGTACATGAAGGACACCATTTTTCGGAAAATGTTTTACTTAGGATAAGATCAGTAAGTCGTTTTACTTAGGAAGGGCGTAAAATGTTTTTCGGAAAACGTTTTCTCTCTTTTTCGGAAAACAACCAAACACCGGAAAACGAGTTATTTTACGAAAAATATTTTTCGGAAAACAACCAAACACCGAAAAACGAGTTATTTTACGGAAAACATTTTCCGAAAAACAACCAAACAACGGAAAATGTTTTACGGTTTTCCGAAAAACAACCAAACAACGAAAAACGAGTTATTTTACGAAAAATGTTTTTTGAAAAATGTTTTACGGTGAAACAAACGTGGCCTAAATTTCTTTAGGTTTTTCACGAATATATTAATGTAGTGAACACATTTTGAAAATTGTGAAAGTTCAGTGAGAATATTTTAAAAAATAATAGTTTAGTGATAATATTTTTTTTTTAAAAGCTAAAGTTTAGTTACGAAATTATGGTTTTTACCCATAAAAAAATAAAATAAAGGACGACACTTATTACTTCTTCCGTATCCAAAGAAAATCATATTTAACTTGTCAATGTTTGTAAAGATGATGTTTTATTAATTTTACGTTGCTAGTACAATAATGAAATTGCACCAAATATCTTATTTCTTTCATTTTCCTTATTTATAAACATAATATTTATTTTGCAATAAATAAAAAAAAAATGATGCTCATTACGAGACGGGGAGAGTATGAAATAGGGAGATATTTTGGACATACAGTACACTAGAAAAAAGAGCTAATGTAGATACGGAGAGTTTTGGGACAATGTCACCCGGTTAGTTTTAGACATTACAATTTTGATTGGTTTTTCACTAATTTGAACGATCAAATTCATTAATTATATGATTCAACCCAATTCATTTAAGTTAACGAGTTGAAACGGTTACCCGTCACAACCCGTGAAACTTAACAACAGGTCGACCCGACTCGATCAGTTTCAACTCTTTTAACCCGTTAACACAAATAACTAGAATTAATAAATTTAAGATACCCAGCCTGAAAATTAAACGGGTTAATCCATCTCAACTCGTATAATTGACCCGTTTCAATTCGACACATTTAACTAACTAACTAACTTAAACAGGTTAGTAGATCGACATGTTTCAACCCGATAACCCACCACAATTCTTCCCAACTCGATCTAACTCAACACGCACAATTCAATTGACAAATCTAATTTAAGTGTCCAAAATATATACTAATTCCTAAATAAATGCCTAAATTTTATTTATTTTTATTTAGGGGACATAATATATACTCCCTCTGTCCCAGTAGAAGCTTCCCATTTTGTCATTTTGGATGTCTTGTTAAAAGCTTTCACTTTTTTTTTTTTGGCAAAAAATCTTTATTATTTCCTCCACTCATTCTCTCTCCTAATTCACTATTACACTCACAACACTTTTCAAATTTACTATTTTCTCCACTCATTCTCTCTCCTATTTTCAAATTACACTCACAATATTTTTTCTTCCCCCCTCCCATTTTCTTAATTTGCGTGCAATACCAAAAACGGGCACCCTCCCTCCCAGTAGAAATCAAACAGTTACTGTTTACGCGTAAATTAAGGAAAAAATAATGGAGAAAGTGTTGTGAGTGTAAAAGTAAAATAGGAGAGAGAATGAGTGGAGGGAATAATAAATTATAATGATGTTGTGAGTATTAAAATAATGTAGGAGAGAGAATGAGTGGAGGGAATAGTAAAGATTCTTTGTCATTTTAGAAAATGTGTGATTTGTAACGGGATGCCCAATAAGAAAGGTATGTGATTTATAGCGGGACGGAGGGAGTACTTATCATAATGCAGATATGGAGAGTTTTTGGAAAGTGTCACCAAGTTAGTTCAAATGTCTATAAATATTATAGTTATTCATGTTCTAGATATTCAGTTTTGCAAGAGTAAAATAATAAATAATTTTTTTTGATAAAAAACATATAGGTGCATGTTTTTTTACAAAAAATTGTCCCCAAAATAAATGTCATTTAAAAAAACGCTTTGTTCCTAAATACTTCCTCCTCCTCTGAAAGTTGTCCTATTTGCCATTTTTATTTGTCCCAAAACGTATGTTTCATTTCTAAAATTAGGCATGAATATTAGTGCAAATCTACTAAGGTACAAGAAGGTGAAGCTCTTCCTTAATAATTGCAAAATGCACAACAGGACAATCTTTTAGGGACGGAGGGAGTATTTTTTTACTATTTTTTTTCAATAGTCCCTTGATAGTTGCAAGATTAAATGTTTTTTTTTTTTTATTTATTTTTTTTAGTGAAAAATAAGACGATTAATTGTACAAAACGTAAATACATAATTAGTTTGATGTAAAATGATATCGGTTTTATATTTAAATCATCCTTTTTGAGACTCAATTGATTCGAGGATGACTTGGACCATGTTTAGACACTAATGGCCCCCCAAAATAAATACTTTCACGAGGTTTTCAATGAAATTTCTAATCAAATAGACCGCTTATGAAAAGATAAGTGCACCAACTCTTGTAGCTAGCTAGTTAATTTTTTATTTTATTATTTCATTTTTTTTTTTAAGTTTCTTACGCTAAAATCTAGTATTGTAACGCATGCATAATTTTTAACACTATACTTCCCACCATTTCAATATAAAAGAGATTTACTCAAAATAGATAACGAAATCAACTTGTTATATTCACAACAAAAATTTTGAACTTCACTTTCTCTCTCATACTTTATTTTTCATATTCACGACGTTTATTTTTTTTTCTTAATCTTCAAATATTTATATTTAGTATTTTTATATTAGGATAGAGAGAGAAATTATATAATATTTATAAATATTAACAAGGGTTTGTATCATAAATATTGTTTTTAACGCAACAATTGTTTTATGATAAAAGTTTACATAAAAAAAAATCAATGATTAAAGCTCCGTTTGTTAAGACTGTTAAGACGTAAAATATTTTTCGAAAAATGTTTTTCGGAAAATATTTTCCTGTAAAATGTTTTCCTGTAAAATGTTTTACGGAGGTAGAGCGTAAACTGTATTATTTTTTTATTTTTTATTTATTTATTATTATTATTATTATTATTTTATTATTTTATTTATTATTATTATTATTTTTATTATTATATTTTTAATTCTTTTTATTATTATTATTATTTTATTATTTTTTTTATTTTTATTTTTTTATTATTATTTTTTTAATTATTATTTTTTTATTATTTTTTTATTATTATTATTATTTTTTTTTATTATTTTTTTATTTATTTATTATTATTATTATTAATTTTTTATTATTAATATTATTATTTTTTATTTATTATTATTATTATTATTATTATTATTATTATTATTATTATTATTATTATATTATTATTTATTTACTTACTTATTATTATTCATTATTTTTTTATTATTATTATTTTTTTATTATTATTATTATTATTATTATTATTATTATTATTATTATTATTATTATTATTATTATTATTATTATTATTATTATTATTATTATTATTATTATTATTATTATTATTATTATTATTATTATTATTATTAGAATGAGGAAGTAGAATATTGTACCTTGTGAAATATGAGTTGTACATGAAGGGCACCATTTTTCGAAAAATGTTTTACTTAGGACAAGGTCAGTAATTCGTTTTACTTAGGAAGGACGTAAAATATTTTCCGGAAAACGTTTTCTCCATTTTTCTTCGGAAAACAACCAAACAGCGGAAAACGAGTTATTTTTCGGAAAACATTTTCTGGGGGCTCAACCAAACAACAGATAACGAGTTATTTTACAAAAACAAGTTATTTTACGGTGAAACAAACGGGCCTAAAAGTACGAGAATCAAATCCGAATTAGCGGATTTTTCGTGCATGGTCCCCTGTCTAACTCACCTCCTTATACTTGTAAGTACGTGTTGATTTAATTTGAAATGTACCTCAGAGAAAGTTCAAATCCGAATTAGCGGATTTTTCGTGCATGGTCCCCTGTCTAACTCACCTCCTTATACTTGTACTACGTGTTGATTTAATTTGAAATGTACTTCATAGAGAAAGTTCAAATCCGAATTAGCGGATTTTTCGTGCATGGTCCCGTCTAACTCACCTCTTTATACTTGTACGTACGTGTTGATTTAATTTGAAATGTATCTCATAGAGAAAGTTTAAAAATCCCCTCCCTGCTCCTACACACACACGTACCCCAAAGTTAGGAACTACTTTTCGTTTTCAATTCAATGCTTTCCCAACCTTTAAATGCATTACTTTTCAAACCGTCTTTTTGGTTGGAAACGATTTTTAAATAGAGGAAGTATATTCTTTTCTTACTTTTAATATTTATTAATTCAAGGTTAAAGAAGGTAAACCAACTAATTTTAATTTATATACTTAAAACACAATATTTTGGGGAAACTAGTTTCTTCCTAAGTTATAAAAAGTCCCGTTTTTTTAAACTGCTCTTATATTCGTCAAATATTTGCAAGTTGAAAAAAATTGGATTTTTTATAATTTATGGAGAAACTAATTTCTCCCAAAACTTACTCAAAATAAATTTCTCTATTTAGACTTCTATCAATTCAACGTGTCATATTTTTGCTCTATATATATTGGATTTATAACAAATCATCAAATATAAATAGAAATTATGTCCTAATCCCTCAATATAACCTAATCTACATTTTAAGACAATAAATTATCATATTTACCTCCTAATCCTATACAATAAAATAACTAACCATATAATCCCTCTGACAATAAATAAAAATTCCACCACTCTCAGATTACACCCATGTTTCCACCGGCAAATTATAAAAAATATCATAATTTTCTCGAAAAAAAATTCCACATATGTTATATTATTTCTATAAATTACTGCATTTTATATGAGCGTATAATACTGATAAGTTCTTAGTTGTTTCGTCGCTTGAGTTGGTGGTCGGCGGACTTGATCGTGTTATTAATAATTTAGTTAACAACTGAGAACTTACTGATAAGTTAAGTTCACAGTTGTTTGGTGCCAGAGTCTGTGGTCGCCAGAGTTAATCGTGTTTTTAGTAGTTTAGTTGACAAATTAGAACTTACTGATAAGTTAAGTTCTCAGTTGTTTGGTAGCCGGAGTTGGTGGTCGCCGGAGTTGATTGTGTTTTTAGTAGTAGTTTAGTTGACAACTGAGAACTTACTGATAAGTTAAGTTCTCAGTTGTTTGGTCGCCGTATTTGATCGTGTTCTTAATAGTTTAGTTGACAACTGAGAACTTACTGATAAGTTAAGTTTTTAGTTGTTTGGTCGCCGGAGTTGATCGTGTTCTTAGTAGTTTAGACCCCTTTATCTTCTCCTTTCTTAGTGAATGTAACGCGACCCCTATTCAAATGGTTGCAAATACCGTGAGGACGATGAGTAGTTTCTTAGTCGCTTGCCGGCTTCTTGGTTACGAACCTGGTAACCCTACTTACCAAACCCTTAACTTGCCGAACAACCCGAGCAAATCGAAACTCCTTTTCAAATTCTCAAGCAAGCTTAACTCTTTTTAGAAGGACCTGGTGGTGATAGAGAGTCGGAAGGGGTGGGGGTTTCATTATTTTTTTCAACTATCCATTGATTTTTTTGGTGTTAATTAAGATATTTTATGAATTTAACAAGTTTTTATCTTGTTGGATTGCAAAAAAATAATCTCATGTTTCAATTTAATGTTTTTGCATCATCTTTATTAGATTTTAGTTTTATAATATTAGCGTCTTTTTTTCCCGCAATGTCCCGTGTCTTGAGGTGGGATGAGACGGTATGAGGATTTTCTGTATCGCGAAGAATTCGGGATGTCCCGTCCCGTAAAATTGCGAAATTTCATAATTTCCTCCTGTCACATCTCATATTTCCCGAATTGACAGCTATAGTTTTTAGTGCGAGGCTTGACGGAATGAAAGAGGAAGTGGCGACCATGATTCTTCCTTCAAGTCTCGGCGTTGAATACATCGCACCACTTAGTTCGTATTCAAACCCTAGCCGATTCTCCATTAGACAGTAATTTTGGGAAGGAATTACTGATGTTTTAACAATACGATGATGCGCATGCTCTGCAACATTATTCTTTTTCGAGTAAACTACGTTTTTGCCCCGCGTACAATTATGGATTATCAATTTAGCACCCGTACCGCGAAAACAACAAATGTCTCATGCGCACTATTGATTTAATTACAAAATTAACCTATAAACTAACGAACCGTCAGAAATTTAACGAACCTTGCCTAATCAACAACTAATTGACATGTCAGTGATGACGTGGTCGCTGAGTAGGTGTATAGTTGGACAAAGTATATATTATTTAATTATTTTATATATTTATAATAATTCTAATACACTTATATAATTATTTTAAAATTAAAAGCATTCAAAAAATATATTTTTGAAGTAAATAATATTACATTACATCCAAATGCCCTTTTCTCTCTAAACTAAATTCTCAACACCAACCACCACCTTGTTCACCACCGTCTCCATCTTTAGTCCCATCGGAAGTTCACACCACCGGCTCCTATACCATCAAACCGTCTGTAACCATCAAAATACTCCACATACACAAACTTGCTTCAAAGTACTACACTTAATGGATCTTCTCGAAACCAAATACCCAAAAAATTCAACAACTAGCTACATAGATTATTTTCAAAAAATACCCACATTCAAAGATGTAACTCACACAAGAGATCTAACACACAAACATGCAATAGATCTAAATTCTGAAACACACACACACACATTAGATGTAAGATTTATAACACACACACACCAACGAATACAGATAGACAAGAAATTGAGTTGAATTGTTTCATTTGAAAAAAATATGTTAATGGATATGTTGAGGGATGGTGCTAGTGGCAATTTTAACTTTGGTAGTGGTGGGAATAGCGGTAATGGAGGAGGAAACTAATCTGTAATAACTTTTTAGTTGTTTTTTGAATCATTTTAGTTTTATTATATACTGTGTATGGATTAATTTATGGATTAATTTAGAATGTTTGAATTTATTTGTTTGTTATTTATATTATTGATTAAAAATATATATTTTCAATTTACAATTTTTTTTAAAAAATCAGAAGACGAAATTAAGGACGACAATGGCGTCCTTCATTTAGAAAAATCCAACGACAAAAGTCGTCCTTGTTTTGGTTCGGATATTTGGGACGACTTTGTCGTCCTAAAACTAGAAATCTGGGACGACTGTGTTTCTTAAATTTATAAATTAGGGACGGAATATCTCATTTAAGAACGACTTTGTCGTTGCAAAATAGGGACGACCAAGCTTTGTCCGCTTCAGCGACAAGGATATACCAACGACCAAAGTCGTCCTTAAAATTGAATTTAGGGACGACTTTTGCAGTTTAAGGACGGATTTGGCCGTTGTTAATTCTATTTTTTCTAGTAGTGTGAAGAGAGGACCCTATTTCTCATATGTGGTTCAATTTTGTAACAGGGCTATAGGTGGGAGGGGGTTTATGATGGAGGAGAAAAGTTAACTGATAATTATCTTGTAAAATAAAGTCTTTTTTTAAGGAAAAAAAAGTATTTTAACTCGTTCAGATTAATAAAAATGTTATACATATACTCCCTCCGTCCATTTACATGGTTCGCACTTTCCATTTTGGGCGTCCATTTACATGGTTCACACTTTATTTTTTTCCTAAAATGGAAACTTTATATTATTAAAATATTAACCCTACCCCACTATAATTTACTATTCTTTCCACTCATTCTCTCTCCTACATTATTTTAATACTCACAACACCATTATAATTTACTATTCCCTCCACTCATTCTCTCTCCTATTTTACTTTCACACTCACAACACTTTCAATATAATACTCCCTCCTTAATAAACGTGTAAACAGTAACCGTGAACCTACTAAATGGACGGAGGGAGTATATAATTAATTTTCTTTGAAATTAAATGTATATAAAATATTTTCCTTTGATATATATATATATATATATATATATATATATATATATATATATATATATATATATATGTGTGTGTGTGTGTGTGTGTGTGTGTGTGTGTGTGTACTATTTTTTTAAGAAAAATGTATATAAATATACAATTTTTTATCATGAATACAAAAAAATGTTATACACATATATACTTATATTATAATAATTACAAATATATAAAATAATTAAAAAATTATAATATGTCCAACTAAGCATTTACTCAGCAATCACATCATCACTAACGGGTCAATTAGTTGTTGATTACGCGAGATTCGTTAATTTTCTAACGGTTCGTTAGTTCATTTGTTAATTTTGCAATTAAATCAATAATACGCAAGAGACATTTGTTGTTATCACAGGTCCTAAATTGATAATCCGGAATAGTACGCGTGGCAAAAAAAGCAGTTTACTCATTCTTCTTCCTATGGTGGTGTCCAACAATGTCTAATTGGCAAAGAAATAGTTTGTTTTGGCTAGGACACTAACAAAAGCTTTGAAATTGAATTTTAATGTCAGTTTTTAAAATGGGTTTTAATGGGCATGAGTTTTTTAGAAAGTGCCGGGCAAAGGGATAAAATGTGCCAGGCAAAGGGATAAAATGTGATAGGAAAATGAATAAACAGTACTGTTATTAAAGATAAATAATTACGGTACAAATGATAAAAGAATATTAATTTTAGTGTTAACATATGCCAATTTTAGTGTTAAAATGTGTCGGTGATAGTATTTTGAATGAAAGAGTTAATATCAAAAGAATTTCAATATTAGTTTTAATAAATATCAGTGTTTGTATTTTTTCAATGGTAGTGTCGGAAGTGTGAGCGATAGTATTATGAAATGTCAGTTTATACCTTATAAAGGGCGTGATAGTGTTATATAATGTCAGTGTATGCGTTTCAAAGTGTTAGTGTGTGCCTTAAATAGGGCCAGCGCATGTGTATCTGTGTGCAGTGTACATATAAAAGATTGCTAGTGCGGGTGTTTAATTGTCGGCGCAAGTGTAAAAAAGTGTCATTTTTAGTGTAAAAAATGTCGGTTCATGTGTAAATGAGTGGCACTAACACATAAATACCCTAACACTAACACTATTTTGCTGTAACACTGTTTTACTCTAACACTGACACATTATTATTTTAATACTGACACTTAATAATACATGAACCGACACTCAATCACACATGCACTGATACTATTTTATACTAACGCTAACAATATTTTAACAAATAAAATGACACTTAATAAACACTAGCAATGACAATACACAACTCAATCACACTCACTAAGCCTATATTATACATTTGCTGGTAATTTTAGGTCTACCACGAGCATTCTTTAGCAAATAAATTGACATTCATATATTTATTCAGTAACACAATTATACAAAATACATGCAACGACACTCAAACACGCATGCACAAGTCTTTTTTATGAATCCGAATGGAATGTGAGTTGATTCAAGTTTCATGGTTCGTCTAAAATTTTGTTTCGTCTCCCTTGACCCAAGTCTTTTGTTTTTCTTTGTTTAGGTCTGTGGTTACTTCGTAATGGTCAATTGTTAGGCAATTGTTAGGCTTGAAGACTTCTTGAAGACTAGTGCAGCTTTGTTTCTTATTTTAGAGTCAACAACTCAATTTAGTTAGTATCTTAACTCCCTCTCTTCTTCTCCCCATCAACAATCCACCATTACTATTCTTCTCCATCTTTCTTCATTTTTCTGTTAATTTCCATTGAAATCATCCTCCAACAACACAATTATTGTGTTGTTTATTTTTGTTAATATTTCTGTTAGAAATTGATAGTTTTATTGGTGTTTGACCAATATTTGACCAAGTTTCTAGAAATTTCTATTTTGTAAAAATAGAAATAAGTTGCAAATAATTAATCTACATTTAGTATAGATTAAAATGATATATTTATTTTCTCAAAACCAATTTCGGGTGAATGAGAAATTAATGGTTAAAGTGAGCAACTTAATGTTGTTATTTGAAGAGAAGTTGGAATGGAAGAACCATATCCCACATTGCTAGGAAAAGGGAAGTTACTTCACTTTATTAATGTGAGCATCCAAGGAAGGAGACATCAAGTTAATCTCCTTGGGCCAACCTAGTTGGGCCATTGGCACAACCATGCATCCAAGTGGGCTATTGAGCTAGTTTTGTTCTAGCTCAAAATGGACCCACAACCCGCGAAGCGCGCGAAGGGCGGAATGGGCGGTTTAGGGCGCACTTTGCACTTCGCACGTACGGCTAGGAGCTAAGGAGCCTTAAACTTTTGACGGAATTCGGCTCGGTACGGTTCAAATGGGTGTGGGCCGGCGGATGCTTGGCGTGGGATGGTTTGGGCCGAGGTTCATCATGGGCCAAGGCGGATGCTTGGCTGCTGGCTTGGTTTGGGCCGAGCTAGGGTAGCTTGGTTTGGGTCGCCTGGGTCGAATGGCAGTGGGCCGGCGGAGGTTCAGCAAAAGGGCTGGATAATCCGATTGGTCATGATGGTTGAAGAAAAGGCATGGGCGACCCATGTCTCTTGGAAGAGGCGGGTCAAGGCTGTTGGGCCGACCCAGCAGATCTCCTCCATCCAATTCGCTTAGATCCAACGGTTCAGATTTAACGGGTGCAATTTGTGTCTATTCCCAATAGACACCCCATCTCTTCAATAACTATAAATAGCACCCTCCTCCTCATTTCATTCCCATCCAAAATCATTCAAGCATTCTATTCTCTAAAGCATCCTAGCAATCATAAGTCTTGCTTTTCGAGTCCAAGAAAATCCCGAGTATTCAGTAGTTCGCCCGATAGTTTCAGAGTTGTTGTGCTGCAATCTGAAATTCCGAAAGTCGTTGTATCTTGGAGACAATTGCCGTAGACCGTGAGCACTCGTATACGGGGCAATATTGTCTTACGGAGAAAGAGTCAAACTCTTGCCTCGACTTATTTTTGAAATATAATTTTCCGTCCCGTTTTTTTTTCAAAGCTATTTTTTTAAATACACCCAATTTTTCCAACAATCGTAAGACAATATTCTGTGTGTTTAAAGAATGGCATCCGACTCCACCTCCGCTCCTACTCCTCCCCCTGGCTCGGGAACTTCTGTACCTCCCGTCCATACTCCTAACCCAACTCCTGCTGCTCCCCTCCATACCCATGCAGAGAAACCGGCAAAATTCACCGGTACAGATTTCAAAAGGTGGCAGCAGAAAATGTTGTTCTACCTAACCACCCTCAGTTTGGCACGGTTCTTGCGAGAATCACCGCCAACGGTTCCCGAAGATGAAGGTGACCCACAAGCTAGAGTAGCATTGGACGCATGGAATCATAGCGATTTCCTGTGTCGCAATTATATTCTAAATGGGTTAGATGATGCCCTGTACAATGTGTACTGTGGCATGAAAACTGCTGTAACGACCCCAACCCTAGGCATCAATTTTTAATATTATATTAAATGCTTTTAATATTCATATTTATTTTATGTGTTCAATCATGTCTTTAAATTCTTAAATTAAGATAAATTGGGTGAGAAGTGAATTTGGAACCTCTTGAAAAATTATTGGTTGTTAAATAAAGAAGATTGGGGAAATAATAATAATGGAAATATGATAAATAGTATAGGGAGGTTAAATGAGTAGAATGAATTAATGGGATAAGGATTTATTTTAATTTAAAAAGGGATGGAAGCCTTAGGTTAATTTTGATGGGGGGCCAATTGTCTTACCTTCTCTAGGCTTGCCATGTGCCCTCCTCTAACTCCCTCCATGACCGGCCCCCTCCCTCTCCATTATCCTCCTCACACTCCTTCCTTCTCCTTCATTCATGCTTCTTCCTCCTAGAGAAAACCTTGAGAGCTCCATGGAAGCCCTCACCTCTTCTTCTTGAAGCCAAGCAAATCCTCCACCAAATTCAAGTCTAGGAGTATCATTGAAGTTGAATCATCTAGAGGAAATCAATCAAGCTTTGAAGATCATCTTTTCATCCTAAAATCCTAAGGTGAGTTGTTATGATTCCCTTCTTCTATGTGTTCATGAGTTCTTTGCTTTTTGTTCTTGGCTTGATGATGTTGATTTCTTGCTTGGAAACCCAAATGGGTGTTGAATGATTGGAAAATGAACTTTGTTGAAGTTAGGGTTCTTGGAAGATCATTTAAAAGGATTTGAAATAGGTGAAATGGGTAGAGATAAATAATCTAGGACTACTTGGTTTTGAGTTTACATGTTTTTATGGGACTTGGAAAGATTTAAGTATCATTTGGTGTTCTTGAGCTAAGTTTGGTTGAAGGAATGGGAAACTAGGGTTAAAAAGGGGTTAAAAACTGAGAATTGGGCTGGAGGAGGCTTGGGCGGTCGCCCATGGGGGCTTGGGCGGCCGCCCATCTTGGCAGGAGGTTCAAATTGCTAGGAGGTCCACTTGGGCGGTCGCCCAAGTAGGTTAGGGCGGTCGCCCAAAGGGGCAGAAACCAAAAATTCTCTTGAGGTCCACTTGGGCGGTCGCCCAAGTGCAAGGGCGGTCGCCCAAGACCCTGAACCAAATTTTCGTAATTTAAACTAGGGTCGTTTAGCAAGTTTGTTGACCTCTTATAAATTGTGACTCCCTTCCGATATAAATTAGTAGAACCTAATCAACCCGGATACGAATTGATCCTCTTTAACCTAGGTTAGAGTAGGATACCTTGGCTTGGCCATGACCTCTTATGTGGTCAACATGGAATTGTAGGAGTAGTTAAATATTGTTCGGAAAGTGGTCCAAACACGGGAAGTAGGTCTTGCACTTTTATTAAGATTATTCAAGGTTGAGTAATGACTTCGTAGGGTTGGTTTATGATACTTGGTGACCTTACTTGCCCATACTCGGTGTAGTTAGCTTGAATCATGTTTAAAACCATAGGCCACACTATTGTATTTAATGTATATATATCACTGTAGCATGATTATCCCAATTGTGGATTATTTGGTATATGGTTGTGTCGTATTCCCGTTGTGGATTCTACGGTATGTTGCTAGTATTGTATTCCGGTTGTGGATTGCTTGGCATGTTGATTTCATTGTTCCAGGTGTGGAGTATGTGGTTATATTGTTACCGTAAGTGAACTCATATTCATTTGGTGATATGATGCATAGTGTATTACTTAAATGTTGCATTATGATGTTGGTTGAACATGAGTATATTTTACCATGTTGCTATAGTATTTATCCCCTTTGTGGATTACTTGGTATTGTTATATTATTATCCCGTTTGGTGGATTATCTCAAGTATCTATCATGTGCTTGAGCGTGTTTATGTTCGGGTGGGTATGATGGATTTCAATCAATTATTGATTTGTTCAATAAGTGATTGAAGGTTCGTCATACCGCAGTGACCCTTCCCCACTCTGTGGCCAGGGGGTGGGGGCCCTAACTTTGTATTGACCCAAAAGCTTTACAGCACTGTTGCGATCGTTGTAAGGAGGGACGATATTATTTTTGGATATTCTAAAATAGGTATCCTTTCTTATATGGATGGTGCAGGGTATGAGTCCTATAAGAGGTGAATGTGCTGGAGGCAATTCACCAAAGAGTGGAGTTTTACTCCCACGTTGTACGACTTATTGTTCGACGGGAAAAAGGTAAAATGAGGTAACGTAAGGTGTTTACCGCTTTTATAATGTGTTATGTGCTACCATGCTATGTGTTGCACTTTGTTTGGCATCTTGCTGCATATCATAATAGCTCATTGAGATTTATTCTCACCCCTCTCCCTTTCTTGTTTTAGATTCCGAGACAGGTGACCCGAACCCGTGAGGCCGGGATTTCATTGTGGACTTTGCTTTTGGGGCTTGACAAGTTAAGTATAGGAGTCATTTGTTAGGAGTATTTATTAAGTATTCCTCTTTTGTAAATTGTATGGAAAACTCTTTTGTTAAACAAGGTTAATTAAGGTTTCTAATGTAATTGGTTAGATTTCGGTTTATTAAAGTTGTAGTTGGATTTCCTTTGAGTAGGGATATTATCAATTGATTTTTATTTGAAAGTTTGAAAAGTGGTTTTCTTTTAAAGGCAAATAAATGTTTTAAAATTTAGATGGAATTTCTTAGTTTGAGCTCCCTTAGCTCGGGACACGTGTTAGGTCCGGGTTGGGGTGCTCACGGTTAATATCGAGCTTAGTTTAGAGGTCAAGGGTAGATGTCTAAACTAAGGGGGAATGTGTGGAAATTGACGCCGAGTGTTTAATGCAGGAGTTCGTTCTAATGGCCGGAAGCAAGGATGATCAGCGGAAGGTTCTAGAAATTGAAGAAGATTTGGGGATAGGCGGAATTCAGGATGAAGAAATGATGAAATTATTTAGGAAATTTGTACAGGATATGGAGACTAGAGGATCGGTTCCGAATCAACCTGAGGGATGTCGAAGCGATGGATGGGAAAGGTTTGTGAAGATGAATCCGCCAAGTTTTAATGGATATCCGGGTCCGCTAAAGGCGAAAAATGGTTAGAAAGAATGAACAAAATCTTTGAGGTTATGGAAAGTCGCAACGAAGAGAAAGTTAGGTATGCCGTGTTCAAACTCGAAGGTTTAGCTGATCAGTGGTGGCAGAATTTGAAGGGAAGTTGGGAGCGGGATCATACGCCCCAGACTTGGGATAATTTCACTCAACAGTTCGAGGACTACTTCATTTCAATGGTTACAAGGGATAAGAAGGAGATTGAATTCTTAGGACTAAAACAAGGGAACATGACGGTAGATCGATATTCGATCCTGGTTTGAGGAATTAGCTAGGTGTTGCCCTCATTTGGTATCGCATGAAGTGAAAAGGGTTCGAAGTTTGTAACAGGTTTGAGGAGTGAGTATAGGAAGGAATTATGGATTGATGGTTTCGCCGATTATCAGACAGTCATAGATAGAGCATATAAGGTCGAGAAGGACATTGAGGAAAATAGTGGAAGGTCCGGAAGTGGGATTAGAAATAAGCCAAAGTATCTAGGACAAGGATCCAAAGTCATTAGAGGACAGCCAAGTGCTTTAACTTCAGGAAGTATGAGAGAGGAACTTGTGGTAGCTTCTTCGTCTAGGCCAATACCCAAGCAGTATGGGATGATTTGTGGATTTTGCAAGAAGGTTGGACATACCGAAGATCGGTGTTGGAGTAAGCAAGGCAAGTGTTTAAAATGTGGAGCATCGGGACACTTTAAGAGGAATTGCCCAAGGATGACGAGGGGACGAGCTTCAAGCAGCGGTCAGCTGGGTGGACGACAAAGAGGTGGTACCAAAAGAGATAGCGAAGGAGAACCGAAAGAGAAGGTCTATGGTCGAGTACATGTTTCGAACCTAGGAGAGATAGTTTCCTCAGAGGTTACTAAAGGTATATTCCCTGTCTCAGAATTAGGGGTCATATTTTATGGATCATGTTGCATATCATTTATGCTTGGCATCACATTTTGCTTATATGTGACATATATTGTTTGAGATGTTATTTTATTGTTAGAGGATTCTGCTCTTATGAGAGGATACCTCGAACCTCCCTTGATTTACCACGATAGTGATGTGGTCATGACTGAGTATGTATTGCCAGTTGGATTGGTATAATTATTAATTTATGATTTTGAGATATACTTGACCGGGAGGGTTAAGTAGTTGTTGTATAATGGTAGACTATCATAATAAGTGAGTCTCCTTTTTCCATGCCTAGATTGCTTATATTGGTATTTGTTATAGGTAAACCTTAATGTGAAATTCTTGTTATATGTGAATATTTAAGGTGAAACATTTGAATTAAGATGTGAAGGGTAATTAGTATATGTTAGACTTGCATAAGAAGTCTTTTCAAAAATTGTATGTGCTAATTGTGAGTAAATGGTAAATGTGCTCCCGCCGGTATATTTCATGTGTTGGTTCTGAGTATGATAAGCGGGAATTTTTAAGCCTTATTTTGATGGCTTTATGGTAATTAGAATTGAGGGTCTCTTGTTAATTAAAGTTTCGAGAGGATCATAAAAATCATTGGAGGATAGGGTTAATAATCCTTGGTGAGAAGTACTTGTATGCAAAGTTTAGCTAGTGTGAGTTGGCTCGAGAAGTTTTCAACATTTTGGGTTCTATAGTCTTAAACGTGGATGTTACCATGGATCTTGTGAGGATTAAGTCAGTGATCCTTAAGTTGGCAAGTGTTACCTAAGAAATTTAAGGAATTCTTAAGAATTGTAGAGTCGTTGCTTTAGTTGACTTCAAAGGACGTATAAATGGTGCAGGATGTAACCAGGGTGAATCATATGGTTAGTAATGGAGAATAGGTTAGCTTTGAACCCGATCCTTACCTTACCTAGTGGATGTGAGGATCTTGTGAAGTTTTAAGTATGTATTACCGGAAGGTCAGGGTGTTGTGTTATACAAAATGGGAAGGTGATAGCGTATGTTCCGGGGAAGCTAACTTAGGTAAAGCGGAATTTTCTTATCGTTTATCGAGAGTGGTTATAATTGTTTGCGTGGTTTAAGTGGAATCTTATCTTTTGAAGCTCCCTTCCGGGGTTAGTTACCGACCCTAAGAGTTGAAAGATTTAGTCGAAAGGAAGAGATTTGAAGACTACCCAAATTCTTGAAGAATAGGTTATGTTTGTGTGACAGATTTCCCTTCAACTTGAGAAGTTTAATTAACCTTAGCGAGTTTGCGTAAATAGCAGGTATCATTCTAGCTTTGAGATAAAATCGTATGAGGCGTAGTTCAGGGAGATATTATCGATCTCCAATTTATTGGGATGGAATTAGTAAAGTTAGGCCTAAGGTAATTTAGCGCCAAAGTTTGTTAATCCAATTGAAGTTCTAGAAAAGATTCACGATTTGACTTATAGACCGACTTGGATCAACTTATAGAATATTTGAAGTTTTAAATATAATATCGTGATATATTTGGTAACTTAAGTTGTAATACTTTTATTTAATGGTACTTTCTTGAGGTCGTGGAAATTCGGGTAGTAATAGTTGTATGGTATTCTTGGGATGTTGTGTCGTAGAATCGTATTATTAATGAAATTAGAAATCTTGGGAAGAATCATAGAAGTGAAGAGAATAATTGAGAAGTGAAGTTCTAGAGTACTCGGGTTGTGAGAATGTATAGTAGAATCTTGCCCTTGAAACGTCTAATTGAAAATATTAAGCTAGAATGTGTGAAAGGTAACCTTTGCTTTTTGAACCTTAGGGTAAGTGACAATCAAATTCGGGACGAATTTTCTTTAAGGGGGAGTGAGTGTAACGACCCCAACCCTAGGCATCAATTTTTAATATTATATTAAATGCTTTTAATATTCATATTTATTTTATGTGTTCAATCATGTCTTTAAATTCTTAAATTAAGATAAATTGGGTGAGAAGTGAATTTGGAACCTCTTGAAAAATTATTGGTTGTTAAATAAAGAAGATTGGGGAAATAATAATAATGGAAATATGATAAATAGTATAGGGAGGTTAAATGAGTAGAATGAATTAATGGGATAAGGATTTATTTTAATTTAAAAAGGGATGGAAGCCTTAGGTTAATTTTGATGGGGGGCCAATTGTCTTACCTTCTCTAGGCTTGCCATGTGCCCTCCTCTAACTCCCTCCATGACCGGCCCCCTCCCTCTCCATTATCCTCCTCACACTCCTTCCTTCTCCTTCATTCATGCTTCTTCCTCCTAGAGAAAACCTTGAGAGCTCCATGGAAGCCCTCACCTCTTCTTCTTGAAGCCAAGCAAATCCTCCACCAAATTCAAGTCTAGGAGTATCATTGAAGTTGAATCATCTAGAGGAAATCAATCAAGCTTTGAAGATCATCTTTTCATCCTAAAATCCTAAGGTGAGTTGTTATGATTCCCTTCTTCTATGTGTTCATGAGTTCTTTGCTTTTTGTTCTTGGCTTGATGATGTTGATTTCTTGCTTGGAAACCCAAATGGGTGTTGAATGATTGGAAAATGAACTTTGTTGAAGTTAGGGTTCTTGGAAGATCATTTAAAAGGATTTGAAATAGGTGAAATGGGTAGAGATAAATAATCTAGGACTACTTGGTTTTGAGTTTACATGTTTTTATGGGACTTGGAAAGATTTAAGTATCATTTGGTGTTCTTGAGCTAAGTTTGGTTGAAGGAATGGGAAACTAGGGTTAAAAAGGGGTTAAAAACTGAGAATTGGGCTGGAGGAGGCTTGGGCGGTCGCCCATGGGGGCTTGGGCGGCCGCCCATCTTGGCAGGAGGTTCAAATTGCTAGGAGGTCCACTTGGGCGGTCGCCCAAGTAGGTTAGGGCGGTCGCCCAAAGGGGCAGAAACCAAAAATTCTCTTGAGGTCCACTTGGGCGGTCGCCCAAGTGCAAGGGCGGTCGCCCAAGACCCTGAACCAAATTTTCGTAATTTAAACTAGGGTCGTTTAGCAAGTTTGTTGACCTCTTATAAATTGTGACTCCCTTCCGATATAAATTAGTAGAACCTAATCAACCCGGATACGAATTGATCCTCTTTAACCTAGGTTAGAGTAGGATACCTTGGCTTGGCCATGACCTCTTATGTGGTCAACATGGAATTGTAGGAGTAGTTAAATATTGTTCGGAAAGTGGTCCAAACACGGGAAGTAGGTCTTGCACTTTTATTAAGATTATTTAAGGTTGAGTAATGACTTCGTAGGGTTGGTTTATGATACTTGGTGACCTTACTTGCCCATACTCGGTGTAGTTAGCTTGAATCATGTTTAAAACCATAGGCCACACTATTGTATTTAATGTATATATATCACTGTAGCATGATTATCCCAATTGTGGATTATTTGGTATATGGTTGTGTCGTATTCCCGTTGTGGATTCTCTGGTATGTTGCTAGTATTGTATTCCGGTTGTGGATTGCTTGGCATGTTGATTTCATTGTTCCCGGTGTGGATTATGTGGTTATATTGTTACCGTAAGTGAACTCATATTCATTTGGTGATATGATGCATAGTGTATTACTTAAATGTTGCATTATGATGTTGGTTGAACATGAGTATATTTTACCATGTTGCTATAGTATTTATCCCCTTTGTGGATTACTTGGTATTGTTATATTATTATCCCGTTTGGTGGATTATCTCAAGTATCTATCATGTGCTTGAGCGTGTTTATGTTCGGGTGGGTATGATGGATTTCAATCAATTATTGATTTGTTCAATAAGTGATTGAAGGTTCATCATACCGTGACCCTTCCCACTCTGTGGCCACGGGGTGGGGCTGTGCTAACGACTGTATTGACCCAAAAAGCTTTACAGACCTGTTGCGATCGTTGTAAGGAGGGACGATATTATTTTTGGATATTCTAAAATAGGTATCCTTTCTTATATGGATGGTCTGGGGTATGAGTCCTATAAGAGGTGAATGTGCTGGAGGCAATTCACCAAAGAGTGGAGTTTTACTCCCACGTTGTACGACTTATTGTTCAGACGGGAAAAAGGTAAAATGAGGTAACGTAAGGTGTTTACCGCTTTTATAATGTGTTATGTGCTACCATGCTATGTGTTGCACTTTGTTTGGCATCTTGCTGCATATCATAATAGCTCATTGAGATTTATTCTCACCCCTCTCCCTTTACTGTTTTAGATTCCGAGACAGGTGACCCGAACCCGTGAGGCCGGGGATTTCATTGTGGACTTTGCTTTTGGGGCTTGACAAGTTAAGTATAGGAGTCGGCTGTTAGGAGTATTTATTAAGTATTCCTCTTTTGTAAATTGTATGGAAAACTCTTTTGTTAAACAAGGTTAATTAAGGTTTCTAATGTAATTGGTTAGATTTCGGTTTATTAAAGTTGTAGTTGGATTTCCTTTGAGTAGGGATATTATCAATTGATTTTTATTTGGAAGTTTGAAAAGTGGTTTTCTTTTAAAGGCAAATAAATGTTTTAAAATTTAGATGGAATTTCTTAGTTTGAGCTCCCTTAGCTCGGGACACGTGTTAGGTCCCGGGTTGGGGTGCTCACAACTGCAAGAGAGCTTTGGGAATCTCTTGAAAAGAAGTACAAAACAGAAGACGCCGGCACTAAGAAATTTATTGTCGGCCGATTCCTAGACTTCAAGATGGTTGATTCCCGAACTGTAATGGATCAGTTACGTGAGTTGCAACTAATCATTGCTGACATCATTGCAGAAGGAATGCAACTCGGGGAATCTTTTCAAGTAGTTGCCATTATAGAGAAGCTACCGCCTCTATGGAAAGATTTCAAGATGTACCTCAAGCACAAGAGGAAGGAAATGAAGCTCGAGGATCTGATCGTAAGGCTAAGGATTGAGGAAGACAACCGGAAATCCGAAAGCAAGAGCGGTAGGACTACATCAGTAGAGGCAAAGGTGAACTTGGTCAAGCAAGTACCAAAGAAGAAGAGGAAGGCTACTGGGAATGCTAAAAAGGGGAACAAAAATGCCAAGAAGTTCAAGGGAGGTTGTTACAACTGCGGCAAACCTGGCCATAAGGCTAGAGACTGTCGGCATCCCAAAACAAACAACCAGAATGGCAACCGTCCTCAAGCAAATGTGGTAGAAGACAGGACTGTCCCATTAGACCTGTCAGAGCTTGATCTATCTGCCGTAGTGTTTGAAGCCAATCTTGCAAAATTGGACGATAACCCAAGGGAATGGTGGATTGATACCGGAGCAACGCGCCACATCTGTGCAGATCGAGAAAGTTTCTCATCTTATGTTCCCTGCAGTGGAAGGAAGTTGTACATGGGAAATTCTGCAACTTCTAACGTGGTTGGACTCGGCAAGGTGGTGCTGAAAATGACATCCGGCAAAGAACTCACCTTAATGGATGTTCTGCATGTCCCAGACATCCGTAAAAACTTAGTCTCCGACCCGTTATTGAATAAGGCCGGATTTAGGCTAGTGTTTGAGTCCGATAAGTTTATATTGACCAAGATGGGTCAATTTGTTGGCAAAGGGTACCTTGATAAAGGACTCTTTAAAATGAATGTAATGAACGTGTTCCGCCCAGAGGCGAAGAATAAAGATGTTGTTGCTTATTTGTCTGAGTGTTCTAATTTATGGCATGATAGATTAGGACATGTGAATCTAAATTCATTACGTAGGTTAGTAAATTTAAATTTACTTCCTAAAATGAAATTTGATTCAGAAAATAAGTGTGAAATTTGTGTGGAAGCAAAATTGACGAAGTCACCCTTCCCCACTATTGAAAGAAATACTACCCCTCTAGAATTAGTCCATACGGACATATGTGATTTGAAACTTGTGCAAACTAGAGGTGGGAAGAAGTACTTCATAACGTTCATTGATGATTGCACTAGATATTGTCGTGTGTATCTTTTGAGAAGCAAAGATGAAGCTTTAGAAGCTTTCAAAGGATATAAGAATGAAGTTGAGAATCAACTTAATGTAACAATTAAGAAGATTCGTAGTGATAGAGGTGGAGAGTATGTAGCACCGTTTGAAAATATTTGCTGGGACGCTGGCATTATTCATCAAACGACTGCTCCTTACACACCTCAATCAAATGGAGTCGCTGAAAGGAAAAATCGAACTCTTAAGGAGATGATGAACACAATGTTGATCAGCTCGGGCTTACCCGACAACTTGTGGGGGGAAGCAATCATTTCAGCTAACTACATTCTTAACAAGTTACCACACAAGAATAAAGATAAAACTCCATATGAATTATGGAATGGAAGAAAGCCTTCCTACAATTATCTTAAAGTGTGGGGGTGCCTAGCAAAGGTAGAAATACCTAAACCTAAACAAGTGCGGATAGGACCCAAAACCATTGATTGCATTTTCATTGGATATGCAAACAATAGTAGTGCATATCGATTCTTAGTGCACAAGTCTGAAATTCCTGATATAACGGCAGGAATGACTATAGAATCAAGGAATGCAGTATTCTTTGAAACTAAATTTCCATGTAAGGAAAAGAATGAAGCAAGTTCAAATAAAAGAACTTATGATACGGCTATTGGTTCTTCTCAAGAAGATGAAGAGCCAAGACGAAGTAAGAGGACAAAGGTAGCTAAGACCTTTGGTCCTGACTTTCTAACTTACATGTTAGATGATGAACCAAGGACATTGCAAGAAGCTTTGTCTAGTCCAGAAGCTCCTCTCTGGAAAGAAGCTATCAATAGTGAAATTGAAATCATACTTGGGAGATAGTAGATCTTCCTCCAGGATGCAAACCGTTGGGTTGCAAATGGATCCTTAAAAGGAAGTACAAAGCAGATGGAACTATTGACAAGTACAAAGCTAGATTGGTAGCTCAAGGGTTCAAACAAAGAGAAGGATATGACTTCTTTGATACGTATTCTCCTGTAACAAGGATCACATCCATTCGTGTTCTCATTGCTATTGCAGCTCTGCATAACCTTGAGATACATCAAATGGATGTGAAAACGGCCTTTCTAAATGGAGAATTAGATGAGGAGATTTATATGCAACAACCTGAAGGGTTCGTTGCACATGGACAAGAACAAAAGGTCTGTAAACTTGTCAAATCATTGTACGGTCTTAAACAAGCACCAAAACAGTGGCATGAGAAGTTTGACCGAACCATGTTGTCGAACGGGTTCAAAATAAATGAGTGTGATAAATGTGTATACATTAAAGGCACACCCGATGAATATGTGATTGTATGTCTATACGTGGATGACATGCTAATCATTGGAAGTAATCATGATATAATCATGAAAACCAAAAAGATGTTAAAGAAGAACTTTGACATGAAAGATCTGGGTCAAGCAGATGTTATTCTAGGGATAAAGATCTCTAGGACAGATAACGGAATTGTCTTATCACAATCTCACTACATCGAGAATGTGCTTAAGAAATTCGAAGCGTTCGATCTGTCTCCGGCTAAGACTCCGGTAGATCTAAGTCTACATTTAGCCAAAAATAAAGGTGACCTAGTATCACAATCAAATTATGCTCGAGTCATAGGAAGTTTAATGTACTTAACAAACTGTACTCGACCAGACATAGCATACTCGGTTAGTAAACCGAGTAGATTCACGAGTAATCCAAATCGAACATTGGAAAGCACTAACAAGAGTGCTTAGGTATTTAAAGCATACCATAAATCATGGATTACATTATACGAGATATCCAGTGTATTGGAAGGATACGGTGATGCAAATTGGATATCGAGACACAAAGACTCAAAATCCACAAGTGGGTATGTATTTACCATTGGTGGTGGAGCCGTGTCTTGGAAATCCTCTAAACAAACGTGTATAGCTCGTTCCACAATGGAATCAGAGTTTATCGCCTTAGATAAGGCTGGAGAAGAAGCCGAATGGCTCAGAAATTTTCTAGAGGATATTCCATGCTGGAATAAGCCAGTGCCTCCTGTCATGGTACATTGTGACAAAGATGTCGGCTATTGGAAGAGCTAAAAGCCGTATGTACAACGGAAAGTCGCGACACATACGGAGGAGGCATAATACAAGAAGACAATTGATCTCTAATGGAATAATTTCCATTGACTATGTAAAGTCAAAAGAAAATATAGCGGATCCGTTTACGAAAGGAATAAACAGAGATCAAATGTACAATGCAGTAAAGGGAATGGGGTTAAAACCCACACAATAAAAGAAGTCTATAGCGGTAACTCAACCATGATGAGTGGAGATCCCACAAACTTGGTTCAATGAGACAACTAAGTTATGGATATTCTAGTAGCACACTTGGAACTTCTTAAAACCCATTCTCAGAAGCTGCCCAAGTGCAAGAAACCCTGCTGACGTGTGGTGAGGGTAAGCTATAAAGCTTTTAATGATTCCTATACCTTAACAAAGGTGGAGTATTGCAGGTTACTCCTTATAGGAGATCACCTATATAAGTGAAGAAGTTTGGCCGCTTCTAATAGAAAACACTTATGAATCCAAGATATGGTCCAGGGCCGAATTGGACACAACGTGAGAACGAAAGATATCAGAATTGTTATCGTGTAAATGTTATTGTCTTGGTTTACACAAAACGCTGATCAGTTCAAGACATCGCGTTCACTGAGCAGCAAGTAAATCCGATAGCATCTTACTAGGGATGGTTCAAAGCCGAAAGCTACCTACCCCGATGCGGTAACAGTTCGTCGGGATTTTTCTTGAAAGTCTGCATTCATGCATTAATTTCATTCATGTGGGAGATTGTTAGAAATTGGTAGTTTTATTGGTGTTTGACCAATATTTGACCAAGTTTCTAGAATTTTCTATTTTGTAAAAATAGAAATAAGTTGCAAATAATTAATCTACATTTAGTGTAGATTAAAATGGTATATTTATTTTCTCAAAACCAATTTCGGGTGAATGAGAAATTAATGGTTAAAGTGAGCAACTTAATGTTGTTATTTGAAGAGAAGTTGGAATGGAAGAACCATATCCCACATTGCTAGGAAAAGGGAAGTTACTTCACTTTATTAATGTGAGCATCCAAGGAAGGAGACATCAAGTTAATCTCCTTGGGCCAACCTAGTTGGGCCATTGGCACAACCATGCATCCAAGTGGGCTATTGAGCTAGTTTTGTTCTAGCTCAAAATGGACCCACAACCCGCGAAGGGCGGAATGGGCGGTTTAGGGCGCACTTTGCACTTCGCACGTACGCATCGTCGCTAGGAGCTAAGGAGCCTTAAACTTTTGACGGAATTCGGCTCGGTACGGTTCAAATGGGTGTGGGCCGGCGGATGCTTGGCGTGGGATGGTTTGGGCCGAGGTTCATCATGGGCCAAGGCGGATGCTTGGCTGCTGGCTTGGTTTGGGCCGAGCTAGGGTAGCTTGGTTTGGGCCGCCTGGGTCGAATGGCAGTGGGCCGGCGGAGGTTCAGCAAAAGGGCTGGATAATCCGATTGGTCATGATGGTTGAAGAAAAGGCATGGGCGACCCATGTCTCTTGGAAGAGGCGGGTCAAGGCTGTTGGGCCGACCCAGCAGATCTCCTCCATCCAATTCGCTTAGATCCAACGGTCCAGATTTAACGGGTGCAATTTGTGTCTATTCCCAATAGACACCCCATCTCTTCAATAACTATAAATAGCACCCTCCTCCTCATTTCATTCCCATCCAAAATCATTCAAGCATTCTATTCTCTAAAGCATCCTAGCAATCATAAGTCTTGCTTTTCGAGTCCAAGAAAATCCCGAGTATTCAGTAGTTCGCCCGATAGTTTCAGAGTTGTTGTGCTGCAATCTGAAATTCCGAAAGTCGTTGTATCTTGGAGACAATTGCCGTAGACCGTGAGCACTCGTATACGGGGCAATATTGTCTTACGGAGAAAGAGTCAAACTCTTGCCTCGACTTATTTTTGAAATATAATTTTCCGTCCCGTTTCTTTTTCAAAGCTATTTTTTTAAATACACCCAATTTTTCCAACAATTTCTTTGTTAAATAATAAATCTTTCTCCTCGTTGAAAGCCGATGTTTTCTCTCTGTCGTCGTTTTCTCTTATTTGTTGAAAGTGTATGCTTGTTTGTTTGTATGTCGTTTTCCATATTTTTCAATGGCGATGAATATCACATTATTTCACAATAATGTGGATGTCATTGTTTTTATTACACAAGTTTTTTCGTGATTTTAGGATCCGGTGATCGTTTCTCGTCAAATCGGATTCTCGAGTATATCAAGTGCTCAATGCAAAATCTTATCCAAGTTAGTATCTAGGTATCAAAATTTGGTGTGGAGTTAAAAGAGATAATAAATTTTGTCTTCTTTTAACATTTTTCATTTTATTTTTAATTATTAAAAATATTTACTTAGTTAAAATATTCTAAATGTGAAACTAATTAAAAATATTAGGAAAAACGTGTTTTCTAAATATATGGTAACATTTTTTGTAAATAACTAAAACTGTTTTTTTTTTTTTAATGTATGATGACATTTTTGTAAATAATTGAAAATTCTTTAAAACGTACACAATGACATTTTTGTAAGTAACGTGAACTTTTTAACACAAACTGATACTCTTTTACACTAGCATCGACACTATTGACAAAAGCACTTCCACTTTTTCATACTAACATTAATATTGACTATATTTAACACATGCACTAACACTAACAAAAATAAATGCATTAACACTCTTTAACACTATCACTATCACTATTTTAACACTTTCACTTATAAAAACATCAAAAGCCCATTTTAAGGGTTAATAGACATCTTTTGGGCTTTTTAAATCACCTTCTGGCAATCAAAAGAGAGTTACTATTTAAACCCCAAAAAACTATGAGTATACCCCATTACTAATATCACCCCAAATAAATTGCACACACCCCTTTACTTTCCCTTTATACCCTTAATGTCATTTATTTAGGTTTTATCATCTTCCAATTCCATTTGACCGACCGGCCTATAGAGAGAGAAGAAGAAGAAAGATTTTGATGAGAGAGAAGATTTCTGATTTATAGAGAGAGAGAGAGTGAAAGAGAAGAAGAAGAACAAGAAGAACATTCAACAACAACAACAACAACAACAATGTCAAGCTTTGGTGGAAAAGGTAAGCACAAATTTCTTTTTAGGGTTTCGTTTTTTGTAATATCGTTACAAATTTAGTCAAATTGTTTAGTTTTCATGCTTGATTTCATGGAAATATTGTTGGTATAAGCTCAATTTGTAAATCCTTGATCGAAATCTGGATTTTACGTGGGTCGGCCAGTGCCTGCCGACTCTGGGTAGATAGTCGGCCAGACACGGCCGACTCTGGGCAAAAAATCCTTAAACCCCTGGCCGACTTTTGCCTCATTTTTCAGTCATACCCGGGCGACTTTTCTGTATAAAATCAACTGGTTCCTGCCGACCCTCTCATTTTTTATTTTTTATTTATTTTTTATTTTTTTTGTGTTTAGAAAGACTATGTATATGATTTTTGTCTCTCATTTTTTATTTTTTTATTTTTTTTTGTGTTTAGAAAGACTATGCATATGATTTTTGTTAATGTAGTTCTTCATTTTTGATTTTAGAAATTTTGATAATTGGCTTAGAATTGATTATTCATTTGATGTTTATTGCAGTTAAACAATTGATTAGAGGGAAAAAGACCACTGCCTCTGCCAGAAGGGAACGGGTAGAGAGGGAACGGGAAGATAGGGAACGGGAAGAGAGGTTGCGTAAGGAGATGTTGCATCGAGGAGATAGTTCAAATGCTAGACAATTTGAGCAGGATGGTGATTCTGAAACTGAGGATGAAGGTGAGAATCTGGATAGAATGTAAACATCTCCACCAAATACTAATGAAAATCAAATGACATAATGTACGAACGAGAAGAAGAAAATGAGGATGAAGAAGAAGCGGATGCGGGTTTTCCCGGTGGCCCGGTGTGTAAAGATTTATTATTATCGTATGAAAATCATGTGGCGGGATGATATGGCAAGGGCGTGATGTGCGCAACTTCAAATGTATTAACCATGTGGCGAAGTTGAAGCAATGGGAGTTGGAATTTGAGAATATGACTGCACCGGTTACGGAAATTCTAGGTAATTCAAATCTTCTTTTAGTAGTAAATGGAGTCCATGATCATTTGGACAAGACGTTGATTCGTGCATTCTCGGATCGATGGCACTTGGAAACTAATATTTTCCATTTTCCATTTGGGAAATGACGATCACCCTTCAAGATGTCTTTTGCTTGACGGGGCTCCTTGCTATCGGGCAACCACTATTGGAGAATCCTTCTTACTCTAAGGTGGGACCATGATATAATTCATCGTGTTTTAGGGGTGAATAAAAAATAGGCTAGCGAAGGCTTACTCAAGAGAGGTAGTGGAAAGGTAAGTCTTGATTGGCACGAAAGTTAAGTTCTCTCCGGAATTGTCTTCGCGACCCACGAAAAGCCGCCTCTACCGCAAAGCCTATCTTTTTTACGTGTTGGGGTGCACAATCTTTGCCGATAAGACCGGGACTTGTGTGAATGTGAGATATTTGAATTTTTTTAGAGACGAGGAAATGATAGAAAAATATGCTTGGGGTGCCGGAGCTTTAGCATACCTTTACCGGCAACTTGGAAAAGCTTCGAGGTATAATTGCAATCAGATATCTGGATACTTGACTTTACCGGTCATGGGTGTATGAGAGATTTCCGGATTTTAGATGTGATTTGAGCAAAGACCTATCTTCGTACTTCACCACTCACAAGAAGGTGGGACCCGCGGGGTCAATCTCGGGAGCGTATGCATCCGTGGAGATGAAAAGGCAACATATGGACGTACTAATGAATACGGATGTAAGTATATATATATATATATATATATATATATATATATATATATATATATATATATATAGAAATATCTAACATGTTTACTTAAACTCTCGTGAAAAGCACATTAATGATTTATATTATGTTTGTAATTGTAGGTGGTTTGGAGGCCGTATGAGAGTAATCGTGAACGATACCCTTTTCCCAAAGTTTCTCTTTATATAGGATCGATTGTTGCTGCAAATGTAATTGAACCACATCTCCCAGATCGGGTCTTGAGACAGTTTGGATACGTCCAAATAATACCATACATGCCACTATTCCATGGATTGCCTCGAGGAGATACCAAAACTTACGCGGGATGGTTCGCGAATGCACAATTATTCATTCGTTGGAAGAATGCCTTGCTTGATCTAGATGATATTGAGGAGATACGAGTACCACAAGACACTGTCAACAATTACTTACCGTGGTACTATAATGTTTCTCATCCGATTCTTATCCCCGAATCTCAAAGATCTCAAGCAGTTAAGAGGACCAATGAGGTTGGTCAGGCAAATCCTTGGAATATGTTAAAGAATGTTCGTGAGAGCATGCTGCCAATTGCTAGGAGATGGAGAAGTGGAGATGAGTCCGTGACTGCACAAGAGTTCGCGAATGTCATATTTAGAGCACTTGAAGCAACAGAATTACCATCGACTTCTCGTGGTGGTAGAAGGGATTAAATGGGATAATGGGTTGAAATTAATTTGCTTTTGTGATATATTTGGTTACGAATGTTTGTTTAATGTTATTTAAACTTAATTTTAATTTTTTTTTACTATTAATGTAAGTCGTTATGTAAACTTCTCTTTTATTGTATTAAGTTTGGGTCGATAATGCTACAACAAAGAGTCAATGTTCATCTCTCACTTATATATTAACTTTCCTAACTTCAACAACACTAATATACAAACCTTTAAAAAAAAGCATAAAATAAAAATGCTACATTACTTTTCAACTATGAATATATGCAAAAAAAAAAAAAGGAAAATTAAAGGGGTCGGCAACTAATGGCCGATTCTGGGAAAACAATGGGCCGCTACGGCCGTTGGGAAAAGAGTCGGCTGCCATCGACCGACCTTGCAAAAATGGTAGTTTTTTTTTTTTTTGGTTTCAAGATATTGTTCCATTTTAAACTCGTATTCCGTAAAATTTCAAAAAAATGTAAAGGGAACTCTTTGTGCAAGTGGGGTCGGCCACCACCGCTTGCCACGCAGGTGTAAAGTCGGCCCTCAAGGCCGACGACGTTTTCCAATTAATTCGGCCACATATGGACGACTATTTTCCTGCATCGGCCACTAGTGGCCGACCCTTGTAATTTTGATTTTTTTATGTAGTCATAGATGAAAAATAATATATCATTTTTATTTTATGTTTTTATTAAAGATTTTATGTAGTCATAGATATTTATGAAATACGGAAATTTAAATAAAAGTCTATAGAATTGATATAAACTATTTAATGTAAATGCATCATCCAACTTGATTACATCATTTAATATGAATAACATCATTTGAGTTATCGGGTACTTGTACTAGTCGATGTTGATAATAGTCAAGCCATCCAGCTGCATAATGTTGACGAAGATCATACCAATTGAACGGAAGTGGCGGTAATGGACATCCTTCCTTCAAAATCACTTGAATGTAATGATTTCCGTTGACATGTGCAATACAATACAATTTTGGCGTTGTGGGTAATGGTTTTCGTGTAGGAAGAAATGTCAAAGAGATTGAGTTGCTTAAACTCACTAATGCAACGTTCAGCATTTGCAACCGCGTATCCCATTTCTACAACATTAAACCAATATGGTGATAGGCATGGACCGTCGTACTCGCTGAGACCGTTAATGACCGCCGCCACCCTACTCGGTCCATGAATAACTTACCATATAGTTCTTGGTATCCAGCTATCTCCATGAATAACTTTCCCTCGAACCCAAGACCATTCATCTCGTCTTACGTCCAATCAACTCCGCGATACAACGGAACCCACAATTTCCATCCGCACGAACATCAATTGTTTTCTCAATATAATCGTGCATGTAAAGTGGTAGTTGATCAAGATATGGAATATCATGTTGGCCTTTTCGACGCATGGGCTATAAGAGAAATTCAAGAATGGTAAAATCAGTATAAATGACTATAATTTTTAACTATGTACATATAAATGAGCACGATAAATAGTTTAGAAAGATTTTTACCTGTAAAATTTGAGAACATTGGTTTGGAAGGGATTTGAATATAACACCGTTCTGCATGGCCTCCACATACTCAAATGCGCTAGGATCACGCTTGTGGAATTCTCAAGCTTGGCATTCTTTCCTCTAGGACGACCCTTATTATTGATTTTTACTTCAGTTCATGGGCCACTATTGTTTCGGGATAGCAGATCTCGCCTCAATTTCCGTACAATCAAATTCTTTGCAATTCTTGGTGCCGCCTCAAATCTACTATCAAGAGTATTACAACAATCTTTGTATCGGTTACGAATCTCTTCATCAATGTTATCCTCATAGCTTACTATCGGTAGGGTGTCTAGCTTACGCCAAAATGCATGAATTTTATTTAGGGGAATGGGTGACATGAATTTCACATACTCGGTAAGCTCGTGTGGACAAGGAAGTCCGCATGTCGATCTCACAAGCACAATCACACACCGACGGGTCTCGGTCACGATCAAATAGATCATTCAACGAGTTGTAAATCAAATTCAATGCACTTATAGACACACGACCCCTAATCTCGCTCCATAACGGTTGTTTGAATCTATGTTGTACCACCGTCTTGCTTTTTTCGAATGAGGCAATAATTGCAACATGAGATGACTCAATAAGTGTATGAATTTGTTTCCAACAAGTCTCAAACGCTCCCTGACTCGATTGAAGTTGTTTCTTCAACAAGGCATGTTGACTCTCCACCCTATTTGCATGAATATATACAAAACATAAGACTCTTATATATAACAAAAATAAAGTTTGATTCTCCACCCTATTAGCATGAATATATACAAAACATAAGACTCATATATATAACAAAAATAAAGTTTGATTCACGTACCTATTTGTTGTCAAGTTTTCAAAGTGTAAAACTTTATTTGTCCAAAGATGAGACAAATCTTTCTTTATATGGCACAATCCATTGTTTCATGACATACTCAACCGCGTCGTGGTAATGCTTGAAATCTTTTGGTAATCGCCGCAAACAGCCGTTGAACTCGTCTCTCGTATCGCCTTTAACCAATGCATGCCAACTCGAATGAACGACTCCCACTCCTCTTGCCTATCAAACATTTTCTTACATTTTGTCACAATATTTTTGCTAATATGCCATCGACAAAGCAAATGAGTTGTAGTTGGAAACGTCCGACGAATTGAATTCATCAAAGCCTTCTCACAATCGGTCACAATAACATTAGGAATACATGATTCGTCCATCATAGACTTCAATACTTCGCATGCCCACGTGTAGTTTGCTTCTCTCTCACCTCTAAATACACGGCAGAACTAAGAAAGTCATATTCGTTGATGTCACCCCCACAATCTCAAGCAAAGGTAACTTATACCTATTTGTCTTATAAGTGCAATCCATAAATAAAATGTTTGGAAAGGCTCTAAGCAATTTAATGATATCCTGATGAGCGAAGAATAACCGATTAACTTGGCGCCCGCTTGCATTGCCGATATTCGAAATGGTAACGATGACCATTCAATCTAAACATGAGTTGTTGCATTTGCGTACGACTCCGCTCGCTCAATTGATTTGTTCTTCAAGCGCGCATTATAGATATTTCGTATCAGTGGATTTGTTTTCCGGAAATTGCGCTCTTAAGCCACATAATATATCCTTCGGTCGGCTATTTGCATTAGACATTGCTATCACATAATCCTCCTCATCTTTTTGTAATCTTCCCGCATACGAATGACCAAGCATGTAGTCATAAATTGGATGATTGTGAACGCCGCATATCACTTTCAATTTCCATTGACCATCTTCATTCACTTGTCTAGCATTCAACTGAAACTTACAATCATATTTCTTTGTTCCACTTTTTCGTTTTTCTTTCTTTTTGCCTTTCAATTCATTTTCAATCGATTCTTGAGACGATAGCGAGATTGGCTTGTCTTTGTATGTCCCCCAACGTTCGCATACGAGCGTCATTCGAGGGTACGATCTACGGCTTCCAGGATTATCTGACCGGCCTATAATCATAACAAATCCATACTCTTCTCCCTTTTTACGTACCCAATCGAAACACGTTTCCCGATTGGAAAAATATGTAGGCACCGAAAACTCTTCGGTGTAATCTCTTAAAATAGCCTCAAAATCAATAGATTCATAGTTGTCATCATCTAATGAACACTGAAATTAAATAAATGAAACAATTAGGGAGGTTTTGTGGAAAAAATTTGGGATCGGCCAAAGGTGACTTATTTTTTGCTACAAAGTCGGCCGGGTATGGCGGAAAAATTTAAAAAAGTCGACCAACAGTGGTGGAATTTGTTCTTAAAGTCGGCCGGGTATGGCGGTAAATATTGAATATAGTCGGCCGGGTGTGGGTGTATTCTTACCCAGAGTCGGCCAGAGGTGACCGACTATAAGCCCAGAATCGGCCACTCAGAGCCGACCCCGTCAAAAATCATTTTTTTTTTTAAAAAAAACTAAATACATTAAAATGTAAATAAAGAGATAGTGTAAAGAAGATTACATTATTATTTGCTTGGATTGCCATTTCATTCATGAACTTTTGATTGGAAGAGGAGGATGGTAGTTGGGTGAAGAGGAGGATGGTAAATGGTGGAGTGGTGAATGGTGGAGTGGTGAATGGTAGTTGTGTGTGGGGGTGGTAAATGGTGGAGTGGTGAAAGAGTTAATGGAAGAGAGGAGGATGGTAGTTGGGTGAAAGTTAATGGAGGAATAGGGGAAGATGAAAATAGGGGTAAAGAAGTAATTAACCTTAATGGCATTTTTGCAATTTTTTCATTTGGAATTTACTAATAGTTTTTTGGGGTTTAAATAGTAACTCTCCAATCAAAAACATTGACACTCTCAAAACATGTACTAGCACTTTTTATTACTCATATTAGTGCTACGAATAGTGTTTTAGAGTTTTCGTTTATTAATAAACTAGTAGGTAACCCGTGCTTCGCACGGAAAGCTAATTTGTTAATATCATGATTTATTTTTTATAATATAAGTATATTATAAATGAATCAAAACATTAACATTTATAAAGTTAGAAAAATTGTGTTCAATTTTAATAACTTTATTGCACATAAGTTTAATAGGAATTGCATTGTGACTAACAATGTAGCAATTATTGCTATATTATTTTTAATGTTCATACTTTATGTCATTTATTTTTGATGTCATAATTTATGGCAGTATGCAACATTTTTTATGGACGTTAACAAAGTGAATGAAAAAACTAACGACCTATTTCTTTTCAAATTACAACATTTTAAATACAATCTAGGGGTTCCAACCCTTAACCTTCCCGAGAAAAATACGACTTTAAGCTAAATGCTCATTGGCATTATTAACTACCTACTTTGATATATATATAGTAGCTATTATGATTAACTAATATTATTAATAGTAATAGTTAACATATATTGTAACTATAATATTATTACTTAACCTATATAGTAAATTAATACTATTTATAATAATAATTAACTTATATAGTAACTATTATAGTTAACTAATACTATTAATAGTAATAGTTAACTTATATAGTAACTATTATAGTTAACGATTAATAGTAATAGTTAACTTATATAGTAACTATTATAGTTAACTAATACAATTAATAGTAATAGTTAACTTATATAGTAACTATTATAGTTAACTAATACAATTAATAGTAATAGTTAACATATATAGTAACTATTATAGTTAACTAATACAATTAATAGTAATAGTTAACTTATAAAGTAACTATTATAGTTAACTAATACTATTAATAGTAATAGTTAACATATATAGTAACTATTATAGTTAACTAATACTCCCTCCGTCTCAATAGTAGCTTCCCATTTTGTCATTTTGGGTGTCCCGTTAATAGCTTTCACTTTCCTTTTTTGGCAAAGGAATCTTTACTATTCCCTCCACTCATTCTCTCTCCTACATTATTTTAATACTCACAACACCATTATAATTTACTATTCTCTCCACTCATTCTCTCTCCTATTTTTAAATTATACTCACAACATTTTTTTTCCTCCCATTTTCTTAATTTGCATGCTTGGCAAAAAATGAAAAGCAATTGTTGGGACGGAGGGAGTACTATTAATAGTAATAGTTAACTTATGTAGTAACTATTATAGTTAACTAATACAATTAATAGTAATAGTTAACTTATAAAGTAACTATTATAGTTAACTAATACTATTAATAGTAATAGTTAACCTATATAATAACTATTATTATTAACTAATAGTATTAGCTAATAAGGAGAATACTAAAAGTCATATAGATTTTGGGATAGTGATGACGTGACTTCTCCAAAATCAAGAGTTTGCCTAAACTTGTTCACGTGGCGAAGCTATAACCCTCCTCACCAACTTTAATATATATATATATATAGATTTCGGATATTTACGATACTGCGAGCTAGCGTTTTAAATGAAGTTTCACTCATATACAAGAATATCACCGCATTTAAAAAATAAGTTTCTTGTATTTACAATTGTGCCATCGTAATTTGAAAAACCCGTTTTTTCTAATTAAAAATGTGTGGGGGCATATTTGTAAATAAACAAAACTTTTTAAAATTATGATATATCTTTAGAGTCGGTCTCTGAAAAAACACGTTTCTCCATAACTTATGGAGAAACATGTTCTGGATATCCAGAAGCTTTAGAATGGATATCCAGAAAAAAAGATTTGGGGCCAAGGCCAAATTCTAAATTTCTGAATATCACTTTCATAAGGTTCTGGATATCCAGAACATTGAATATTGATATCGAGAAGCCTTGGGACGGATATTCAGAAAAAAAAAGATTTGAAGCCAAATCCAAGGCCAAGACCAAATTTATGATTCTGGATATCACTTTTATAAGGTTCTGGATATCCAGAACATTGAATATTGATATCCAGAAACTTTGGAACGGATATTCAGAAAAAAAGATTTGGGACAAAGGCCAAGGCCAAATTTCTGATTCTGGATATCACTTTCATAAGGTTCTGGATATCCAGAAGCCTTGGGACTGATATCCAGAAAAAAGAGTCGTGCCATACTTATGGAGAAACGTGTTCTGGCCTGCATTGTCGCGCGACAAGTTGGGCCCCGTTTCTTCATAAATTATGAAGAAACGCATTTTCCCCAGATTTTACGATATCTTTATGTAAATAACCGAAACTTGTTAATACGTGTTATGAAACACACATTATTTTTATAAATACCCAGAATGGATTAAAACTCCAACACTTATTAGTTTTATCATTGACACTCTTTGTATGATACCTCTTTCCGTCCCCGTTTAAATTTCCACAAGATTTTGGGGGAAACTAGTTTCTCCTTAAGTTATAAAAAGTCCTGTTTTATAAACTGTTCCTAAATATTCACTAACTACTTACAAGTAGAAAAAAAGTGGACTTTTTATAATTTATGGAAAAACTAGTTTCTCCCAAAACTTGCTCTTAAATTTCTTAGTTTATCCCAGTAGTTCAAGATTCTTAATATTTTGGTATTATTATGATCAAGGATCTTTTAGTATCCTAATGAAAATGTAAAATTTATAATGGTAAATCAATAAAAGTTTTAGATTTTCATTTGATTATAGTTAAATTAACCACTACTTAGTGCTCAAAAATATTTCATACAAAAAAATAATAATAAAACAAGAATCTTAAAATGAGAGGAAGGAGTATCATATTAGATGTCACTCGTGATCCAACGACTTAACATTATTCATAGCATCATAATGATGTATAATTATGTCACCTAATAATTCATAATTGTTGAATATGGAGTAATAAATAACACACTATATAGTAAACAAGATTGGTACTCCTTTGAGGTGGTTTAAATTTCTTAGTTAGTTTGACTAAGACAAAAATGAGTCAAGAATAAAGAACCTTAAACTAGGCCAGGTTAGGTTAGGTTAGGGGACATCTTTTACCTTCTTGTCTTTGGCGAGATAACACCATACACTTATACTCCCATCGAAAAAGTGAAGTTGTCTTTAGGCAACTTTACTCCAAGCGAGTTACCACATGAGCATTATAATAGTACAAAGTATAATAACAGCAAAACAAATTTGAGTCATAAAATTTCATACTTTCATTTTATTCAAAATATTCGAAACATGTATAACTTCCATTCATGAGTAAAAACTCCATATATTCATTAGAATTACTATTGAAAGGATTCCAATAAGAATAATTTTAAATAGACAAATTACCCTTATCTCTTCAATGATAATATCGCTTGAGGTGATCTACACTCCACGCGTTCGGGACATCTTTGCCGCCTTCTTCCTTCAAATTATATGTCCCTTCTCGCACAATCTTAGCAATCTGAAAAGGACCCTCCCATTTTAGATCTAATTTTGCAAATCCCGCCGTTGTAGTCCCGGCAACGGAACCAATTGATGTTGCCAGGAATTTCCTCAAGCAGCAACACGACCGTTGTAGTCCAATCGTGATAACTCCGGCTCCTTCTTCTCGCCTGCACACCACAGCAAAGTGATTAATCCCGGGGCGACTCCGGCGTAAGCCCCTCCGGCGTGAGGATAAGTGTTTGTCTAAGCAAAGAAAATCTGAAAAATGGGAAGGGTGTTTCGTGTGTGTGGGTGAACGTACCTTGACAGGGATGACAATCCCTCATATATATACCCCTTCCCTCGTGCCATGCACATGTTACCCTCACGTGCCCATCTCGTGCTACGGTTACCCTCTCATTTCATGCCTCATTCCACGTGTCATCATTCAATTGGGCAATCGCAGGAATAAACTCAAAGCATGTGATGCTTTTTCTCTGACACAAATCACTTTTCCCAATGTCAAACCGTTCTAGTGGATCCCATTTCATAGATATTTATATGCCACCTCTTACGTGTCGCACCTGCTAGAATCTGTCTCTCGCCGAATACAGCTAACAGAGGTTCCTGTCGCCTCATTCTATTATCTCGCTGGCTTACCTTATTATCTTGCTGCTTATCTTATATCAATATCTCGTCATTCTCCTCACATTATCTCGCTTTCGCTACCTTGAGCTTCCCTTTCATTGAATTTAGCGGGATATCTTCCGACATACTTTCCTGCGAACCATACATGGGCTACCTTTATCACTATCTTCTTCTTGGGCCTTGTCTCGCTTTGGGCCTACTTGATCATTTTCCGCTTATGGACTCAGTCCAGGCCCAACCATTATTTTTGGGCAGCATCAGAAGCCCCTAAGTTTGAGGCGAGATTCATTTATGGTCTCGCCAAAAACTTGAAGTTTACAGTCTCCATGCTCAGCGACACACAGTTCCTTCTCCAAGAAGCCTGAACGTTGGTGATCCCCATCTACACACGTGTCATCTTCCTGGCGAGCCCCCAAAATTTAATGTGCCGTCGTTTGGGAAATGTGCCAACTAATGAGAGGGAAAATTTAAATTTTTACCTTAACCGTCCCATTAAATCAATTCATCCCCTTTTTTCATCTCTCATATAAATACCATCCTTCATCCCTCAATTTCTCTTTTTACTCTTTGTGCTCTTACTCAGTTAACCCAAATTTCGGCAACCCAATCCGTCCATTCCGACGAACTTTTCTCCCACTTCCACCGTTCTTTTTCTAATTTGACCAGAAATTTGTTTCTTGGATCATATTTCGTTCATCATTTGCTATTTGAAGTTGATTTGGAGTTCCTTTTCCTTGTTTTCCAGAGATTCGTACCCTATTTTCGGCGTCTCTTCGTCTCTTCTGGTGGCCCTTCCTATTTTCCGACCAAGATCTTCTTCTTTACCAGGTAATTCTTTCAAAACCCTTCATATTCTTTAAACCCTCAAGTTTTGATCTTTCATTTTTTTCCCAACTATTTGAGTTTTGTTGTTATTCCCTTTTGTTCCTTCAATTTTTTCCCAAATTACCCTTCATGGCGAGATATAAGAACTGTGCTAGGCGGGTCAAGTATGGTAGATGTCAAGTCTCAGTCGGTTTATACAAACGCCTGCGAACTACTTGGGCGAGATTGCCCAAGGCTGACATAGTTAGGTTACTTGTTGAAAATTGGGTAGATCCCTTAGTAATTGATTCTTTTGAGATCCAAGGCCGCTTCTTTCTTCCCCCTTCAGCCCCTATATCCCACATTTTTACTTTCCATAAAGAATTAGTCCGATTTATAAAAGATAAGTATGATCCCAATTTAAGCGATTCATCCGAATCCCATTGTGTCGCTGACCCTTTTTCAAAACGTAGGATGCATTATAAATCTGTCCTTTCTTCTTCTTCTTCTTCTTCTAGTGATCATAGCGAGATGGCTGATGAGGTGACTTCTTCTCCCGCCGCGACATCCAACAATCCCCCTTCCACTGGGGTTCAAAATCTAAATTTAACCGAAGGTAATCTTTTTACCAATCCCGCTCATGCTGAGGCGGGATCTTCTCTCGCTCCAGACACAAGTTCCCTCATACCTAACCCCATTACCACTTGGCACACTCTTTACAACATAGACCATTCCATTTATCATATCTCCGATTACCAAGGAGATACCTCTCTCGCCAACTTAAGAGAAATGCAGGATGGCATAGTGGTTTTCCCTTCCCAACTCAAGGCGGGCATTAGAATTCCCCTAGATCCCTTTCTCTATGAAGTCTTATATAAAGCCCAAGCCATGATTACGGAGATTCACCCCAATGCTCTTAGGATCATTACTAGTTTCATTGCTATCTGTCGCGCCTTACGGAAGGAACCCACTGTCACATCTCTAGTCACTCTATTCAAAGGATACAAGCAAACCACAAAGCTTGATGACGAGACAGAGGAAACCCGCCTTTCCCTTCAATACCAACGGGGCCCCAAAATCCTTACTCCCTTGCCAGCCAAAGTTCACGAATGGTTGAGCGACCCACTTTTCGTTGTTTCTCGCGTAGGATGGTCTCATCCCGCCGATCTTCACCCCATTAAACCTCAAATTGAAACCCGTGATGCTTCAGTTGTTGGTGACAATGCCCTTTGAGCCGCCATTTGTGCTCTTGTTGCCCTTCCCGCAGATTCCCCTGATAATACACCCTTACCTCTCATTTCTTGGAGAGGCATTTTGCGAAATAGAGAGCTGCTTGATCAAGTTGGGATCGCGGATAACTTGCCTCTCATCCCGCCGCGGGTTCCAATAGTTCATACATATTTTGATGGTTGGGAGCGACATTCAGACAACAAGTATGCTCACGAATGTCAATCGTGCAAGGGTACTCGTTGTTGTCCCGCCATGAATGCAGTTAATTGTATGTCTCTTTTTAGCCTTCTCTTCCTTTCAATTTGACTTACATTTGAATAACTCTAACTTTAAATTTTCTTCTCTTTGTTTCCAGATCATCGAGCTAAGACAATGGCCGCCAGCTTGCCAATCTCGAAACTGACAAGAGAAGGAAGAGAATTGCCAGCGCCCGAGATCATGCTCTTGCCATCCTTCCCGCTAATCTGCCCTTGCCTCTATCCCGCGACGGGACTGATAAGGAAGAGATTGCCTTGGAAAAATCCCAAGGTTCATCCAAGGCTAGGGCTAAGCCTACTAACCCTGACACCAGATCAAAGCGACAGAAGAGAATTGCTGCGGTTTCCACCAGTGTCGCTCCTTCTGCTCAGGAATCTATCCCGCTAAACCCTGCTACTACTCAAGTCCTTCCATCTACTGAAGGCAATCTCCCGCCAAGCATCATCCCGCCGACCAATGACGCCCCTGTGGCAGAAACTGTTGAGGTTCCCCCTTCTAGCTCTGTTCAAACTACTTCTCCAACTCCTGCTGATGGCGCCGTGGAGCCCATTCATGATGATGTTCCTCCTCCATCTCGCGAGGTTGAAATTTTTGACTTAACCAATACTTCTAACTTGCCCCCAACTCCTCGCGACCCACATATTCCTGCCAGTCTCCCTGTTCCCAGCTGGCTTCAAGACAACTTTGTAAAGCCCACTGATTTTGACGGGCTATATGAATTATGAAAGGAAGCCTCCAGAGTCCCTCGCTTGACTGGACTTATTCATGAAACTCGCAGCGTCGAAGAGTGTTTGTAAGGCAGTTCTGCTCTAATTCGCGCTAGCGACCCAGTTCAGGCGAGACAAGTGACTAACATGGATGTGGACCATGCCACTTGTCAAGCTGGAATTCACTTTTCCTTGGTATGTCGCTCTTCCTTTCCTTAATCAATTGTGACTTGATTCATTTTTGTCCTTAACTTATACATTGCTTTTTCCTTAGCTTGGAGCTTCCATAATGGGCATAAGCGAAAAAAACACCCGCCTTACCAAAGATCTGAATAAGCTAGACATTGCCAATCAAATTCTGCGAAAAGACAAAGATACCCTTCGCGGTCGGATCAGCAGGCGGGATGCCACTATTACCAACTCGGAGGGAGAGCGAGATACTTTAAAAGCTGACTTAGCCGCTTCTCAAACTCAACTCGACAATGCTAAAGCTGATCTCAATAATGCCAACACTGAGATAAATACTGCCAAGGATGATGTCACCAAGCTAACGAGCGAGAATGAGACTTTGAAAAAGACTCATGCCGCTGATGCTCAATTCTTTCAAAGCGAGATAGCTAAATTGCGGGAAGAAATGACTGGGAAGATCGCTGAAATTACTTCTCTTAACGCTGATGTAGCCAAGCTTAAAGATGACCTCCTCGACATCGGCGATCAAACTTCCTTACAAGTCCTGCGAGCTGCTGCTGCTGATGCCTCCAAAATTCTCGCCATCACTATTGAGCGGCTTGCCAAATGGGGCTCAGAGCCAATCTTTAGCGAGGTATGCCGCCGTGGACATTCCCTGGTTCCTTTTTCACCTGAAGAACTTAAAGACCTTACTGATTAAGATGCATTATTGGGTAAGGCTCCCTGGAATCCCGCTCCTATTCAAGTTCCAAACATTCTCGCTTTATGGGGTGATCAGCTTGAGCTCAAACACAAACTTTTAGATGACGCAAAGAATCTCGCCCTGGCGGCCTCAAGCTCTACTCAACTTGTGCCATCAAACGAGCTTGATGTTTAACTTGTTTCTGTGTTTGCACTTGTTTTCTTCTTAACAACTTTTGTGTAAGTCGCCTGGATGGCAAAACAATTTACTTCTTTTATTTGGGCCTGTGTGCCTTTAAACAATGTATATTCGCGGCCTTCGAGCTTGCCCTTTTATCTTTATGCTTTGCTTCGTTATCATACCTTGCTTTTGCTACTTTGTATTGATAGTTCATCAAAAATCAGCATTTTGCATAACAGGTACCCCATACTTATACTCCCATCGAAAAAGTGAAGTCGTCTTTAGGCGACTTTACTTACCGTTCATATAACGCGGCTTATATTGTCGCTGATCTTTGTCTTTCTTTACTCCCTCCTTGCTTTTTTCATGATTCTTACTTAGAATAATTTCCTTCCTTTACGCCTCAATGTCTTTACATGCCTTAAAGGCGAGATATGCTTTTCTTCCTTGAGCCACATCTTTTCGTACCATTCAAGCGAGATATATTTCTCTTCCCTTTAGCGACATCTTTACATGCCATTCAGGCGAGATGTGCTTTCTTTCATGCATGCCGCATCTTTACATGCCATTCAGGCGAGATGGGCTCTTCTTTCCTTTAGCGACATCTTTACATGCCGTTCACGCGAGATGTGCTTTCTCGTTTATAGTCGGTATAGACTTTCTCGTTTATAGTCGATATAGACTTTCTCGTTTATAGTTGATATAGACTTTCTTGTTTATAGTCGATATATACTTTCTCGTTTATAGTCGATATAGACTTTCTCATTTATAGTCGCATCCATATACATGCCATTCAGGCGAGATGGGACTTTCATGTTTATAGTCCGTAGACTTTCTCTTTTATAGTCCGTAGACTTTCTTTTTTATAGTCCGTAGACTTTCTTTTTTATAGTCCGTAGACTTTCTTTCCCTTACAATTTCATGCGGCTTACAATTTGTTTTGATAATTCATCAAAAACCTTTTACCTTCTTGTCTTTGGCGAGATAACACCATACACTTATACTCTCATCAAAAAAGTGAAGTTGTCTTTAGGCAACTTTACTCCAAGCGACATACCACATGAGCATTATAATAGTACAAAGTATAATAACAGCAAAACAAATTTGAGTCATAAAATTTCATACTTTCATTTTATTCAAAATATTTGAAACATGTATAACTTCCATTCATGAGTAAAAACTCCATATATTCATTAGAATTACTATTGAAAGGATTCCAATAAGAATAATTTTAAATAGACAAATTATCCTTATCTCTTCAATGATAATATCGCTTGAGGTGATCTACACTCCACGCGTTCGGGACATCTTTGCCGCCCTCTTCCTTCAAATGATATGTCCCTTCTCGCACAATCTTAGCAATCTGAAAAGGACCCTCCCATTTTGGATCTAATTTTGCAAATCCCGCCGTGGCACCCTTAATCTCGCGGCTCCTCAGCACCCAATCTCCTACACTGAATGACCTTTTGTTCACCCTTTTGTCGTGTTGTGCCTTCATCCTCTGCTTATAGTTGATCATTCTCAATCTCGCTCTAAGCCTCTTTTCGTCACATAAATCTAACTCGCTGCACCGTCTGTCGCCATTCATTATTTCATCATAATAGGTCACCCTATGAGTAGGCAAACCCATCTCTGCAGGAGCCATTGCTTCAGAGCCATAAGTCAATGCAAACGCCGTCTCGCCTGTTGATCCCTTTACCGTCGTTCTGACATACCACAAGGCCGTAGATAACTCCTCCAACCAAGCACCTCCCCTTTTCTCTATATTTTTGCACAAAATTTCCAGGACTTGTTTGTTGGCGGCTTCTACTTGCCCATTACATTGCGGCCTATAAACTGCTGACTGCCAGTGTTTGATATTAAAGTTCGAGCAAAAACCGTGAAACTTTTTCTTGAACTGCGGCCCATGATCAGAAATGATTGCTCGCGGCATTCCATGGCGACAAAGGATCTCCTCCGTTACAAATCTGATTATCTGGTCCTCAGTAGTGGAAGTTAATGCTCTGGCCTCTGTCCACTTTGTGAAATAATCAACAACTACCACAACCATTTGAGCTCCTCCTTTGGCTTTGGGGAAAGGCCCTATGAGATCAATCCCCCACATATCGAAGGGCCATTAAGCCGCTACATTAGGTGTCTGTTCTGTGGTGGGCTGTCTAGGGATATTTGCATGTCGCTGGCATTGATCGCATCTCCTCACATACTCTTCCGCATCCTTCTTCAACGTTGGCCAATAATACCCATGAACCATAATCTTATTGGCCAAGGTTCTAGCTCCTGGATGACCACCACAGACTCCCTCATGTACTTCAAATAAAACTTCATCAACTTTGCCTGGCTCCACACATCTCATCAAAGGCCGCGAGAAAGATTTGCGGTATAAAATTCCATCCTGCACAGTAAATCTTGGCGACATTCTTTTAACAATTTTTGCCTTGTCTTCATTTTGGGGTAATTCTTCTTTCTCCAAATAATCCCTCATCTCGCTAACCCAATCTTTCTCGCCTACTTCCACCTCCATAATCAGCGTCCTATCATATGCCGGCTCTTCCAAAAACTCCACCACTATCTTCTTAGGCAATTCTTCTATTTTGTCGCAGGCGGCCTTACTCAACACGTCAGCCCTCTCATTCTTCTCTCTATCTATCTGCACTAATTCCCAATAACTGAAGCTTTGCAAAATCTGTCTCACCATATCAAAATACTTTGCCAGTGTTGGATTCACCACCCCATATCTGACTTTCACCTGGTTAACAATTAGTTGGGAATCAGAATAAGCTATTACTTGCTTGACACCTATATCTCGGCACAACTCCAATCCTGCCACCAATGCTTCATATTCCGCTTGATTATTCGACATATTAAATTTGAACCTCAAAGCCTTCTCATATTTACAATCTTCTTCAGGTGAACTCAGCGATATTCCTGCTCCTCCTTTATCCTTGGCGGAAGACCCATCCACATAAAGCTCCCAACATCCCGCTGGCCTTTCTCGCACTTCTTCAGTTTCAGGATCCTGCGACTTGGCTTTCCACTTCTTAACCCCCTGAGTTTCGATCTCCTCTCTCTCATAAGTGAATGAGGTTTCAAGTATAAAATCCGCCAGTGCCTGCGCCTTAATGGCCTTTCTTGCCTCATACTGAATGTCGAATTCTGTTAATTCAATTGACCATTTGAGGAGCCTTCCCACATTGAATCCGAACAGCTGCAAAATCTTCCTCAAAGGAGCATTGGTCAATACGGTGACAGGATGGGATAGAAAATAGGCTCTCAACTTTCGAGTCGCGATCACCAGGGCATAGGCCAATTTTTCCGCATTAAAATATCTCGCCTCCACTTCACTTAAAGCTTTTGATACATAGTAAACCAGCTTCTGCATGCCGCCCTCTTCTTTTATCAACACTGCCGCCACCGCGAGATCAGAAGCCGCTAGATACACATACAAGTGATCACCTTCTTCAGGACTACACAAAATTGGCGGCTTTCCCAAGTATTCCTTCACCTTCTGTAAAGCTTCCTCGCATTTCTCATCCCAAGAGAATTTTTGATCCCCCTTCAATACTTTGAAAAATGGTAAACACTTTTCCGCCGACCGCGACACAAAACTCCCCAATGCTATCACCCTCCCATTCAACCTTTGAATCTCCTGAATTGTTCTGGGCGACTTCATATCTATTAAAGCTTGAATTTTCTCCGGATTGGCTTCTATGCCGTGACGATTTACCAAGATCCTAAAAACTTTCCCGCTGTCACCCCAAAAGTGCATTTACTTGGGTTTAGCTTCATTGAATTTTTCCTCAAATTTTCAAAGGTCTCCGCGAGATCCACCAAATGATCTTCCCCCTTGGTTTTGATCACCATATCATCAATATAGGCCTCAACATTCCTCCCAATTTGCGACTTGAACACCTTATTGACCATCCTCTGATATGTCGCCCCGGCATTCTTTAAACCAAAAGGCATCATCTTATAACAAAAATTGCCAATGGGGGTTCTAAACGCTGTTTTAGCCTTGTCCTCCTCAAGCATCTTGATTTGATGGTATCCCGAATACGCATCAATGAAACTAAAAACTTTGTGTCCAGCAATCGAATCCACCAATCTATCAATTTTTGGCAAAGGATAACAATCCTTGGGGCAAGCTGTATTCAAGTCTGTAAAATCAATGCACATCCTCCATTTCTTATTCGCCTTGAGCACCATAACTGGGCAAGCTAACCACACTGGGTAAGTAATCTCTTCTATTATCCCGGCCTTTAACAGCTTCTCTACCTCTCCAATCACCGCCTTCTCCTTTTCCGCTGAAAGGTATCTCACCTTCTGCTTGAAGGGCTCTATATTTGGGTCAGCATTCAAACAATGGAGGGCAACGTTCTCATCTATGCCTCACATGTCTTCTGGTTTCCAAGCAAACACATCAACACTATCCCGCAAAAATTCGACCAATCTATCCCGCTCTTCCTTATTCAATTGCTTCCCAATTTTGATTTTTTGCTCGGGATATTCATCATTAATAATTACCTCTTCCAACTCTTCCGCATCCTGAATGTCTGGCTCATCTCGCATTTGCAGAGTATCTACCTAGGGATGGCAACGGAGCGGGTTCGGGACGGGTTCTTCATTTCCCAAACCCGCCCCTATAGTCATCTACCCTTTCCCGAACCCGCCCCGCCCCGCCCCGTTACTTGCATAACCCGAGCCCGCCCTGCCCCGCCCCGTCACGATAGTCAACCAAAATAAAAGTTTGAACAACCCAAAAATTTAAACCAAAAATTTAAACAGAGAAGAGAACAGGAAAAGAACATATTTGTCCACAATGAGAATCCTAATAAGGTCCACAATGAAAATGAAAAAGAAAATGAGTTTACAGAAACATAGTTTGGTACTTTGGTTACAACTCTTAATGCAAATGAAAATGAAAATGAAAACATTGTTTGGTACTTTGGTTACAACTCTTAATGCAAATGAAAACATATTACAGTCAGGTAAGGGTATTTTTGTAATTTCCTAGCTAATCGGGGCGGGTTCGGGGCGGGGCGGGGGTAAACCCGAACCCTATAAAAACTCGGCGGGTTTTCAATTTTGGATCCCAAACCCGGCCTATTAGGGTCGGGTCTTTTCGGGTTCGGATAGGGTTTCGGGTTTTTGCCATCCCTATATCTACCTCCATCTCAGTCGCCTTTCTTTCATTTACACATCTCTTGCCACCTTTGTCGTTGCTATCACCCTTTTTGCTCCCAACGAGCGACACACCTTCAGGTGTTTCTACCTCAATTTCTTCACATTCTTCACTATCCGAATCAACTATCTCTTCAATACGGGGTTCCTTCATTTCAACAAATTCTGCGGATCTTGACCATGCCATCTCGGCTCGCATTGTAACCAATGCCATCAAATTCCTTTATGATCTTTCCTCCACCATCTCTACTTCTGCATCCCACTCATTACTCTTTTCTCGTAGCACTTCCTCTTCCGCCCTTTCATTAATAACAATGATCACCGACTTATTCCTCATGCTTTCTGTTTCCTCCCAGTCATCACACCCTCCTAAGTCGGTGATCATGTTGATTCTCGCATCTCGCACCATCAAAGCCATGAAAAGTGAACTGGTGCTCGCCCTTGCCGCCGTTTGCATCTCAATCTTCCTTTGAATTACCTCCTTAACTTCACTCTTCAAACAAGCAATTCCTTTTGGAGTTAGGAATTTGACTCGCTGATGCGGGATGGAAACAGCCATTTCAAATGTCTGCATAAACGGGATACCCACAATGGCATTGTAAGGCGACACCAAATCAATCACCATGAACTCAACAGTACGAGTTCTCACCATCTCGCCTTCTCCTATCTCCACTGCCAATGAAATTGTTCCCTTGACCCGCACAGTATGGTTTGTAAATCCCTCCAAAAATCCCTTGTATGGCACCAGATTGGCCTCAGTATATCTCATCTTCTTGAAAGCTTCATAATAAAGAATGTCGCGACTTGCTCCTGAATCTACTAATACTCTGTGCAAAATACTATTCCCTGGAGCAATTGAAATCACCATTGGTTGACATCCATGGCTTGGAGTTAAAGCCAATTATCGCCTTGAAAAGCTAATTATCCTTTCTTCACTTGGCGGGTAAGCAGGGATATGGCAAGTGTGTGACAGGGACATAATCTGATTACTTAGACAAGTAATACTCACCGGTTCATGAATCACCATAATTTCATTTATGTCGCCATTTCCTCCACGAGCTTCTACATTTTGTTCGGGCATTACATACTCCTGCAACTCACCCCTATCAATTTTAGACTGAATCACCTTCTTCAAGTTATAACAATTATCTGTATCATGCCCCCTATCCTGATGATAGTTACAATACTGACTCATGTCTCTTCTCCCTCTATCTGTCATCTCGAATGCCGCTGGAAGCTCAACAGCTCGCAAAATTTCACTCGGCCTGGCATTCAATCTCGCAAATCTGATTATCCTCCTTGTCCCGTGACCTCCAGCGCGGCCTCCACCTCTGCCGCCACCTTGATTACCTCGACCTCCCCCTTGAATCGCATTTTCATCTTTAACATACTCAATTATGTCCTTAACACTTTTCCTCGAAGTGTTAGATGTTCCTTCTTCAATGTCTTCTCCTCCACAATACGCCTTAACCCGCTCATATAGCTCGCCCAAAGTCGTTGGCAACCTCATTCTCAACTCCCTTTTAAAAGATTCTGATATCAGGCCAGACATATACATCACAATCACGTACTTGGGTTCTATCTCGGAAATTTGGTTAGCAATCAACAAAAATCTGTTGGTATAGGTTATCAGACCCTCTCCTGCTTTCTGTTTAATCCCAATCAATTCATGTAATACCACCGGCTGAGTCCCCACAGCTCCAAATCTCGCCAAGAACTTCCTTTTGAAATCTTGATATCTCAGAATAGAGTTAGCGGGTTGCTGCATGAATCAATCTAAAGCTTGAAGCTCCAAGGTGCTGGCAAAAGTTTTGCACAGCAAGGCATCATCCTTGGTTAATATCGCCATCGTGACTTCAAATCCCGCGACATGTGTCCTGGCCATGGTTACTCCCGCATATTTAGTCAATGTGGGTAAACGAAACTCTGGAGCGGGCTCCGCCTCCTGAATATACTTGGCAAATGGAGCGACAAACGAATCCTTCTCGCTATCAATTACACCGCCCTTTTCCAACTCCGCCAACCTTCTCGCCATCTCGGCCATCTGTTTCTTTAATCCATCTTCCTCTCCAAAGCGGCTTACTCCCGCACACTTTCCCTTCTCTAGCTGCTTAGATTTCTCGCCCCCTCTAGAAGCCTTCAATTCTTGATCTCCATATCCTTCTTCATTTGAAGCAGTGTCATTCTCATCATTTTCACAATAAAAAGACGAAATTTGTGATGTATGCGGCCAATGATACACTTTGATTTTTCGCCCATTCTCCATATACTCCCCGGCTTTCCGCTTCTGCGGCCCATCCAATCTCGCCTCGATCTCCTTATGCTTTTCGGGCTCTGTCTCCTTTTGTCGCTCACCATCATCCAGCACAATTATTCCTTTGTCTGCCCCCTTATTCCCTTCATCTACTGCCTTCAATAAACCCTGCGGGATAGGAGTAGGCTTCTTCTTCAAAGTCATTAATCGCTTGTTATTCTCCAACAACTGTAAAATTAAGTTGTTGTGAATCCTCAAACTTTCCTCCTCCACGTCCACCTCATCTTCTGGCTGTGGCGACATTACGTTTCTTTCTCTCCCGTCTCCAGTAACCCGCTCTCTCTCTTCTGGAATAACCTGCTGCGAGGGAGAAGTGTCTTTCGCCCCAGCTGTTCCCATAGTTCCCATTCCTAGGATGGGCGGGATAAGGCCCCTTCCCGCCATTGCCTTCTGACCAACTATGCCTTTTTCAGGAGTTGCCATTTCTTACCACCCACGTAATCAAAAGTGATGAACCCAAGCTTTGAAGATCTGCAAATCTTATGAAGATTTGAAGATCTGAACCCAGAAACTTGAAGATGCTCTTCCTCCTATTGCACTTTATCAAGCACAATCCCAATCAACTTCACCAATTTCACCCAATCACCAATTCACAAACACGAAAACTTGACAAAATCAAATGAACTCCCACAAAACCAAAACCCAGAAACGCCAAAAATTTCAAAACACCAAATTCAAACAGACGTTCGAATGAACCTCCACGAACACCACAAAATCCACCTCAACCCAGATCAATACTTCTCAATCAAAAATTGCACCCAAACACCCAAACAATATCAAAAACCACGAAAACTTCAATCCTCCAAAACTTATGAATAGCAATCAACTCCGAAAAACAATCAACAATCAACTTAATAAGAAAAACAGCTTTCAAATTGTATACAACACCAAAATCAATTCCGACACAGACTAACCCTCCAGATCTATAAACTGCACCCCAATCTTACCAATCCACTGTCGGTAAACCTTCAACTGATGAAGAGAATCAGGTCCCGGCAATGGAACCAATTGATGTTGCCAGGAATTTCCTCAAGCAGCAACACGACCGTTGTAGTCCAATTGTGATAACTCCGGCTCCTTCTTCTCGCCTGCATACCATAGCAAAGTGACTAATCCGGGGGCGGCTCCGGCGTAAGCCCCTCCGGCGTGAGGATAAGTGTTTGTCTAAGCAAAGGAAATCTGAAAAATGGGAAGGGTGTTTCGTGTGTGTGGGTGAACGTACCTTGACAGGGATGACAATCCCTCATATATATACCCCTTCCCTCTTGCCATGCACATGTTACCCTCATGTGCCCATCTCGTGCTACGTTTACCCTCTCATTTCATGCCTCATTCCACGTGTCATCATTCAATTGGTCAATCACAGGAATAAACTCAAAGCATGTGACGCTTTTTCTCTGACACAAATCACTTTTCCCAATGTCAAACCGTTCTAGTGGGTTCCATTTCATAGATATTTATATGCCGCCTCTTACGTGTCGCACCTGCTAGAATCTGTCTCTCGCCGGATACAGCTAACAGAGCTTCCTGTCGCCTCATTCTATTATCTCGCTGGCTTACCTTATTATCTTGCTGCTTATCTTATATCGATATCTCGCCATTCTCCTCACATTATCTCGCTTTCGCTACCTTGAGCTTCCCTTTCATTGAATTTAGCGGGATATCTTCCGACATACTTTCCCGCGAACCATACCTGGGCTACCTTTATCACTATCTTCTTCTTGGGTCTTGTCTCGCTTTGGGCCTACTTGATCATTTCCCGCTTATGGACTCGGTCCAGACCCAACCATTATTTTTGGGCAGCATCAAAAACATTTGAACTCCATGAAAATTTCATGGCGACAAACTTCAATAATACAACATAAGATAAACTAGATGAAGATAAATATCCTGTTTGTATTCAATTTCTCCACTATTTACAAACTTCAATAATACAAAATTAGCAGAACCTGCAATAAATGCTCAAAGAAAAATGCATGGCAGGAACAGCTATACCTTCGAAATCACTTGAACCATAAATCTAGTACGAGGCTATACAATGCATTGGACCACAGCAAGAACATTACTTGAAAATTCTTTATTCATAACCTACCCTTCTCTGAATAACTATATATAGAGAGCACTAGCTAGCTTTAGATAGACCACTGCAAGAACCTTATTTGCAAATTCTTGATTCAACATATTATTGAGCATCCATGTCTGTTAAGGTTATAGAAGAAGTGTCTTCTAAGAAGAACCCAAACTCGGGTCGTAATAAGAAATGGAGGTCAGCAGACGTGAAGATGGCTGTTGGGGTGTCTCTACTTCATTTCCTCTGCGTTTTCGCGCCCTCTACCTTCACTTGGTCTGCTTTTTGGCTAGCCGTTGGATTGTATTGGGTAACCGGCCTCTTCGGTATGACTCTTTCTTATCATAGGAATCTTTCGCATCGTGCTTTCAACCTTCCTAAATGGCTCGAGTACTTGTTTGCCTATTGTGGTGTTCTAGCTGTTCAGGTACATTTGTCACAATCTTTTCTTTAATATTTTGTTTTTACTACGTATAATAACACTTTTCTTGATCATAATTTGGTTATTTTTTCATATTTTATATCGTGCATTGCAGAGGGATCCGATTTATTGGGTGAGCATTCATCGTTACCACCATCAGTTTGTTGATTCTGAAAAGGATCCACACAGCCCTAAAGAAGGGTTTTGGTTTAGTCACATGGGCTGGCTCTTTGACAGTGGCTACACCATTCAAAAGGTATTATTTTCTCTAAATATTTTGTGCAACAATATTATTCTTGAATCATTAATTAGTAAGGTTCGACGTTTTACATTACAGCATAAAAACCGCGGGAATGTTGAGGATTTGAAGAAGCAGCCATTTTATAATTTCCTCAGAAGGACTTACAATGTGCATATCTTTGCACTTGCATTTCTGCTATATAAACTGGGAGGCTTTTCCTTCTTGGTCTGGGGAATGGTACGTATATATGTATACACAGCCAAGTAATTTATTACTACGTATATTATTTCATTTTGTTATGCTTATAAAAAAATCTGGCTTGGGTTTGAATTAATGCAGGGCGTAAGGACGGTGATTTCGTACCATGCGACATTTTTTGTGAACTCGGTTTGTCATGTATGGGGAACAAGAGTATGGAAGACCAATGATCTATCCAAGAATAACTGGTACGTAGCTAGCTAGCTAGGCTCATACATTTTAAAAATAAATCCATTTAGAATATATACTCTCGCAATAAGTGTCGCATTCACATTCAGTTGACTTATCAATATTTTTACAGAATATAATTAACTTAATCATATATATATATGTATAGGTGGGTGGCGGTGCTGACATTTGGAGAGGGATGGCATAACAATCACCATGCTTTCGAAAACTCGGCACGGCAAGGCCTAGAGTGGTGGCAATTAGACCTAACTTGGTATGTCATATGGTTTCTTGAAAGACTTGGTTTGGCTACCAACGTCAAGTTACCAACTGAGGCTCAAAAACAGAAGAAAGCAATATCTTCTTCTCCCAATTTTACCAATTAAGTTAAATTAATTTTCGATGTATTCAATCTCCATTTTATAACTTGGTATATACAGTATCAAGGAACTAATGGGGTATTAATTAGAATATGAAATGTGGTTTTCTGGGTACTTAATTAGTGTGTGTTTTGTAAGGACAATATGAGTGTGAGGTTGTATGTATTGTTGTAATGAGGAAGTGTAGACTTCCGTTAGTAATTTTAATCAGAGGAGTACCAGTGAGAGATTAATTAATATATTATATAAAATGTGTTTGCAATGAAAACATGAAAACAGGTAAAAGCTCCTTTGCTCATCTCATTTTTTTACGTTTTTTTCAATGTACTCACGTAATTTTGGGTACAATCTACTCACTCTGAGTACTTAATTTTTTCAATACCCTCACTTCCACTAGTAGAAATCAGTCTTTAGGTGACAAAAAAAAATGGTCACCTGAGTCATCCTTTTGGTCATTATTAAATTAAGGTGACAAATTTTGGTCAACAAAGAATTGTTACGCAAAGCTCAAAGCCTTAGGTTTTTGGTGATCAAATTTAGAATTAGTCACCTAATATTTCAGTTCTGGTGACTAATTTTAAGTTTGGTCATTTAAGATATCTTAGGCGACCAATCTTTTGACAACCAAATTTTTGTTGCCAGTAATTGTTTGGGACAAATTTGGCTTGGTCACCTCAATTTTGCGTAACGATTTTAAGGTGTCGGTTTATCCTGGTCACTTAAGTTTGCTCTTTAGCAACCAAGCGATTGGTCACCTAATACTAAATTTAGGTGACTAAATATTTGTTAGTCACCTAAAAGTATATTTTAGGTGATTAAAACGTCTAAAAATATTATATATAAACACTACAATCAGTACCTTAACTTTTCTTATTCTCAAATCAGTCCCTTAACTTTTATTAATCTTAAATTGGTTCTTGATATTTCATAATTACACTTTGCTCCCCTAAACTTCTTTTATACTCAAATCAGTCCTTACATATTATTTCATTCAACTTTGATCACTTAACTTTAAAAAATGCAGATCAGTCCTCACAATTGGTCCACCACCAGCAACCACCGACATCCACAATTCACCAACGTCTAACCACCATTATACAACCACTGCACACACAAAAGAAACCAGATCTAAATCATAAATCGGATCTGGTTTCGTTAATGGAGGGAGAGAGAGAGAGAGAGAGAGCGAGAGAGAGAGAGAGAGAGAGAGAGAGAGAGTCATTAGTTTTTTTAACTGATTTAGGTCACGTGATTAACCCCAGTTAAAAATTAATGAATTAGACCTAAAAGTTAGCATGAATCTAATTTTTTTAACAAAACAAAACAAACTTAATAGCACCTCCTTCTATGCGATAAATAATAAGGGGCCGTTTGGTTCGCGGTAATTGGCCATTCCATGGCGGAATGGAATGGTCAATTCCGTTGACTTCATTCCTTCGCCATGTTTGGTTCAAAATTTTCATTCCCCCGAAATGCTCAATTTCTTGGCTTGATAGAATTTGCCATTCCCTCCATATATGGAAGGAATGGCCAATTCCCTTGGCAATGGAATGAAAAAAAAATTATGACCAAAATACCCCTACCTACCCCCCAATCCACTTCCCCCACCCCCACCCCCACCCCCCATTCACCCCCCACGATTTTTTTTTTTTGCATGCCCCCGCCTCTACCCCCCATCCAGCCCCCACCCCCCCCCCCCACCCCCACGATTTTTTTTATACCCCCTGCCCTATCCCCCCCCCAATCCAGCCCACATCACCCCACCCCCTACCCCCACGAATTTTTTATTTTTTTTATACCCCCTGCCCTACCCCCCACCACCCACCCCCCCCACGAATTTTTATACCCCCGCCCTACCCCCATCCAGCCCCCCACCCCACCCCCCACGATTTTTTTTTTTTTGCATGCCCCCATCCAGCCCCCACCCCCACCCCACGAATTTTTTTATACCCCGCCTCTATCCCCCACCCCCCTACCCCCACAAATTTTTTATACCCCGACCTACCCCCATCCAAACTCCCCAACCCCGCCCCCCAACCCCCACCCACCTATCCCACCACCCCCACCCCCACCACCACCACCCACGATTTTTTTTTTTTTTTTTTTGCATGCCCCCGCCTTACCCCCCCCATCCAAACCCACACCCACGAAATTTTTTTTTTTTATACCCCCCGCCCTACCCCCCACCCCCACCCACGATTTTTTTTTTCATGCCCCCGCCCTACCCCCCATCCAGCCCCCACCCCACCCCCATCCCCACGATTTTTTATATACCCCGCCCTACCCCCCCACCCCCCCCACAAATTTTTTTATACCCCGCCCTACCCACCCCCATCCAGCCCTCACCCCCCACCCACCCACCCCCCACCTCCCACCCCACGATTTTTTATACCCCCTGCCCTACCCCCCACCCCCTCACCCCCCACCCCACAAAAAAAATTGCATACCCCTGCCCTACACCCCCCCTCCCCAAAAAAAATTTTTTTTTAAGAAGGGTAAATTGGTCATTTTATATGCTTTCATTCCATTCCTATAATTTGTATTTTCAAACCAAACATGATTTGCCAAGGAATTGAATGACAATTTCATTCCATTCCGTGCCACCCAAACGGAGGGGTTTGACCAGTTTTTTTCCATTCCAATTCCTTTAGGAATTCAATTCCATTGACCATTCCATTCCTTCACTTTTTTTCCACCGAACCAAACGGCCCCTAAGGGATAATCCCCTTCCCGTCTCCAACCTTCTAACTAATATAAAAACATATCAACCAACCTTATACTTTGCTAACAAGGTGAAATACTAATTCTAACATCAAATAAATACATGGCAAATAACTAACAAGCTGATTATGGACTCCTTCCAACATTGAAGGTTTTTTTGCTTATATAATAAAATAATGTGTAAATATTCTTTGATTTCATTTTTCCGTTATGGACTCCTTCCTGTTAGAAGTAACCAAGAAGTCTCCAATATTTAGTTTCCTTTTCATATATGTATTCTGCTTTTCCTATTCCTATTCATATTAGGTATTCTAGTTTCCATATTGTTAGAATTATTTTGCTTATGCTTCAAGCAAAACTCTTGTATAAATACTCTTAGTATTATCAATAATAGTTTGGGATTTCCTTTATGAATTACTCTCCAAATCAATCTTCTTACATGGTATCACCTTTGGTTGATCCTTGAGACCCAATTTTCCTTTGGTCGGCCACCTTCAAATCTCCATGGCTGCCACCGAAGTCTCCACCATCCCTAACGGGGTTGAACCTAATGTTCCTTTAATAGTTGTTTCTCTCATTCATGTCCTTAAACTCACACCCACCAACTATATCTCCTAGAACCCAAATTAAAGCCACCCTCATCGGCTATGATCTTTATAAATTTATTGATGGTAGTCATCCGGCTCCACCACAAAACACAACCGTCACCACCTAAGCCATCCCCGCCACTGGTGAAACTGCAGCTGTTCTTTCCACCACCGTGTCAACTCCTAATCCTGCCCATTCAACTTGGTTTCGTCAAGACAAGTTGATTTTGGGAGCCTTAGCCGGCACCCTATCCTCTGACTTAGTTCCTCTTATTTCTCATTGTGCTACCTCTTTTGATGCCTGGAAAACTTTAACCAAAACCTTTGCCAATCCCTCAAAAGGTCACTTTCGACAACTCAAGGAACATCTTCGCACCATCACCAAAGGAACCCGAACCATAACAGAATTTATGCGAGATATAAAATCTTGCACCGATCAATTAGCCTCTCTTGGTCGTCCTATGGATCCCGATGACATTGTAGATCGCATCCTTGAACAACTTAATGATCCAGAATTTGATAATGTTATTAGTGAGATTCAAAATCGTGAAAATCCTATCACCTTTGATGAATTGCACGACTGGATGTTCTGCACTTTGACTCAAGAAATTCTGCACTATAGTTGCTGAAATTTCTGCACAAAAATCACTGGAATTTCTGCACAATTTACTTGCTGAAATATTGCTCCCAAGGCACGTAATTAATACGCTTTCCTTAAGACAAGATTTGCCCTCTAATCCGGTGCAAATTGGTTCTACAAATCGTCTCTAGGATACAATGGAGCCTCTGTTTTTCACAGAATGGTGTATGCAGTTTGCACGACTGAATACACCCCTATTTCTTGTGTGTACAAACAAGCCTTAGAAAGATTAGAAGATTGTATTTGGCAAGTACAATCTCCTGTGCTTAAGAAGTAAGAGACGTTTTTTTGTGAGTAGAGATGGAGAAGAGTCATAGAGAAAAATTCTGTATTTTTCAAAACATCCTGATGTGTTCAATATATAGTGTGTTGGTGACTGTTAAGAGAAGTCACAAGTGTGACTTGTGACTGCAGAAAATAACTGCTTGTAACTGCAACATAACAGCCTTCTAACAGCCCCACCAATAACTAATAATGTTGCAGAAAATTTATATTCTAACAGCCCTTTTAACAAACACACCAAGATTCAAATTCATATCGATAACTTCCCTTAACTGCTTCTCCAACAGTCACAAACATCCACCAACCAGAATTCTCTCATTAAAAACGTTATTTTGAAAATACTCCAACAGTAAATAAGCATAAGCAATAATAAGAGATAAAGGGAAGAAAAACTTATGATTATTTAAGAGATGATGGTTGAAAATAACACTTGAACTTTTATTGCTTCCTTCCAAAGAGTACTTCAAGAACAAATGAACACTTGAATCTTCAATAATCTTTGGAACTAATGATATAAAATGTAAGCTTTTTGTATCTATTCAGTATCTGATGATTCCTGATATTTTCTATATATCTAGACTGATTACAATTGGTCTATTTATAATATGGAGGAGACTCTTCAAGGTGGTGCCTTTTAAAGGTGCATTTTAAATCTGCAGACACCATTTGCACGACTGAGCTAAGAGATCTGCACAGTCGTGTCCCCTTGGCACCAAATTTGGTTTGAAGTGTGCAATTATGCACGGCCGCTCTGGCTGGTTTTGGCCTGCTTAATTGATTTTGTTGTTGTTCTTCCATGACTTTGCACTAAGACATTCTTAAGTATCCATTTGATCATAAATAGACTAAAAAACCTGTCTAAATGTAATATATACCAAAAATATGTAAAATCAAAAGTATATAATAAAAGAAGCTAAGAATAAACTAAATGCAACCTAAATGATAATAAAACTAAGGAAAAGATTGATAAATGACTATATAATAGTCACTTATCATCCATCTACTCATTCTCCTATTATTTATTGTGATAATTTGGGTGCTACTTATGTCGCTGCAAATCCACGTTTTCATTCTAGGATGAAGCATCTTGGTCTTGATCAACTTGCGGATGTGTTGACAAAGCCTTTGCTTCGAGCTCGTTTTCAATTTCTTATGTCCAAGATTGTTCTCACTATACGATCGTCCATCTTGCGTGGCATATTAGAAGTAACCAAGAAGTCTCCAATATTTAGTTTCCTTTTCATATATGTATTCTGCTTTTCCTATTCCTATTCATATTAGGTATTCTAGTTTTCATATTATTAGAATTATTTTGCTTATGCTTCAAGCAAAACTCTTGTATAGATACTCTTAGTATTATCAATAATAGTTTGGGATTTCCTTTATGAATTACTCTCCAAATCAATCTTCTTACACTTCCAACATTGAAGGTTTTTTGCTTATATAATAAAATAATGTGTAAATATTCTTTGATTTCATTTTTCCGTTATGGACTCCTTATCTCTTCTCCCCTTCAGCCCCTCCTTATCAAAAATTGACACATTAATAATTGACACAGATAGATATAGACTAGAAAATATCAAAAATTAAATTAAATTAACTGTAGAGAGAGAGAGAGAGAGAGAGAGAGAGAGAGAGAGAGAAGGAGAAAGAGAGAGACTATTTTGTGTATCATTATTTCACATTTTATTGCACAAGAATGGGATGGCAGGAAGGAGCGATGGGGAGTAGGTTCATTGGAATTTTGACCTGTGTACACACACACACACACACACACATATATATATATACTTCCTTCGTCTCGTATAAGATTTCACTTTTGCCATTTTGGGTGTCCCATATTAGATTTCACTTTCCTAAAATGCAAAAAAAAATTACTATTCCTCCTACTCATTCTCTCACTTACTTTATTTTTATACTTATAATACCAATCAACTTACTACTCTCTACTCCACATTCTTTCTCCTACCTCATTTTTTATACTCATAACACTTACGTCACTTGCACATTTTTTTTAATTTCTGTGCAAAACTCATTTGTAAAATCTTATATGGAGAGTAGGTTATACTTATCTTTTCTCCCCTTATCTCTTCTCCCCTTCAGCCCCCCCCCCCAACACCCTCTCCCTTGCAGTCACAACAACACATGCCGTTTATACACACTATTGGGGTTTTCTCTTTCGGGTAAATAGAGAGAGTGAGAGAGTTTGACAGTGAATAGTTTCGTGGGTTGCTTTCTTGGTGAATTATTGCTTCCCTATTCTGATTTCTTAGGTTATTTCTCCCTCAAAGTCAAGGTTGATTTGAGCAGTGTGTGTGTGTGTGTTGGCGAGGCAAAATAGAGAGTGTGGGTTGTGGTTTTAAGGTTAGACTGTTCAGTGTTGGCTTCTACTGTGGCTGTCCGAAATTGTTTACTGTTTAGGCTCGCTGGAATTTTGGGGTCTGTTCTGGATATATTGGAACTGCTTTTGCTGCCTTCGGTTTCATAGTAACAACTTGGATTAGTGACCTTGGATTGTGGCTGGATTTCGGATCAAACGGATACTTGTTCCTGAGCCGAAATACTTTAAATCTAAACTCTATTTCCTGTTCAGTTTTTTCCAGTTTCTGTTTTCAGTTTCTTATCTTGGAATGTTACTAATTGTCGTTATTTTTCTTTTGCATTGTTCGTGGGTCTTGGAAACGGAGTGGTAAGTCCGCTCAAGAGTGGTATCAGAGCCCGGTTGATTCGCTAACGGTGAATAAGAAACCTAGTAAAAGGTTTCTTGGGTAAGGAAAATAAAATTGTTTTTTTTTTCTTGAGTTATTCAGTTGTGTTTCATGTGCTTTGCCTCTTGTTTCGTTTAGTTATTTTGTCTGTTTTTGGGAATTGAAATTCATTGTTTTGTATGGCTGCTAATATGAATGTTTATATGATGGAGTCATTCAATGGCAAAGGTGATTTTTCAATTTGGCAACAAAAAATGAAAGGCATTTTAATTAAAGAAAAAGTTTTCAAAGCTGTAACTTAACAATATGCTGAATCGGATAATCAAGAATTAAGATTTGACATGGATGAATGTGCTTATTCTTCGATTATTTTGAATTTATCTGTCGTTGTTCTTCGAAAGGTTGGTAAACATGATAGTGTTAAAGCTCTTTGGGATAAACTGAAAGAGGTATATGTTGAAACATCGTTACCTTGTAAGATTTATTTGCTTGAAAATTTTTTTCAGTTTAAATTGAACTTAAACAAAGACATGGATGATAACATTGATAAGTTTACTAAACTTGTGCAAGATATTAAGCAAACCAGTGAAAAGAACATTGATGAATATACTCCTATTGTGCTCTTGAATGCTATACATGATTCATATGCTGATGTTAGATCTGCTATTAAGTATGGTATGAATGATATTGTGCTTGATACTGTGATTAACGGGCTTAAAAGAAAAGAGTTGGAATTAAGAGTTAATAAGGGTAAATGAATTGTTGGTGAGGTTAATATAGTGAGAGGATGATCTACTCAAAGGAATAATAATCAGAATAAGCAACATGACAAGACTGAATCTAGTAAGAATAATGAGAGGAAAAGAAGTAAGTCTAGATCTGGTAAAAGTAACAGAAAATGTTACAACTGTGGTGAGACTAGACATTTTCATAAAGAGTGTTTTAATCCTAAAAAGAAGAATCAAGACTTGCAAATTGACTGTAATTTTGCTTCTGGTGAAAATGAGCCTTCTATTTTTATGATTACTGAAACTGTGGTGAATTATGTTCATTATGTGAAAAATGAATGGTCAGGCGAGCGCCTCACCTGGAGAGGAAGGACCACGGCAAGGCTGGACGCGAGGCTGGCGCCTCACCACCTGCCATGCGGCCGTCTCACTCTGCCCGGGAGTCACGAAGCGAGGCGGCGCCTCGGTTGAAGCCGGGCGTGCTCCTCACACCGACGGGAATATTTTGTTGATTTTCTTTGAAGTTTCTTGTGCGATTTTTAAAACAATTAAATAGGGTATTTTAGTCCTTTCCAGTCCAAAACGTTTTTAGGGTTTGCTTAGGAGTATTTAAACTTGTTTTGAGTTTTAAACAATTTAGTTTTTGGATTATGAATTGAATTAAAAGACAAGAACGCATGTGCCTTCTTTGTTTATCGAATCTTGTTGATTTCTTGTTCGGTTCCATCTCAACCTCTGTTTGTTTACATCATTGCTGAAGTAGGATTGCTCATCTTGATTGGAATCTAAAATCCAAAGTTTCCACAGACGGCGCCAAATTGTTTTGGACAAATTTCAACAATTAAATTTATCTATCAAGGATATTTGGGGACAAATGGAATATAACTCTCAAAGCAAGATGAACACGAAGATGTAACGAGGAAAACCTTTGAATAATTGTTTGCTCGCAGGGAAAAACCTCGGGAGGCTTTAGAAAAAGCCTACCTTAACCAAAAAGTGTTATTGATATTAGTAGTTCTTGAGTACAAAGTGCAGTATGAGAGCAAAATAGAGTGTGTAACGTGAATACATGTGCGTCTTAGGGGTTTATATATTTGTATGCGTAACTGAAATAACAACTTCTTCCTAATATCTCGCATAGAATCTCGCCCGCAGTTGATGATGAACAGCCGTAATCTATTTGTGTGATAAATAAGGTTGTTATGGCGACTTTGTGAAGATGATTCTGATGTTCCTGTGCAAGTGGGCGACCGCCCAGGCCCTGTGGGCGACCGCCCAGCACCTGTTTCACGTAACGTTACTTCCTCTGTTCAGATGGGCGACTGCCCAAGCCAAGTGGGTGACCGCCTACGTCCAAACCCAAACGAAGTTGAAGCGTCTGTTCATGTGGGCGACCGCCCAGGTCCCAGTGGGCGACCACCCATGTTCGAAATCCTACAGCGCCCGATCAACCTTCGCAATGGGTTGACGAACGCTCTGCTAATGCCTTTGTAAGTAAACTATCATTAAATGACTTGATTTTGAATATGTAAATTTATTTATGTACCTTACATTGTGTATATGATTATAATTGTTTGTTTTATTTTGACAGAGTGCATATCAAGCCGCCGTTGTTCCCGAAGGAATGCCTCCCGGCGAGCCCGTCCCCTTTGTGCCTGATATTTGGCACTCGGTCACCTCTGAGGGACATCCAAAGAGAGGAGCCCGAGTGTTAGGGATGGGGGATTACGAGCGGCAATGCCCGTCGACGTCGACCGGCCGTCGGCGAAATGTTTCCCCGCCCACGTTTCATGCATCCGACGGTCGACACTCTGGAGGCTGCGTTGGAGGAGGAGAGACGCGAGCGGGCAAAGCTTACGGAGGCTCATGCAGAGACTCAAAGACAATTGGCGCTGTTGATGGCTCGTTTGGACCAGGACCCCCAGGGTAATTTCCGGCCTCCCCCGAGTTGATTACGAACTATTTTAGACTTGTTTGTACTATTTTAGACTTGTTTGTAAACATTTGAGATATTTGGTACCCGCGGGAGCCCCTCCCCCTATCCCCCCCTCTCCCCCCCTCTCCCCACCCCTCTCCTCCCCTCTCCCCCCTCTCCCCCCACTCTCCCCCCTCTCCCCCTCCCGATTTGGTACGGTGATATTTAGTCTTTAGTTTGGTACGCTGATATTTGATTTTTAGTTTTTATAGTTTTAGTTTTATAAATTGAATTGTTATATCAGGTACAAAAAATTTTTATTTATTGATATTTAAAATTATTTTTTTTAATTTATTTCAGAATCAGCGACGGAAATTTCTGTCGCTGAAATTAATTTATTTTACTTAATTTTAATTACAGCGACGGAAATTTCCGCCGCTATATCAATTAATTTTAATTTAATTTTTGATTATAGCGGCGGAAATTTCCGTCGCTGTAATAAAAATTAATTAAAATAAATTAATTTCAGCGGCGGAAATTACCGTCGCTGAAATTATTTTATTTTAATTAATTTTATTCCAGCGACGAAAAATTCCGCCACTATATCATTTAATTTTAATTTTATTTTTATTACAGAGACGGAAATTTTCGCCGCTGAAATCAAAAATTAAATTAAAATTAAATGATATAGCGGCGAAAATTTCCGTCGCTGAAATTAATTAATTTTAATTTAATTTTTATTACAGCGACGGAAATTTCCGCCGCTGAAATTAATTTAATTTAATTAATTTTTATTACAGCGACGGTATTTTCCGTTGCTGAAATGAAAATTTAATTAAATTAAATTGATTTAACGGTGGAAATTTCCGTCGCTGGAACCATTAAATCACCGGCGGAATTAATTCCGTCGGTAAAATCAAAATATACCGGCGAAAATTGAGCCATCGGAGCACTGCGACCGGCTGGTAGCGGCGGACCACCGACGGAATTTTTCCGCCGGTGTTAATTTTTAGCGACGGAATTTTCTTTTTAGCGACGGAAATTTCCGCCGCTATATCACCTGTTTCTGGTATTGTGGATTTGCTGGAATCCCGAAGACGCATCTAGGAAAGTCGACACTTCATGTCCACAAGTAGCATCTACAAGAGTATCAATGTGTGGCAAGGGGAAAGGATCTTTTGGACAAGCTTTGTTCAAGTCTGTGAAGTCAACACAAACTCTCCATTTTCCGCTCTTCTTTTCTACTACCACCACATTTGCTAGCCAACTTGGGTATTCGACCTCTCTGATCATCTTAGCTTTGAGCAGTCTGTCCACTTCTTCTTGAATGATTATATTCCTTTCCTGTGCGAACTTCCTTCTCTTTTGGTGGATTGGTCTAAAGGATGGATCAATGTTGAGTTTGTGGGTGATCACATCTTACTGATGCCTGTCATATCTTCATGTTTCCATGCGAAGCTTCTAATCCTGCTTTTCAGAAGATTAATAAGGTCTTCTTCTATTTCTGCTGGAACATCTTGGCCAACCAGCACCTTGAGATCTGGGTTTGGGGTCTAAGAGTATCTCTTTCAAATCATGTTCCTTCGCCTCCAGAACCCCACGGGCCTTTCTCTGTAATTGCTATGCCATCTTAGGGGTTGTTGATGCCTTCATGGAAGTCATGTAACATTCTTTAGCTGACTGTTGATCGCTGTAGACCTTGACAACTCCCCAAGGTGTCGGCATCTTGACACATTGATGATAGGTGGATGGTACAGCCTTCATCCCATGGATCCACGGTCTTCCCAGGATTACATTATAACAAGTTGCACTATCAATTACACAGAATTTCTCCATGGAATTGATACCCTCAACATAGACTGGAAGTGTAATCTCACCCACTGTGTTTTTGGTTTCTCCACTGAAACCCACGAGCACCGAGGTCCTTTTTACAATGCTGTCTTCAAGGATCTTCATTTCCTTCAGAGCATCCAGCATGATGAGATTCACAGAGCTGCCCCCATCTATTAGGATACGTCTGACTTTGCAGTTGGCTATCTGAAGTGCAACGACCAAGGCGTCATGATGTGGATCCATAACATTGTCCCGGTCACTTTCTTCGAAGGAGATGACATCTTGAGATGTGAGCTGCGACATCTTGGAGGATCTCTCGGGTTTCTCATCCTTAGCTTGCTTAGCGAATCTCTTAGCTGCAGAATAAGAAGTACCACAAATATCAGAACCACCACTAATAACATTAATTACCTTTGTTACCGGTGGAGGAGACGCTGGTCTGGTTGCAACTGTTGGGTTTTAAGGGTCCATGCGCAGCGGAATTTTAGCATTTAATAACTTAAAACCCATGAGCCTAGGATCCGTTCTATACGATTAAATTGAATTCCTACGAGATAGAGTTACCAACCTTAATCGCTTTCCGATCTTGAGCTATCGAACGTATAATTATGTGATTCGTAATCACAAACTTTGATCTTTAAATCTTTGAATCTTCAACTCCTTTGGATCTTCAGATTTGAACTCTAGGCCTTTGATTTGTTGGAACAAATTAAGACCCTCTTTTGGTAATCCACACAAATATGAATGTCGAGAACGATTCTTGGGTTGGGAATTGCTAGATTCCAAAAACTAGAAAAACTATTGAGAAAACTTAAGAGAGCGAATTTTTGTCAAAAATTTGGATTGCCACAGGCTGATCACAGACCACGTATTTATACTACCTTAGTAGTAACGTTCTAGTCCGAATCGAATTAGGACTCTGCAGAAACCGCCTCAGTGGCCAAGTTTGTCGCGTGACAAAGGTTGCCATATGGCCAGGTTTGTCGCGTGACAAAGGTTGCCATATGCAGGAACTCTCAAGTCCTTTTTCTAGTTTCAACCAAAACATTCTAAGTGTGTGTGACCCAATAGGATTGTATTATGTTGACAATGAGTCCGATCACATCGACCCTCATAAGACATAAGCGGACTCTAGCAAGCCATTATGTCTACCCAAATAATACAACGTAAGAGTTCACGTTTCCTTAATAGTAACAATGTCATAATCCCTTTGTCACACGATGTCGTATTGAACATAAGTCATGGTCAACGTCAACTTACATTGTTCAATGCTTTCTCGATTCCGAATATGTTGATCAACCAAGTGTCCATGATCTCTATCATGTTCCTTGAGTGTGGCCACACATTTCATCAACACTATTCTACGAGGGGCCCAAGCCGACATCTCTCTTACGAGGGACAAATCCCATCTTGACTTATCATTCTTCCCTACAAGAATCCCGCAATGCCAACATAGCCCTTATTGCTACCCGGTTAAGGATAACGTTAGACTACATCTAACATCACATTCATCAGGTGGAAGACAATGATAATCTCAGGTCTAAGGATTCTAATGACACTACTATTTTGAGATTTAATTATGACATTTGACCATGACATAAATCTCAAGCGGGTCAAGTCCAGACACTTGTTCTCTAACAAGTACCCATAAATCTAATGTGCATCTCTATGCAAATAATCATCATATGATTATCCATTAGCATTTATACTAGTTATTTATAAGTTGTAATGTGCATCTCCATGCATATGATCATCTCTATGATCATCCATTACCAACTTACACTAAATAACTAGGGACACAGATTAATATAATAAACATGAAAAACATATATTAATCATAATAAAATTTCTCTTTTATTAATGATAAAGATGATACATAAAGATTTATAGAAACTATAAGCCTAGGGCACAAACACTAACAGCAACAGGTTCTTTGTTCTCTATCTTGGTCTTGCGGTTCCCAAGGAGCTCTTTAAGATGTCCCTCAGACAACAGGTAACTAATCTCTCTCCTCAAGGTGATGCAATCTTCGGTAAGATGTCCAAAATCTTCATGATAAGCGCACCATTTGGATTTGTCCTTCCAGCCGGACGACTTGTCAGTCTTTCGAGGCCACCTTGATTTATCTCCAAGATTGCTCATTGCACAGAGAATACCTGAAACATCCACAGAAAAACAATAATCAGAAATTTTAGGAGATTCAATATCATCATCATCTCCATCATCCTCCACATAATTGACTTTGTTATGGTCATTTCTGTGGTATGGTCTAGATCTACTCTGCTTTTGATGAGATGAATCTATCTTCCTGTCAGGATGGTTATATGTTGAAGCTTTGTCAGGATTCTTGGATTGCTGCATCTTGTCCTCTTCCAGCCTGATAAATCTTAGGGCCCGATTTCGGATATCTTCCATTTTCTTGCACGGGTTCATCACCAGATCCTCATAGTAAGGGGAATCCTTCTTCAGGCCCATTTTGAAAGCTTCTGCAGCTGTTGCCATGTCTAGGTTGGGGATCTCCAAGACTTCTTTATTAAACCTGTTAACAAAGTCTATTAATGCTTCATTGGGTTGCTGAGTGATACGATAAAGATCGCTGGTGAGCTTTTCAAATTGCCGGCTGCAAGAAAATTGATTGTTGAAGAGGTTGACAAGCTGAGCGAATGAGCCAATAGAACCAGGAGGTTGACGGATCAGCCACTTCAATGCTGGGCCTACCAACGTTGAACCGAATCCTCGACATAAACAAGCCTCACGAAACTGGAGCGGGATGCGAACGATCTCCATCTTTTCTTGGTAGTGGGCGACATGCTCCTCAGGATCTGAACTTCCATCATATAACTTCATGGCAGGAATGCTGAATCCTTTCGGGATGTCAACATGTGCAATTGCTGGAGTAAAGCGAGATTGATTGTAACATGTCGAGGAGACTTGTTTGATAGGCGGGGTGACACCAGGCACATTCATTATCATATCTCTTAATTCCTGAAGCTGATTCGCAATGTAAGTTCCTGCAAAAGGGTTAATAGTACGAGCAGTATTATCTAAAGCAGAACTAGTATTGAAATTAATGAAAGGATTAACATTATCTGTAAAGGATGTCAGAACGGTGCTATTAGTGAAGATAGGCCCTTCTGGAAAAGTCATCCTGTAGGCGCTGCTGACTAAAGGTGTTGACATCGCCACAGAAGTCGTAATGGGAGGAGAAGATGTGGACATCCTGACAGATGAAGCCATTGGAAGGAATTCGTTGAAAGTTTGAGAGCTGTCCCCAATGTTGAAATCAAGGACTCTAGGACGACAAGGAGAGACATTATCCATTCTTTTGGAGAGTAACTCCTGCTCTTTTTGCACCTTGATCAAGCTTTCGGCTATCAAGGAGGTGCTATTATGTTGACGGTCCAGTTGATACTTCATCTGCGTCAGCATACTCTTGATCTCGAGATCAGGAGATGATTACATCTGCTTCTTGCCAGAATTCACAGGAGGAGGAGGCAATGTTTCTTGGCCTCCGGTTGTTGACCTGTTACTGGTTTGAGAATTCAAAATGCTAGGAAGGGCTTTGGTGACGACGGAAGTCAAAGGTTGGGTAGACATGGTATAAACGTAAGAATTTTGAACCAATTAAAAAACCAATGGCCCCACGGTGGGCGCCAAACTGTTTTGGCTAAAAACAGTCAACAATGATAAGAATTGAAATGAAGCTAAGGAGGGTGCAAAGGAATATAATTAGTGCAACAATGTAATCAAGATGACTCGATCATGTAACGAGGAAAACCCTTGAGATAACTATCTCGCCGGCACAAAACCTCGGAAGGTGATTATGAGCACCCACCTTCCCAAATAATTGTATTAACAATGAATTACAAAGTAGAAAGCTATGGCGGATTACAAAGTATTTTGGAACTGTGTGAGTATAGTGCGTGTGTTCTTGTGTTGTGTCGTGTGTATCTGTGTTGTCTCCAGCCATGAGCTTAAATAAATAAAAGAAAAACAGAAAAAATCAAATCCTAACTAACTCCCCTACAATCTCGGTAAGTCATCTTTATCTTGACTTAGTCTTCCAAGCCTTTTGAAAAGAGTCTGTTGGACATGTCTTTTTCCACGTGCTTTATTTATCCTATGATTTAAATATAACAGAAATAAAAAAAATTAAGTAAATAATTTTTACCTTGCCTTCGAATGTGAAGATATTGACATGCTGACAAAAACTCAAGACGTAGCAATCCTGAATTTTACCCATAACATGTATGATGACCTTTCCATGTGGGAAAACTTCAATGAGGATCTTCTTATTGGTAATACAGTTTAACATTATAATTTATTTGATTTTTTTACTTCATAATGTACATGTAACCTTAGAATTAAATGTTGAGTTGATTGTAGATGTGATTGGGAGGCTGTCTAGCCGAAGTGCAAAACAGATCCGTGAGGTTCAAGGTCGGGAGACGTCGATGCTGGATATAACTCTAAAAAATATTCAGTAAGTATTAAATACTTTAATTTATTTTAATTCTAATTATTTTATATATTATTATTTTCTAACATTTGTAATGGTTCTCTAAAACTGTAGGGGAAATGTGCTAACATGCACTCTTTGGGGACATCATGCGGACTTGCTTCTTAACCATATAGAAGGTAATGAAGGACCAATTGTCGTAATAATGCAGTTGTGTAAGATAAAAAAGTTTCAAGGTGAGGTTTGATTGTGCAACACTTTCAATGTGTCGAAGGTTCTTTTTAGTAACAATGTTCGTGAAATTGAAGACTTTCATAGAGGGTTAGTTATTATAATTTTTTTTCGTTACTGTTAACTTGAAAATTTTAAAAATATGACTTTTCAATTAGGTAGAATGGTTTTATTTATAGGCTGGTACTTGAGGGCAATAATGATATTCCTGTGACAAACTTTGCTATGCCATCAAGCATGAGCATAAGGGAGGAGCTAGAGATGTCGAGGGACAAAATTATCAATCTTGACCATTTGGTCAGAGTTCATGAGGTAATTACTTTAAATATGGTTGATATTTTCCTAGATGAATAATTTTTTTCCTTCACAGTTTAAATTATTATTCCAGATTGAACATTTCTGGGTTTACTGCAAAGTGGTTGCCATAGAACCAATGGTTGATTGGTTTTATGTCTCTTGCAAAAGGTGTTTAAAGAAGATGGCTCCTGCTGGTTCTACTTTCTATTGTGTATCATGTGACAAAAATGATCCTGTGGGTAACTTAAGGTATAGAATTCAGGTTCGTGTGGCTGATAAAAGGGGTATGGCTACCTTTATTTTGTGGGACAAAGAGTGCTTTTCTCTGTTGGGTAACTGCTGGTGATCTACGATCCAATTCTGATGGAAAGGTAACAACAGTTTCTAATCAATAGTAACAATGTATGAAACATTATATAATAAATATAAACAACATAATGTGTGCTCCAGCAGTTAATCTTAATATTTTTGTAGGTTATTCCAGCTTCAATTTTAAGGATTCTTGGTTGCAAAGGTTTATTCAACTGGAGTTAACCTTGGGCCCTTTCCTGTAATGAAAATGACTATCGATATGGATCTTATAAGCGAGTATTGTGACATACATAGTTTGAATGATGTGGAGATTGAGGATAATGGAGGTGCTGCTGGGAATCAAGCTCCATTGAAGGCTTAGAAAGTGAAGGCTGAGAAAGTTAAGTCAGTTCCAACTGATGTTTGTACTGGGGTGAGACGCAATTTGATGGAAGAGTTTGGTAAAAATGAAGTTGAGAAGGATGCGAAGCGTTTGAAGCCAGAAGATGTTTAGTGGGAGATTCTGTGAAGTGTTTTAATGTTTGAAAGTTTTTTATCACTATCTTTTGTGGCTGTGTTGGTAGTGTGTTTACAGCCTTTATGTTTTGTTAGTAGTGTTTGGTTGGGGAGAGTAATAAGTAATGGGTAAATTTATTAATGAAAATAAATTGGTAGATGTTACAAATGCAAGACCATTTATTTATAAAGGCAGGTTTTAATTTGGATCTGCTAGGCAAGAAATAGTATTATCGTTGGGATCACTTATGTGGGCAACTCACTTTTAAATTACTTCAAGTTTTTATTATTTAAGTTTTTAAGGTCAGATTAAATTTATTGAAATGTTAGATTACTCAAAAAAATATTCTTCACCCCTTTAAAAAATGCTAAGCTTAGAAAAAATAAATCCTCCAGCACAAATATGCAAAGATAATATTTGTAACTCTCATTAATAAAGTTGCAGTAAAAAGGCATGGGGCATTATTTTCACACAGGAATACCAAGGGGGTGGGAGTGGGGAAACTCAATTTCGAAATCATTCAAAATGATATATGCCTACAGAGATAAATTTCAAACTTCCATTTCATAGGTACCTCTTTAAGAAGTTTACCTTTTGAACTTCCTAACTAAATCATAAAGCCAAAATATTGTAATCTAAATTCACTATTTTTTGGTGTCCATTAGGGTTGATAAAGAGCAATGAAGATGACTAAATCATTTGTTCTTGGAAAGAAGTCTAATTCAGATGGTTCAAGTGGAACAAGTAAGTCATTTTCGTTTTCTTTAAACAGTATGCACAGTTTGATCTAGATAGTTTTTTAATATGCATGCTTACTACATGATATGGGTGCAAGTTAATTAAATGTGAATTTCAGAGAGAATAGGGTGTACCTCCATTATATCTTGAAATGGATCTACCTTGCTGGTTGCGTTTGACTGTGAAGCTCTTCTATCTTCTGCCTTCTGACTACTCTCCATGTTTGTCACACTTATTTTAATTACAAATACTAATTAAAATTACAAATTGGCTAATTGAATTTACAAATTTCTAACTATTTTGATACTATATTTTACGTTCCTACATCCTGTTTTGTCTTTTGGATTTTTGCTATCTTCCTTCAATCTTCTCCTTCATAAGAAAACAATTACTAATTAAAATAGTATCATACAGTTTAATAGGAAAAAAGGAGAAGATGAATTCTTGTTTCTTTACCTGAATTTAAACATCCCTTTTATGTATAGATTTTAGGAACTCCTTTAATTGTGGTATTATGTGAAAGGTTGTTCATTTGACCTGGAGGAAACATTTTTTTCAGTAGATGTATGTCTCAATTGCATGTATGTGTTACAACAAGTATAGTTCGATGTGTATAGGTGATGAGTGTTGTGTAACTATTGGTGTGGGATGTTAAGATTTTTTTGTATAATTATTCCATGGTAAAAAAGTAATAAAATAGCTGGCAGTCGAAACTTTACCAGTTGTTAAGACGTACAATAGTTTGCATCCTTGATGCAACTATGATATTTTATTCATTTGTAGTCATTGTTAGTATGTCACCCTGCAAAAACCAATGTGATACAAATTTATGTCAGTACCCTATAAGAAGATGAAGCTATTCCCTACAAGTTTGGGTATAACAGAAAAATCTGGAAGTGTTGAAGATGATATATTTGAATTCAACCAATTGTGATAAACTAAACTAATTTTATAACAGCCAGAAGAGATTGGTAATATGTTTACAACCTTTTGATATAGTAAAATTTGTTTGGAGAATTTTTTTTTTCCAATGTAACATACAGTTTTTGTTATTTTTATTCTATTTGTTTTAGTGTGGTGGTTTGTGAACCAGATACATTAAATTAAATGGTAGGAGGTTGATTTGAAGATTACCTCATTGTTATCATCAAATTGATGGAGAGAAAAGTTCTTTATAATGTATTGTGTTGTAATGAGAATAGATTAGTACCTTCAAATTGCATCTTTTAATCTGGTGCCCAATGGTGCATAAATAACTGCAGCCTGCTCACCCTGAAAGTGTGTACAAATAGATGTAATAAGAACTTATATTTATTTCATCAGCACCACCAAACGTGAAAACTCAATAAACAGGAAACTGCTCTTGAAAATTGAAAATAATAAACAAGAAATACCAAAGTGTCAATAAGTACTTATTGAAAGGTGAACATAACAAAGAGTTTGCAAGTAAATGATTAATTTATAAGACACACAAAATCAATGAATTAGATAGACTTCCCATTGTCTCAGCTTCTCAGTTTTCAGCTACAAAGTTGAATGAGTGAATTGTTGTAAAGAGACAATCTTAGGACCCTCAAATTGCATCTTTTACTCTGGTAACTGATGGTGCATCAATAACTCCAGCCTGCTCACCCTGAACGTGTTTACAAATAGATGTAATAAAAACTTAGAATTTTTTAATTTGCCCAACCAAATTTGGGAACTTAATAAACAAGAAACAACTCAAGCAGTAGGTGTATATTCCGTTATATCAACTTAGATCTAATTCCTACTTCCTCCCCACTCTCTCTACAAATGAAAACATGAAAATAATTAATTAAAAATACCAAAGTTGTCCTTAAATAACTGGGATGGAAGGTTTCAAGCATAGACATTTTTTTAACCATTTTTTTTTGCAGTTTTTAATGTAATTATATATATTACAAAATTTCTATTTTAGTCTTCAAAAAAAATTTGCATTGAAAAATAAAAGCATCCTGAGCACTGTTTAAAACATTTAGTCGCGCTAATGTAAGATGAAGCCCAGATCGCCACCGTATCCCAATCTATACGTGACGATATTCAAATTTCAGAAACTCCCATATTTAGTATTGGAAAATTTAATATTCTTGGTAGAAGTCTTCAACCAGATAGCAATAAATGGAACTTAAGTATCACTAAGTACTTTTTTAAAGGTACACCGAACAATGATTTGGCAAGGAAATGATAAATTGATAAGACAAACAAAATCAATGAATGAGATAGTCTTCATATTGTCTGAGCTTCTCAATTTCCAGCTATGAAGTTAATTGAGTGAAGTTTGGAATTGTAAAATTTACCTCCAAACTCTGATTACCTTTAACCTGCATCCCATTACTTCATTAACGATTCTCCTACCAATTGCTCCTTTCCAATCAGCTTGGTTGGATAAGAGAAAAAATGAATATTAGATACCTTTGGTATGTGTTTTAGTGTTTATTCTTGCATTTATGTGTGTGTTATAGTGTTTATTGATGTGTCTTTCTGTGTGTTCGTCTTTGTTTCTTAGTCTTTGTGTGTATCTGTTTTTGTATGTTATTATATAGAGAAGGACATGGTTGATTAGAGTTATAATCATTCGAAAAATTTATATTCCAATTTTGAATGGAAAACACAAGTCAACATTTGAACTCAATCCATATTTTACTACTACATGTATCATCCTCTAGCCACAATTGTCAATAATGCATTAGAAATTATCAAGTAAAGTAAACAATTTTTATTTTACAGAATTTATGTTTGCAAAAAATATGATAAAAATTGATAATAGTGAGTAGGAAGAGTTGCCTAGAAAATAAAAGCTTATTATTAATATTTGGTTTGGAAATAACATAAATATTTTCGAAACTTTAATAGATAAAGAATTATTGCAAATATTTTGAAGCTTAGATGTGAACGGTAACTGAGTGGAAGTTTTTTTAGTTAATAAAAACTTTATTTTTATTTCAGATATATGGCAAAATTAGGTGTATATCGCATAAAAAAAGATTTCTCCGTTAAATAATTATTTTAGGAATAAAATGTGTCCGTGAATAACATATCTAAATTTGTTTTTTTTAGTAAATAATTTGTTACCCAAAATTTGTTTATAAGACTTAAGTATCAAGGTTTGAATCGAAATCAAGTACACAGATCTGAAAGAAAATGAAGTAACTTTTATGAATAATATTTTTTTCTAATATGTACATAATTTGTTATACATTTTAAATGCGAAATACACACGGATCTACATATAATCGGTAGAATATTATGTACAGAAGAAGCAGATTAAAGTAAACGAAAGCTTAAAGACGTGTAATAGTCAACGAACATACCAGATATCTTTGATTTTGGAGTTAATCGTTGACATATCCAAAAATTGGTAACGGAGAAAGTGATTTCGAAGTGAACAATGAAATGATTTCGTTGTTTCGTTTTGGATTTAGGCATGAATGGGTTGATTAATCTTTTTGAGTAGGGGTTTTAGCCTAGGGTTAGGGTTACGAGTGGAACGATTTGGGAGAGAAACGAGAGGAGAAGGAAGACGGGGAGTTTTCTAGAAGGGGGGGGGGAGCGGCGGTATATGAGTGGTAGGGTAAGGGTTTCCGTAGGTTAAATATATAAACAGTGTTCTAAAAGACCCCGCCTAAGGGTGCCTAGGCCCCGCCTAGGCGCTAGGCCCCTCTCCAACGCCTAGTTCTAAGCCCCTCCTAGGTCCCAACTAATCCCAACTAGTCCCCAACTAGTCCCCGCCTAGGCGCTAGGCCCGACTCCGCCGCCTAGCATCCGCCTAGCACTTTTTAGAACCTTGTATATAAATGGGTGAGCGTAGATTTTAGGATTTTGTACTGGGCTTATTTTTGTTTTGGGCTTTTAGGATTAGTTTTTGTTTTGTAGCCCATTTTTATAAATACATGTAGACATATGCATGAAATGTGTATATTTTGTGGGCTACATTAAATTATTAATAAAATTAATTAATTCAGTGTAAAAAAATTTTGCGTGTATTATTATTATTTTTCCTTCCGATAATGTACATTATGACATTTTTTAGTGTTATTTTTTAAATTAATGTCAATTTTATGATTTATGCATTCTTTTAATAAAACATTATTGAATAAATATTTAAGTTGGTAACTATTTTCTCGAAATAATAAAATTATTTGTGGTCATGATTTTATTGTTGATATATGTTATTATTTTGAATCAAGTAAATTTAATTGATTTTCTACCTTCTTTATTAGTTTTCTTCTATATTGTAACTATATTGTAACTGTATTTATCTTTTTTGAAGGGAACAACGAAGTTCATCCGATTTTGTCAAATTCATCTTCAGTTTTAGGGGGTCAAGATTTGCTTCATATGTCTGATAGTTAGTAAATATGTCAATGTCATTTATATTTTTTAATTTTTTATTTCTATACAACATCAATTTTGTTTAATTTATTTACCTAGGTTACAAGGAAAATCATTTCCGTAAAACGAGCTAAAATTTTGTATTCGCAGTGGCTCAACGAAGATTTAATTCTCAACACAAAAATGTCGTTAAGAATAAGTCAATTGGGTCGTCATATCAACTTTTAACAGGTAGCTCAAATGATGTTGAAGATATTTGTGAAAGTCCTGCTAAACGTGTTAAGGTTACTAACGGCGGATCGCATGTACTTTCCTCTTCCTTGCTACGTAAGTGAATGTTTATTGAATATTATTCATGTTTACGTAATTTGATTAAAAAAATTTATCCAGTAGCAGAAATATTTTGCTTCCATTAATTTTGTTCAATGAATTGACCTTAATAATTGTTATATCGTAGGTTATTGGGATTTTGGGGATTCGACCTATAAATGTGCATATTGTGGAGCTTCTTTCTAGTATGAGGAAAGGTTGGCACGTTTCTATAGATCTGTCTCACCGAAGTATGGTTTCTGTTGTAATCAGGGAAAAATTTGTCTTCCAGTAGTTAAGCAACCTCCCGCGCAGTTATGTAGATTGTTGTTCGGTGAATCAGAAAGGAGTACTCATTATAGACAAAATATACGTTCATATAATAACATGTTTTGTTTCACATCAATGGGAGGAAAGATTGATAGGAGTGTTAATCAAGGTCGTTCTCCTCCTATTTTTAAGTTACATGGCCAGAATTATCATCTGATAGGTAGTTTGTTGCCACCGACTGGAGAACAACCAAAGTTCGCGCAGTTGTACGTATATGATACAGAGAATGAAGTTTCTAATCATAAAGCTTCTGTAAGATACTTTCTCCCTTGGACTATGTTCTTATTTGTTGAGAATAATATTTTCACGTTTCCCTCTTAATAATTAATTACTATTACGTTAATATTCATATGTGAATTTTTATTTTATTTTTTATAAATGAACAGTAATATATAATTTGGAATAGGTATGATGCAGTTAATTTCTTTGTTAAAAGGTTAAAATTTTGAATTAACTTATCTACGTGTTGTAGGTCAGAAAATGTTGTCAATGATTTACATGATGAGATTGTTGAAGATTTGAAAACAATGTTGGATGAACATAATGTTTTAGTTCAATCATTCCGTATGGCGAAGGAGAAATTGTTTTCTGAACAACCTGAGGAAGTGAAATTAAGGTTGATTGGGAGGCGTTCTGGGGATGCTAGGCGTTACAACTTGCCCTCGACTTCTGAAGTTGCTGCTTTGATAGTTGTTGATTTCGATAGTTCAGGGATAGAGAGAGATATAGTCATTGAATGCAAATATGGGCAACTTAAGCGTATCAATCAGCTTCATCCTTCATATTTTAGTTTGCAATATCCGTTGTTGTTCCCTTATGGAGAAGATGGATACATAGAGGATATTCCATTTCATTCTGTTAATGGTAGTACCGGTGGTCGAAAAAAAGTTAGTATTCGAGAATACTTTGCTTATCGATTGCATGGAAGGGATGGGGACTCAAAGATAATATTGTTTTCTCGGAGATTGTTTCAACAGTATGTTGTAGATGCGTACATAATGATTGAAGCCTCACGGTTAACCTATATTCGGTTACATCAGAAACAACTTAGGGCAGGAATGTATAAGGGTTTACAAGAAGTTGTTTTGAAAGGGGACTATGATGCATCGAAAGTAGAGAAGAGAGTTATTTTGCCGTCTACTTTTACTGGTGGTGCTAGGTATATGGTTCAAAACTATCAAGATGCAATGGCCATTTGTAGATGGATTGGCTATCCGGATTTATCTTTGACTCTCACATGTAATCCGAAGTGGCCGGAAGTTGTCAGATTTTTGGAGGAATATCATTTGAAGGCTGAGGATAGATCGGATGTGTTATGTCGATTGTTTAAAGCAAAACTTGATGCAATGATTAGAGATATTCGGAAGAACAAAATATTCGGCGAGGTTATAGCAGGTTCGTTATATTCTTTCAACTTTAGATTGCATGAACTATTCATTTCATCCATTCTTCTCTTCATTTATATTTTTTAATTTTTTACTTTTTGATTTCGTTTCCAATTTCATTATTATTTTCCTCTTCCTCAGTTATATTTATGATTGAGTTCCAGAAGAGGGGTTTGCCTCATGCGCATATATTATTGTTTCTTGCATCGAACTTTAAAAGCCGTTCCCCGGAGGACATTGATCGCATAATTTTGGCAGAAATCCCAGATGAAAATGTTGACCCAGAGTATTTTAACGCAGTGAAGGAGTTAATGGTCCATGGTCCATGTGGGAAAGACAGACAATCCTCTCCATGTATGGTTGATGGTCGTTGTTCGAAACATTATCCTAAAAATTTTGTTGAAGTGACTCAGGTTGATGAGGATGGATATGCTGTTTATAGGAGAAGAGATAATGAGAGAACTATTTTTAAGAATGGTTTCTATTTCGATAACCGACATGTTGTTCCTCATAATAGATATTTGTTGGTTAAGTATGGGGCACATTTGAATGTTGAATGGTGCAATCGATCCACGTGCAATAAAGTATTTATTTAAGTATATAAACAAAGGCAATGATCGAGCGATAGCCACGTTTTCGGGGCGTCTTGGAGATAGTACGAGTATGTTGATGATGAGATTAAATTATATTATGATTGTCGTTATGTGTCATCTTGTGAAATTTGCTTGGAGAATTTTCGGTTTTGAAATCCAATTTAAAGATCCTCCGGTGGAACGTTTGAGTTTTCATCTTTCTAACGAACAAAATGTTATTTTCTACGATTCGAAGAATATTGACTCGGTGCTTGTGAGAATCAATTGCGCATAGTATGTTTTGGGATGGATGGAAGCGAATAAGAAATGATACGAGAAGCCTCGAGATTTAACGTATTCCACGATTTCCAATGAAGTTTTGTATGGAAATGCGATATACGTGAATGGACCCCGAGGAAAAGAGGTTTTTGCTATAGGCGGAATTTTTTCGTTCCTCCGGAGTTGTGGTGAGATGTATTATTTGAGATGTCTACTAAACAAAGTATGTGGGGCAAATGAAAGTTTCCAATGATCTTCGTTTGGTTAATGGTGTCCGAGTGTGAAAGTTTTCGTGATGCTTGCTATGAGTTAGAGTTTCTTGAATGATGATAAGGAGTATATCGAATGTATAGTTGAATCTAGCAAATGGTCAAGCTGTACTCGGCTGATGAGATCTTTGTTCGTGAGCGTTGCTTACTTACGGGTCGATACAGAGTAGACCGAGGAGCATGTATGGGATAAGTGTTGGAGTTATTTTATGTGAAGATGTATTATATGTCGACGAAAGGAACATTTTGAACCATCCGGGTTAGTTTTTATTTTTAGTTAATGTTTTTTCACCTTTGTTAGTTTTGAATATATATTCTCATGTAACGACTCTAACCATATCTTTGTCCTCTATAATTATTACACTTCCAGGTTTGATATTAGGCGAAAATCGAAATTATGGAGAGGCTTCTTTGAAAGCGAAAAAAGTTCTTAAAAATCCAAGGAAGAAGCTTGCACTTGAATTTCGAGATCTGCTTTACCATATCGATAATGAATATTTTCGGGTCTCAAACGAATGTCGGTTAGTTCATGATGAGTTGTGTTACGACAGAGAGAGTTTGGAAGACGAGAATTTGGGGGTGGTTGCCTTACCGAGAAGCTTGGAGTCATTTAAGCGACGGAAAAACGGCACTGACGGACGGTCAGAGTCGCTATTTAAGCGACGGAATATAGTATTTAGCGTCGGAATTATTTTGGCGTCAAATTTAGCGACGAATTTAATTCCGCCGCTAAATTCCGCTATTAGGAAATATTCCTCGAATATTACGTTTATTTCCGCCGCTAATTTGGCGGTTGATTTACCGACGGAATATTCCGCCGCTAAATCTTTAA